>JRHT02000225.1:3398-58108 GCA_011800875.2 Suillus brevipes Sb2 | reverse complement strand
CTTGTGATGCTTGTACAGTCTGTGATAGCTTGTACTACCTTGTGACAGGACTGTAAAGAGGGGACTTCCTTGTGAGCCTGTGAACCTTGTACAAGTACCCACTAGTTTGCTGATGGCTGGCATTCTCCTCGTCGCAGTCCATGTGGACGACTTCCTCACCGTAGGCAGTAACAAGGTAATCATCTCCAATTTCAAAACGCAGCTGCACACCAAATGGGAGATTTCCGACCTTGGTGAGGCCAAGTTCTGTCTAGGCATAGCCCTTGAACGAGATCGCGTCAATCGCACCATCCGTCTGTCCCAAACAGCACTCATTGATCGCATCGTCACGCAATTCAGGCTGTCTACCGCCGTTCCCATCTCAACTCCAATGGAAACGGGACTTCACCTTTCCAGGCGCACTCATGCTCCAACCACAGATGCTCAGAGCGATCTTATGGCGTGTACACCTTACCGTTCTCTGGTCGGATCCCTCATGTACCTCACTATTGGCACGCGACCTGACATTGCACACGCAGTTCAACAGCTCTGTCGACATTTGGATTGCTACGGACCAGTACACTGGGAGGCAGCTAAATGTGTCGCACGTTACCTTAAAGGTACTCGATCATTCACCCTCGTCCTTGGTGGCGACCACCCTGCATGTCTACTCGGCTTCACTGATAGCGACTTCGCCAACTGCCCTGATACACGACGATCCGTTAGCGGGTATTGTTTCACACTCGGAAGTGGAATGGTCACCTGGAGCGCACGTCAACAAAAGACTGTCTCCTTGTCAACATGCGAAGCAGAATATGTAGCTGCGTCGGACGCATCCAAGGAACTCACCTGGTTACGCACCCTCCTACATGAGCTCGACTTCATGCAACTTTCCGCAACGCCTCTCTTATGCGATAACACCAGTGGGATCACCTTATCCGAGGATGCTTCGTTCCATTCCAAGGTTAAGCATATTGACATCGCCATGCACTCTATCCGAGAACGTGTTACTAGAGGCCAACTCAAATTATCCTATGTCAAATCATTAAACAACGCAGCGGACATCTTCACCAAGGCGCTTCCTCGCAAGGATTTCGAACATCTGCACGATTGCCTGGGTTTACGGTGAAAAGTCGAGGAGGAGTGTTGATGCTTGATGACGCATCTTGATGACGTCGTGATAAGCGGAGTCGAGACTTTGGAATTCGAACCACCTTTCATATATATATTGCTTCTCGTTCTATTCTTCCCTCAGTTTGTTCCGTCATACTGAGGGTAAGCCATTTTACGTATATTCAAACCGCTGCTAGATACTGACTATAGCTTAGGCTTACGCAGTGTCTAGGTATATATAATTCAGTTTGTTCTGTCATACTGAGGGCTTACGCAGTGTCTAGTCTCTAAAATTTAATGTTCATTTGCGATCGCTGTTGAGAACCTCAAAATTCATGTTGCGAAACTTCGAGTGGCTGTACTTTAAGGTTTTGACGCTTATGTAAAGTTGAGCCCTGTGTTCGGCATTTGCCTTTTGCACACCTCTTGAACACACTGTAATACATATCCGGAATTTCGCCTTGTAAGCTCAGCTACTACAAGTTGTTGCTCCAACTGTCAGCCCAGTGAGCTTGCTCTTGTTCTTCAAATTCTTCCTACCTGCGTTCAACGGTTTGTACTGTTGCTCGTTTTTTCCGCTCGCCCGCTACTTCTCTAGTTGATTGTGAAGCACTTACTCCCCTTGGCACTCCCCGACTCCAGTGCCCGGCCCATCATGAATCGTCGGCTTCACGTCTTCACCCATGAAGGACAACGATTCACATCCTTCAACGCATCCTCACTTCCTGCCGTGATCCCTCCTATCCCGCGACCCTGGAATCCACAGCTGGAGTCCGATTCTTCGCCTGAAAACATCAAAGACGTATTGACTACGCAGTGGGCATATGAAACGCGCCCATGGTTCCCTCTCATTCCAACGAACCCCGTTTTCGATGGCGCTGTCTTCAGTTGCCTCAATCATTCGTTTTACTCCATACCCATAGAATCAACGCCGGATGGTCGTCATATCCTGCGGGGAGACGTTAGACAACAATGGGAAACTTTAGAGCAGAAGCTGCTCTGGTGCCAGGGACGTTTAGCTGCGAATATGCACTTCCCTTGGTACGGCCAATGTCCACGAGCTCCGAGAGACTACGGGTACTTAAGGTCCCACGTCGATGTAACGCTTGCGAAGAAAGTTGCTTTAAGATCACGCGACGCGTTCTTAGGTATGAATCCTCGAGTCGTTCGTATGTGTTGATTATTCGGACTCATCATGTACATTCTCAGGTATCTCAGCTATCTGTACATATTTCATCATGACTCGTCGGTATAGACCTCACAAGGAGTCATCTACCTGGACCGATCTCTTAACCAATGACGCTCGATGTCCAATACCCTCTACGTGGGTGACTGAACTCTCCCGCACATTCCTAGGGGATCTCACGGATAGCGTACCACGCACTGGTATGATCATAAACGCCGCCTACGGTCTGTCTTGGGACACGGATGTCGTTATGTTTGAACACTTCCGAGTTCCAATCTGGGTATTTTGGCCTCCTAATGTCTTACCCAATAAGACTTGGAACCGCTATTTTCCCTCTGCCGAAGATATTGCTGCAGCAACTCACACAAGTTGGGGCGGCTCGCAGGGCGGCAATAATCAGCGGGGCATCCGGTCGGATGATAATCCTTGGGGCGCCCAGTCTAGCGATGATCCGTGGGGCACCCAGTCTAATGATAATCCGTGGGGCGCTCAGTCTCAGTCAAACGACTCGGAGCAGACCCCAGCATCCGCTGTGCAATCCCAGCCAGATTTGTCTTGTTTTCCGCTTCCCAATAGAAATAGCGGGCAGAGGCATGGTGAAGATTGGGAGGCATTCTTTGCCCGCCGGGCCATGCAGAACAAGAAGAAGGAGGAGAAGGAGACACCCTCACACAAACAAGCACGTCTGAGTCGTGAACGTTCAGCGGAGAACCACAGAATTCCCGGGAAGTCTAGCACGATTCAGGTGTTTGAATGGCAGCCTCAAGATGATTATAATGGCTTCATGTTGCGCACCCACATTACAAAGGCTGGAGTAGAGGGCGTCTGGGGGGATTACAATAAATGTACCAGGATCTTTGACTCCTTCTCCAATCAGTGGGACCTGTGTCTCGCCCTTGATCCAACTAGCATGCCTGACGGTGACGACCGAGAAGACGACGACGACATCATGCCTCCGCTGCCTAAAACTGCCCCTCTTGATGTTCCACCTCCGGCCCCTTCCAGTTTCTTGAATGATATACACACGTACTTTGGCAGTAATGTTTCACTTTCATCGAGGCACAAGGATATCGAAGGACTTGCCCCCATCTTGCATTACTACTTTGGATATCGACCTACGGCGCCTAGTTCTGCTCCCCTGTATGCATCCATGCAGTTAAACGAGTGGATTAAGAAGACTAATTGGGATCACCTTCGCAAGCTGCTTGGTGATTCGGCCGCAGAAACAGGCTCGATCGCAGAGCCACAACGCCAAAGCATCAAGATTTTCATTGCGTATCTGGTGAACTTGAAGGAGTCTGACTTGGGCGTTATCCCACCTGATGTTTGGGATCTAGGACCCGACCCATCTCTACAAATCACACATGCTTATATCCGAGTCTCTTGCGCTAATCTATCGCAACGTCAGTACTATATAATCGAGCCCCGCCAGTCCCCAAGTCTTCTCGTCTGGACATTGGCCATCCCAAACCCCATCACCGCTGTGATGTGCCTGCGACGTAATTGGGGTCCAGACATCCAGCAGATCGGGCTTTCTCTCTTGAAAAAAGGTATAGCATTCAGGACCCTGCAGCCGATGGCTGTTGCGCCCAGCTTTCGGCGTCCCCTTACTGAACTTCGCACATACACCTTGGGGCATCAATTGCCATCTTTCCAAGCTACGTACGCGGATTATGTCGTATACGAACAGCTACGCCACGAGTTCATGAACCGGCCCCGAGCGAGGGCTGCGTTCCTGCATGGGGGACTCGTGTGGCGGCTGGCTTTACACAGCCTCGGTTTCCACCATCTTCCATCCGTCCTTCATGGTATTTCGACTGAGGCCGTTCCATTTGGCGACCTGTTAGTGGGGAACGGGACGACTTACTACGACGATGGATTGCAGGATGAAGAAATTGATTTCGTTTGTGGAACGTACTACATAGACCGGCGTAAGCTTTCCTGTGCACAAATTTAAATCAATCGCAGTCGTCCTGACTTATACTCGCGCTTTCTAGCTCACGGTACATCGGATGTGGTCTCCTGGTGGCCCCGGCCCAATGCTTGGGATGCCTCGGGCTTGAATGTCGGTTTTTGGTCCGCTCGTTGCGAAGATTGGTTCCAACGACGTCTTGACAACATCCGAGAAGGGGTTTCCCGTACGCGACATTCATGCACCAGCGATGCCAATGGTCCAATGACCACCACGCTATGGAAACGCTCGCTTAAATTTAACTCTGGTACTAACAAGATGGTGCATAACACTTCAGCAGCGTGTTATGACTTCCTAACAAGAGCATCTGGTAAGAGTAATCTAACTTGAACCTAGTAAACTCCCTCATGCTAATCTGACCATATCATTCAGTATGGACCGAGACATAGTTGTTACCATTGCGTCACTCGCTATCGTCACGGTAAATCCCATGTTCCCCATCAGTACTTGTAGTAGCGAGATCGGGATGACGAGTGATGTAGTCCTCCTTAATCGTCGAGTGCTTGCCAAACTGCGTAGCAGTTGATCTGTCGATATTAAAACATATCATACACACGCGAGTACGAATCAACATCTCCCGCTCCTGGCGCTCCGTCTGGGGCTGTGTCGTAGACACCTGATGCAAATTCAAGTCTGTAGCGATAAGTTCTAGAAACGAAAGAAAATATGTGCAGTGCGAACCGCGCCGCAAGTGCTGTGTACAACCAGCTTCTCTCTTCCTCCCACCTACAAACCGGGACAGCATAAATGCTCATGAGAATGTAAGCCTGACACAACTCGACAGATTTCCAGCCATCGATGAGCGTTAGCCGCGGAGTGCTTCGCAAAGTGCATAGCAACAGGATAGATCTCAGACTTCTCCTTGTAATAACGCGAAGAAACAGCACAGACTGTGCATCTCATGTCAGACGCGTATCAGAGGATATCAAGAGTATGGCTACGCACTAACTGTGGACAAGAAAGGTCACCTTTGGAAGATGGTTTGAGAGGTGTGTAACGTGGGATCGAGGAGACCAATGAATGGCTGTAAGAAACATAAGTCGCAGCTCCTCCCTCACTCTAGAAGCATACACATACATTAATCTGCTTCCAGAATCTGCGTCGACAGACACGCCTCAGCACAAAGCAAGTAAAGAACAGCTTAAAACTCACCGCAAGACTAGCCACGACGTGTGCTTGGTCCAAAGACCTGCGCAGAGGAGACGGATGCACCCCGAGGACGAGAATTGAATTTCGCTGCTTTGGATGCAGCTGGGCGATTGGCAAGTGGGTTGTATTCCGGAGCAGGGGGAGAGGCAGGAACAGGTGCAGGCGAAGTGAAGACGTTGTCTGCACAGACGTTTGCTCCTGCATCTACATGCTCATCCAGCGGAGACGATGCGCGAGGAACTGAAAGGTCAAAGTAACCTGTAGTTGTTGCAGGTCCAGGTGTCTGTGCAGGGGAGTTGGTGCAGGAAGAGTTGATGGTACAGGGGGAGTTGGTGGTGCACGAGAATCATGCGATGGAGGTACTGGAGGTGTTGAAGCCTGTGAACGAGATGCTGCAGATGCTGCAGTGCGCACAGGTGCTTTTGAGGGAGCATCTGCCGCCTTCTTTGCGGGAGGAGGTGTAGCAGCTGGAGGGTGGGTTCACGGGGTCAACTGCTGGAGGAGGTGTAGGAACCGAAGTTGGAAGTGTAAGTAACCAAACTCGGAATTCCCAACTATCAAACCAGAGCCGCGTCTTGGGGCCTTGATGGAGGAGGAAGAGCCAGAATGTCAATTCTGGGGAGCGGTGGGCGTGGCGTCGTGGGGAGGAGATTGGACTACGACTTACTTTCCCAGTGTGTGAGTCAGTGACGCTGTGTGCAATAATCACAGAAGTAGCGCGATTTTACCCAAGATAATTGTAGCTTAAGAGGAATGCGGTTGATGAGTTACCGCAGATGAAGGAAAGCTGCTTGCGCACCTGTTTTGATATTACTTCAGGCAAAAGTGGCGTCAGCTTCGTGATATCTATGTCAATCTTTGGGATATCATGAATCTGTCTGCAAACACCGCTCTGCTTGACGGGTGAGTTGATCTGGCGACAACGGAAGTATGAATGCCACAGGGTATACTAGCCTGTGAAACAAAATCATTGACAAAGTTCTTCTGCGAGAAAAAAGAGTGGGAATATACGATGAAAGCCAGCGCTCGGCAGGCGCAAGTCCTACGTAGGGAAATGATCGCTCGATGAATGCTCGTATCTACATGTGTAGAAATGGGGCGATTCCTTATTCTGTGCAATCTCCTTGTGCGCGTGGCACTTGAGCGCCACGATCGTTCAACCTGAAAGGTGGGCGCGTCAGTAAAACAGAATCATGCTTGTGTGTGAAAATGAGAGGGCAGGTGACATGCGAGGCAGCAGCAGGAAGCAAGCAGATATATGCGCCGTGGCATGGACAGAAAATATAAATACATGCAGCAAGGGCGAATAAACCGGAACGAACGTAAATATCGCTCATCATATACAATTGAAGGTCAAAACAATGAGACGTTTGCTTACCTGACGGTGGAACGCTCGTGCGATAAGCGTGAGCACGTCCTCGTCTGAAGTAAAAGGGAGGTGCCAGGCAATCGTTCATTTAACTATGACGGCCAGCAAAATATAACAGTTTAAGTAGGTCCCATCTACTGAACAATCCAATGCTCTATCATTTTCGTTGTATTTACAAGGCAATATCGTAAGATTCAAATATTGTATTGATTGCAATGTGATCCCGATATCACCCTTTCACTTTGTTATTCATACCAAATTTCTTCAGGCGTGCGCATTTACCACAAGCCGTGACACCATTAACTCCCCACCGGTGGAAGTTGACTACAATCGTATACCGTAGTCCCGTAGTATTCACTGGCAGCTCTCTAACACAGGCAACACCAATGTGCATGAGCACTCAAAGGACAACTTTGAAAAGCAATCGACTAACATCATCTTATCTCCTTTCAAAGTTTGACGTTATAGATGCTCTAGGCCCAGCCCTGTTGATCCACGTCCATGTTAGATAGGGGAAGCAATTGCACTCACTTGCTCAGATCCAGAGAGTCAATCATCTCGCGTTGCTTTTCGCGAAGCGCTTTTGTTGCCTCGTCGCCAGCCTCGTTTAGTTCGTCCTCGACATGTGTTTCAACAGGTTTCCACTGCGTAGGCTCGCCACCATCCCCAACACGTGAAGTCGAGGTTAGGAGGGCCAATGGAATATCGGCGCCGATCGAAGCCTTCTGGATATCGACAAGATGCTTCGTGATCTTGCGGATGACCTTGACAAACAAAGCCAGTGCCTGTGAAACCGGCAGTGATGGAGATGCACGAACTGGGGGCAGGCTTTGCTGCAAAGTGCAACGTCCACGATGACAACAAGCGCTTGGCATTAATCGTCTCTCCATCAAGCCTGAATGGCGCGTCAGTCACACTCGGCTGCAATCAAAATCACCACTTACCCAGGCGTACCATACGTCAATGGCGCCATGTATAGGAACATCAAGAACAAGATGAATGTGAACACGCCCACCACCGCAGGCCCTTTCATACCAAGATCAGCGAACTCTGATTTGCGCATTTTCGTCCGCCGTCCTACGATACTGATCGGGTAATTGACTGTGTCCGAAAGGACGAAGCTGAGAACGGAGCCGGCAAGGAGCGCAGACGCAAGATGCGATGGGAGGTAGTGGTGAATGAAAAGCTGTCGACTCACAAGGAAGAAGGGAAGGTAGTGTACAGCCCAGATCAGAAGGAAGAATCCAGCAGAGTTCCAGATCATCTATTAACGCCATATGAGGATTGCCTGAGACTTGAAGCTCAAGGTGATCATGTGGTATGGCAACGGATGAAGGTTGCCGGTCATGCCTTTGGGAAGCGCCCACGCCAGTAAGTTTGTGAAGGACGGAGCGTACGGGACGTACAGCCGATTTCCGAGCATGAAGCGCTTATTCACCTGAAAAGGAAACCGACGTTGTCAACTCCGCACCTCGTCGTCCAAGTCAGCATCTGGAACACTTACATTGGCGATGGCACCGCAGGATACGGTACGCGAGTCGTCGTGATGTCCGATGACGTATACTGACCCTTTTGCAATGATCAGCATTATTGCAGCCTCGATCAAGCAAGGGAGATCGTGGCAGAGAGGAAGGCGATGAAGAGGAGGGAGAGGGAGAGGGAGATGGAGATGGAGATGGAGATGGAGATGGAGAGGGCGAGGGCGAGGGCGAGGGCAGATTTCTCGCCCAGGCACCAGACTTCCCAAAGGGACGCGCGACATGTTGGGATCTTGTCGAGGTGGCGGCGTAAATTGTTGAGCGTGTTTTCGAGATCGGATTGAGTAAGTGCTCTTGCGCGAGCGTTTTCAAGCTGAAAACGAGATTATTAGGAACGGTGGAAGAGGGAGTCGGATGCCTTTGCGAACGGATGTATGATAGAAGTGACTTACATGTTGAAGTTTCCGATGTGAATGTAAATAAATTGCTAGAGGCGATATCGCGATCCCATGACTCTGAGCCGTATTTTCATGCAGACTTGCGGGGAAGATAACTTCGAACTTTTACGGGGCCGACCATCCGATTCCATTATCTCCCACATCTCGCGTTGTATTTCTGCCAGGTCATGGTGTTCAGCTTGAATATCATCCAATTCGGCTTTAGAAAGAATGGACGTACTGAGTGTTTCCAGCATTCCGCGCACTTTCCAGCCGCTTGATTCTCGCCAAGGTAAATGAGAGTCGTAGCAAGATGTGCCCAGTTGGAGATACTTATGAACAGTACTTTGGCAGCCGGGTATAATTCATCCTCGAAGCACTTCTCTCTGACCTCCAAAATGTCAGCAACATTGGTCATGGCCAAGAAGTCCTGCATATCATGGTGGCGGTCGGTCTTCGCATATGCATACGCAAGTTCTGTGTCGGTCTTAGGTTCGCGAAGTGTCTTGCGAGCCATTTGGAGGAAGCGAACAAGATCATCGTATTTTCCAGCGTGACTCGAAATTTCGATGACCTCAGCGAAGCTGGAGGGGTCCGCAGCCTTGATGTACGAGTCTGAAGAAGAACACGAATGAAAATATACACACAAGACATATAAACAACTCACCAATGGCGTCCTTGATGCGAAGACCATCGAGCTGAGCCTTGGCAAGTCTGCTCCACACTTCTGGCTTGTTGGACATGTTCCCATACTCCAAACCGCGGTCAATGGAGGCGATATGCTCGACAAGAACATTGATAGCCATTGCATGCTGATCGTATTTCTTGTAGATCGTCAGTGCATCTTCTGGGGGGGAAAGAAACCGCGAGAAGCTGCTTTGCGCGAGCCCGCGGGGACTCGGAATCCACCGTCTGACGTGCCAGAGTCACTGGATGTCCCGTCCTCTCTGACTTGAGGAAATCATGACACGGTCACCGTGAGGTCTTGGGCAACTCGATACAAACACTTCGTCGGCCTGATGGAAAAATTGTGAAAGTATGGCAGAAGTCATGAGGCCTGAGGCCTAGTGGGAGTGATGAGCATCAAAATTGCAGTGATTGGTGATAGCCTTATCACGACGGCGCTAGGGCCACGTAGTAACGACGGACTGGCTAGCGCTACTGGGTCCAGCAACGAAAGCTGCACAGCAGCATCCAAAGATTTCATGGAAGATGATGGGCGAAGACGCTCTCGGTGACATTTGATGTTTCGTGTCTTATTCCGGCCAAGATCTGCGGGAAAACATTTGAATCAGAGCACCTCCAGAAAATACTAAGAATACATACACTTGAAGAGAGGGACGGGAAGAACGTCATTGTCAAGGAAGGAAATCGAGTCCAAAGAGGGCATCGTCCCGCACAATTCGTCAAGCGATGAAAGCTGCACAGCGGCATCCAAAGCTTCCGTGGAAGATGACGTGCGGAGAAGGTAACCTGAAACTTCGTGACACTCATCAAGCCAGGACATCAAGTCCAAGGGAGGCAGCAGGTCACGTAGATCGCCCAGCGAGTGACACTACACAGCAGCATCTAAACTTGAAGCCTCGAAGGATGATGACGACGACAGGCGTTGACTGGCAACACTATCCACTGCGACGTCGAGCCAGGACGTCGAATACAGAGAAGGCAAGGTGGGCCTCAGAGGTCCACGTTAGCGCTTTACAGTATGGATGTACGAACTCATGAACTTACGACGGTGTCATCGCGCAGAATGCCTGTACAATATAATAAAACGTAGACGTTAAACCAGGTGAACTGGATCTCGATGGAGAAGAGGGTCCGAGGAGAATACCGAGTCTAAGAAATGTTCGCCGACACGCCGAGGAAGTAAGTCAAGTGACATCTCATGAAGACGATGCTCACCATGGGGAGAAACAGGTCTCCATCTCGCAGCCTCGGAGATGAAGGCATGCAAGCGAGTAAGGGATTGTTGGTCGGTAAAAGTTGGCGCTTGAGTGCAGAAATCACTGAATTGCACATAACTGCAATGGGATATCGAGCCATCTCCATCCGTGACCTGCTTGAAAGAGTCGATACTCTTTTCAGATGCGCGCGAAGTAAGTGGAAGAATGGTGGCTAAACAAGAGTCACACCAACGGACAGGCTGGCATTTTGGTTTTTTGGTGAATCCAGTGGCGACGCCGGTGTATGGTGTATGCCTCTAGAATATCTTAGTTGAGCGAATTAGTCCATGAGATCAAAGTCAAGCTAATGAGTACCAGCTAGCATTGAACAAGTCCAGACATCATAAAACAACCTACCGTGACAAGCTTAAGTTGCACGGAGCTTGCTTGCCGCGTCCAAGTCCATACTGGTCGCATTCAAACAAGGCAGGTCCAACAGCCAGCGCGATTTCGCAACAGCGCATGCTACTGATATCTCGACATTCAAGTTGCGGCTAAGAACGTTGCTCTGCAGGAAGGTTCTCGAGTAATGAGCGCGCCTACGCACTGGGTGCTCTGATCGCCAAGTGATACTACATGTAAGATATAGGGTGGATGCGATTGGAGAGGAAACGTACTGGCAGCCAACGATCTAACAACCCAAAAAATGGCTACAAGTACTGTTGACGTCTTTCCTGCTCCTTGTAGGGTAAGCTAGAGAATGACGGTCATGAATCAATCCGCCATTAGTTAAATGTTTCTATCAAGCCTCCAAATACTAATACTATGTAGATGCGTGAGATAGAATGCGGTGCGATGAACACGATGACTCACAATGACAACGCTGCAGAGATTGCTCTGTAGCTTATCCGAGTCACGGTGGTCATGAACGCCAACGAGCTGCTTCTAAAAATGGACGTGAGATGCAAGCAAAGATTATGCAGTGAGGAGACGCATGTACCTGTTCAGAAGTTGCTCCATTTTCTGCAAAATCGCAATGACGGCGTTTCTCACAGCAGGGAAACCAGCTCTGGCCAGCGCATCAGAATTTCTGGGGTCAATGCCAGCGACATGAATATGCTCAAAGCCAACAAGTCGGGAAGGACCACTGAGCGGAGGGAGCGGAGCTACACGACTGTGAGTGAGTAATATGCATGGTACATGGACAGGACATACTATGAATAACGCATTTGCAGCGAACGCGTAGACGAATACGAGGGTGTCAATCTTTGGGCCAAGACTGAGGAGACCTGCGAAGAGCGTGAGGATGACGCTGGCTCGAGTTAGCAACGAAACGAAAGGGTGCAAGAAGCAGACTCACCCCACAAACTTGTACCCGCCATAAGCAATCAAATCCACCACCTGACCCGTACCTTGGACATTGAGGAGGTAGCAGCCGCACTGAAGGAAGAGAAAGTCGAGTAGGACGACGAAGAGAGCGCGTGTTGCGCATGCGCCAAGGATTTGGGGGTGGAATCGTTCTTGCAGGCCCGTCTGAGGTGCTGCTACGAGAGTGTGGGTGATGAGTGCCGTGACTGCGCGACGAATAAGAAGGGATGGATTAATGGGAGAAGGGACGCACGAGGTATGTATAAATCAGGACTATTGATGTCGTCACCTGAGTGACGGTGTGCTTTCTCAAACTCTCCCCCGCTGCTGATGCACAAAAGGAACAGAAGTCCAATGCCAGAATGATCCTAACTGTGTGCTGTGAAGGCTGGCGCCAGTGGTGTCTGCACCTGATGTTGTCCTCTGATAGATTTATGGTCCACGTCAGGGCGATGTAAGGAGGTGATATCATATGCGTTGACAAAACTAGCGGGTTGAACTTCAGGAATTAGTAAACAACCCCGAACGTTGCTGTGAGACCGATAACGTTGGAGAGCCGATGCTCCCAACCATCTTCGTTGAAGGAAACATATCGATAGTATTGTCGTTGCACAAGAAAGTACTCGAGAAACGCCATGATGGCAGGGTGTCCGAACGGAATTCGGAGTCAATGCGACTCCCCATTTGCCATGAGTAGCTGAATTATAACATCAGTGAGCGGAATATAATTTGAATGGTAGTAAGCACTGCCGCGTACCTCCCTGAATTCGTCCAGATATGCGAAGTTCGACAGCAAAAGCATCGCTCTGGCGACACGCGATGAAAAAACCTTGGCCTCGTTGTGATATTCCGGTAAGGAAAGCAAGATCAACGGTGGAGAGAACAATTACATTGACAAGCGGCAATGGTGGGTTTGAAGGTTGAGTTTCTTGGTATACGCCCTGGTTGAAAGGTCGACGATTTGCTCGTCGATGAATACGCAATTCCAAACGAGCTCATGGACAGGTAACAGCTCAACAAGAGCCTGTACATCCTCTGAGCCTGGATGTATCATAGGGATGCCATCAACAGACTAGACAAATGTTGGAGTCTGGAAATTGGGGATAAATTGGAAAAGGATTATCACATGGAAAAAGTTACGTCCGAGAAACGATAAGCCCTTCCACTCGGAAGTCGATTTCCTTTCCTTGCGAGATGAACCTCAGTCCCTTGACGAGTCCACTCCTGTTATAGTCGAAGATCACTCCTGGTGGGTGGTTGGTTGCCTGCATGAAAATTGATTACTCGGATGTGAGCCATTCGTGGCACTGTCACAAGCAGAAACTGGTGAGATCAAGGTCGAGCTACTCCAGTGCGACAAACCTGATCGATAATCCTCTTCCCCCGCCCCCGATCATCATTAAGATCATAATAGAGCGTAATAATAGTGCTTACTAGTCCTGGGTCATTCCAACCTGAGTGGGAGACTGTCAGCCGCAGTGTGCATGCATGGGCCACACACCAAGTTGATGCCTTATGGTGGTGTATGCAGCTCCACAAAGAATTATTGAGGAAGAGCGTCAACCAGCATTTGTCGTGAGATGACCTTGTCGCACTGCGTTGGTTCAATCAGTTCTTATCATGATGGATTCCATGCAACAACTTGAAAGTCGATCGATAACAAACGGAGCAAACAAGGTGAAACACTTGCAAGCGAAAAAGCTGAGTCACGGGACTGGTTGGTAAGCCTTGGTCGAAAAATTGGTCATGGCAAGGGGCGACCGTTCTACCCCTTGCCCTGGCTGCCTGGCAGAACCCTGTTTATTCTATAGGGCTAGTGCTTAAGTATACAACTTGACTCAGCTCATGGTTTAACCGATACCTTCATCATGATCCCCCTCCACCTCACGCGATGGTTTGTACTGTCGCGTTTATCACCCCCTCCCAAAATCTGCACCCCTGGACCCTCAGGCTGGCGTTATCGACCTGGATCTGACACGATGGTCACTGATGGCCTGGCATTCGTGTCGGACTTGCATTAGCTCTTGCCAGTAGCACTGTGCCCGACTCGAGCCGCGTCTGGTTAGGTATCGAGTCATGATGATGGCAACCTGTTGTCATTACAATTAATGTATTTGCTTTGCACATGACTTTATTTGTGGATGTTTGTACTGGCGAATTGATTCAGCCCTTGCACCGTGACTTAGTACTGAACGTTAACAACGTCCACTGGCGCAACGGTCTGTACTGTCACGTCATCCCTTATTTGTCCCTTATCCTCTCCTCCTCCTTCGACACGACGGTGGACTTCCCGATTCGCGAATGATCGTGATGGCATGATCTGCGGTCGCCGCAGGCTGGCGCTCGAAACGCGCTCTAGATTTACAACCTGGCCTGCGCGAGGATCGTGATTCAATCGGTAAGGCTGACTATTACATCAGGCATTTTCCCGTGTAACTCCGCGCCAATACAGCAGTATACTGTTCGCTTCAGAGCAGCTTGCAGGCAACCCAAGGTGAGCCAATTGCCATGACTCCTCACATGTTATCACTGATCCACTGTACGTATAGATTAGCTTACGACTCTGAAACTCTTCGACTCGAAGTCGACATGCCCTCGTGTGCATGATTCCGCCACGAACGTCATCCGACGTGGCCTGGAGTCCGTGGATAGGATGTTGCATGATCTTATCACTGCGCGACTCTTATTGAGTGAGGTGCATTCCAGCTTGACGATGAACACTGGAAAGAAGGAGTTTGTTCCCGACTGCGTTCACGTCGTCACGGCCCGCTGTAATCCCCCCGTCAGGAAGATCCCGTCCATGGTCGAAGTCGCGTTTTCACAAACAGAGGCCGCGCTTCTGGATAGGTTCCGAAACGCCGTCAAATTCTATCCAGAGCTGGGAATGATCTTAATGCTCGTAATCAACGAGACCCCTCCCTACCAGTCGCCTAAACCGTTGGGCCACACATGGAAAAAGTTACGTCCGAGAGACGATAAGCCCTTCCACTCGGAAGTCGATTTCCTCTCCTTGCGAGATGAACCTTAGTCCCTTGACGAGCCCACTCCTGTTATAGTCGAAGATCACTCCTGGTGCGCGATCACTGACGTCCAAGTTCAGGTATGGGTTAAAGGGCGCAGGCCAATCAACATAGACACCACAGACAAGGATTTTACGGCCCGCGGAGTACGTTATTCATGCCTTATCGTGTTTCACTCATATAACTGAATATCTTTGACAGAGTTTATTTCCCGTCTATGACGACGCATCAATGCATGACGTGACGATGATGATCCTGAAAGGACTCGAACTTACAAGGTTCTGTTTTATAGAACAGTGCTGCCGTGTAGACAGAAACGCCAGTGTTTCTACTCTCCGCCTCGCTCAGCTTCCCATCCCCTTCGAAAGGACTCGAACTTACAAGGGACTGTTTTATAGAACAGTGCCGCCGTGTAGACAAAACGTGTGGTTCACACGGGGCGGCGAGTTGGGCAGTGTGGATGGGATAGGCAGCGTGAGGATTGTTGCACCGAACGTGTGAGAACGGGTAGGGATACGACAAGTCCAAGTCGAATGCATCCAAGGTCACGACGCGACAGTACAGACCATCGCGTCGACAAATCCAAGTCCAAATCAAATGCGTCTAAGGTCACGGCGCGACGGTACAGACCATCGCGTCGACAAGTCCAAGTCGATGTTGTACGAGAGCCGTGTGGTTGGGGGTACGACACCACCAGGCATTGCTGAATGAGTGGGCGACTGAAGGTGCTAGGCTGGCTTTTGGTCCTGCTCTGTTAGAACTCGGCCAGCATGATAAAAGCGGGCAAGTAAACATGATGATCGTTGTAGGGCGCACATAAACTAGTTATTGACAAGCTTTATTCAAATGCCGTAGAGCTCAAGGATGATCAAGTACTTGCACGGCAGGTGCAGTATGTTTCTGGCCTCAAACGAGTGTTTCTGACCTGATGCATAGGGTATCGCAAAGCTTTACGAACAAACTCACAGGTGGAACGATTTAGCGGATACTCTGGAACGCATAGTAATGCAGATATTTGCGAAAAAGTGATTGTACTCTCGTCGTGATGCACGGACGTTACTGATGGGTTAATGATGATTTCTTATGAGCGTGTTGTCGCTCATTTTTTGCTTTGTCAAGTTCGAGGATCCGTCGAGAACATTACTTCTACACAACCTTGTCTATCTCCTGCGTTCTATATCACTTTATCGTCTGTCTACACCACTTTATTATCTCCACACTACTTTGTCATCTCCCATCTTATATAAAATGGCTGAAGGTGCAACGTATGCGGTCCGTGCATTTTATCTACTTTATACCTTGCGGTTCAAGTCTAATATCGTTAGTTACAGAGAATACCGATGCCAGAGGAGGAATCAGACTGCGCTATGGACGTTGAGGCCCACGTCACGGTTCGTGAGACTCAATTTTAATCTACTGTGTGGTTCAATTATCGTTGGCTTAGGAAATACTGAAGATGATTGAGGACTCAGATTGGTGCATGGACATCGAGGCGGACGTCGCGGTTCGTACGTCTTAATTCACTCTACTTGCCATTCACTATCGTTCGCTACAGGGAGAGCTGACGTCGAAGGAGGAGTCATACTGGTGCATGGACATCGAGGCGGACGTCTCGGTTCGTACATCTTCATTCACTCTACTTGCTATCCAATATCGTTCGCTACAGGGAGAGCTGATGCCGGAGGAACAAGACAGCTTTATGAATGTTGATGCGGACGACATGGTTTGTCAATCTTAATTCATTCTACATTGTTTTATTTTCTCCAGGAAATCATGCTTATCGAAGAGGCGGTTCAAGACGTCGACCATGCGTAGTTTCCGCTGCTCCTGCCTGCCTAATATTATGTACTGACATCCATGTATATTACTGTGGCTTGCAAGGCCGCCGGCCATTGAAACAATTGTATCATAAGTCCTAAGTAACTTGTCAAGACGTTCAAGTCCTCTCTCCAAGTTGGCGGTGGTTCCGCCGCTGTCGCGGTTGTATGTGCTGCATGTAAATGGTTACGGGCGCGACGTTGAGACGCGGCTACCACTGTGGCCAGTGCGGGCCAGTTGTCCTAATATCGGTGCCGTTTGTGCTGTACGTGCTCTATAATCTCGACCTCCGAGTCAGAGTCTGGCTCTGGTGCTGGACGCTTCTTCAGTGCGATTGAAGTCATAGCTGGGTGGTTTGTATATGTGCCGGTTCTCGATCCCACTTCTACTGCTTTGTCGAGACCAAAGAACGCGACTGCGATCTTGAACGGTCCATACTGACGGTCCTGGAGGAAGCCCATGAGCTCGTTGTTCTTCGCACCCAGTTCGTCAGCCGTGAGCAGCACCCAATCAGCCAGAGGGATGCCTCCCTTGAAGACGCGACTGGACCGGGCCTTAGCCAGGCCCATGCGCACCAGGTTAAGAGACCCTATGCCCTTTGCGCTATTCTTCGAGTTCCACTGGGGCGGGAATGATTTCTTCTTTGCGCAATATTGTCGCAAAGGGCTCTCTCGCTCGTATACGGATATGATGTATGCTGGAACCATCGCGATGAACTGGGGCCTCCAAGTGCTTCCCTTGCGGGTGCTCTTGGTGGGTTTCCAGGGAAGCTTCCTGATGCCGTTGGTAGCTAACTGTTCGCCCTGCAGGTCGTCATTGGACGGCCTGTCCTTTTGATCCCAGAACACATCCGGCAGCATGTGACTGAAATAGATGCCAGCGAGCAAGGCAATCTTGTGGATGGGCTTTTCTCGGTCGAAGTTGGCGAAAGCCCATTCGTATATCTCTGTAAGAGTAGCGTCTCCATTGCATTCAACGTTCTCTAGAGTGAATTCATCTGGGAGACTGTCCCTGGCGAAGAAATCAGGGAGAGACTGAAGTGAGACGGACTCGACGGCCCAAGGCGCTCGAGCATCTAAGGATTGAGCTTTCTTTGCTGCCTCAGCAGCCATGTCGACTGGTTGAGCGTTAGCACGAGCGTTGGCCAAGGTGGAATGGTCGACGACAGATGATTTCCCAAGGTTCACCCATGAGTCATGCACGGGCTTTCGCGACGGACGACCCCTTCCTCCAGCATGAGGCATGTGCCATGGGACGTGCTGGATTTGGAGATGGTTCGCAGCGATGATGTAACATCGCTGCATGCACTTCTCGGTCGCTGCAGGAGAATTCGAATGAGCGTATTTGAACATACGAGCATATGCGATGCGAAACACAGCCATAGACGGAGCGGTCAAGATGAGGGGGGCAGCGACCGAAGAAGGAGATTCGATCCGGGACATTTTGCAGATGAGAGCAGCAAAGTCTTGCACGCTCAACTTCTCTTTCGAGGCATTGGGAAGACCCTCTGAAAAATTGGTGGGATCGACGACGACGCATCGCAAAAGATGTTCGTAAGCTCTGTCTTTATAGCCAAGGGGATACTCGCAGCCCAACCATTTCTTCAAAGATTTCAGACGCTCCTTGTCTCTGCTCGGAGCTCGGTCGTCCGAGTCCATGTCTTCTCCTTCGCTCAGACATTCCTTCTTGACTGCGGTCGCGACCAGGGTCTTGACATCGGCCATATAAGAACGCAAGGCCACCAAGGCTATCACGATGCAGTGGCGTTCCTGCGCGGTGTATTGCAGGAATACGTGCGGCGAGAGGTTGTTGATCGACAATTCTATGTGGAAGCCCGCTTTGTATGCCTGTAGAAGAGCCCAGGGGTCGTCAGTGACGAAGTCATGAGTATCAGTAGAAATTGGAAGATGGCGGGAGACCGTACCTCGAAATGATCATTGCCGTACGTGAGGACCTGCGACCTTTTTGATGCAATGGCTGGGACATTGAGGTTATCCGAAGTCGGCCAATCGGCTGCGCTGATGGCAATGGGATTATTGATGGTGGTGGTTATGCGAACTGAAGGGGCGAAAGTAGGAAGTCCCTGCTCGAGCAGACTCTGGACCAACCACAGAGGCCTCATCAACTTTGTAGCGAGGACCCTGGCATTTCCGGTGTGAGCGTATGCCAGGGTGCGTTCCAGGACGGAGCAAAGTTCCACCGCCTCGTGTCTTGGCTTACTGCCAGCCTCCAAGATGGGGAGCTGGTAAGCCCACAAGCGTTCGAGCAGGGATGTGATCCCAAAGGTCGTCCACTGATATACCTGAGGAAAAGCCTTGATACAACGAAGGAAAGAGACATCGAAACAGACATCAATTCTCACATCAACTACAGCAGCAGCAGACACAACACTCACGTTGGAAGCGAAGACGCATATATGAGGACGCAAGGCTTGGAAAATTTTGGGATGGGACCAAGCGCGGGCGAGTGGAACAATGATGTCCTTGTAAATGGACCTGGAAGATAAGCGAGTCAGCCAGGTGAGAAAGGAAGACGGGATGAACAAAAAAGACAAATGGACTCACATGCCATTTCGTTTCTCAGGCTTGAGCGAATTGCACTGAATGATGTATATGTTTTCCAGACGCAAGTCACGAGGAACGTCGTCAAGGCCAATCTTATTGTCATATTTCTGGTGAGGGAGACTCATCTTGCATTCCCGTACACGAGCATTGTGAGTAACCTTGGTGGCAGCATTGCCATAAGCGCCCGCAAGAGCCGAAGTGATGCGACCCTGTTGGACGTCATGAAGCGCCGCAGAGGGGCGAATGCGATGTGATAGCTCATTGTAAAACTGACACGCGCTTGGAATAATGACCGGGGGAATGGCACGAGCACCATCCACCCTGTCTTCAAACAGATCATGTTCTTCTGGCAGAGGTTCGTCGTCGTCCAAGTCCACCGCACGGGGTCTGCGAGCCGTCGAACGACGAATGTCGGAGATAAAAGGTGCGAAGTGGGGAAGGACGGCGTCGCATTGAATGTGACCCTTGTTTCGGAGGAAAGCCTGAGGGAAAACAGAAACGGATGGAGCAGAGATCTGTTCTCCGGAGTATGCATCTGCGTCGATGACCATGTCATCGTGATCAGGAATGTATGATGAAAATAACTCTGAGATCGTCTCCAAGTTGACGAGGAGACCGCATGGCTTCTCGTCTCGCCGAGTCCTGCCATGACGACGAGGAATGCGGCGGCCATCCTCATCGTAGACATTATTTTCCCGGCGAGTGACGGGATCCTGATGAGGGAGGGCATCTAGGTTGACTTCTTCACGAAGGTCTGGATCAGGCGAGTCGTACACCACCCCATGCTCCTGGATGATATCTTCGTTTGGCACTTCTGTCCAGCCTTTGACCCTCTTGCAACTGTCATGTGGTAATTACATATGGTGTTCAGTAAAGAAGGAACTCGCGTACCTAATATCTGTGGCGATAGCCACAGATACGTATCTGATGTTGACGTAAGATCTTTCTGCGTGCCAATTTCTGGCCTCTGCAGCATGAGCATTATCGTTCAAATTTGCAATTGGCTGGTTCTGACCGTAGCGACAAGCTACGGCCACAGGAGCACGACCGAGGAGCCAACCATCCTGCTTCCAGGCCCTAGGTGCAGCTGCGACCCAATCATCCCAATCTGAAATGATGGTGGTGTGTAGATTCAGCAAATCATCCAACCTGAGATCCCACTTTGTCTGAGAACTAAATGCAGGGCGGTGAGATCGTCAGTTAAATTGATCTGCGTCAAAACAAAACATAGAACTGCCGTATATGACGCATATATTGCCAGACCCCCCACTGAAATGGACATTGTGCCTTAGATTGACTCGCCATCGCATCCGTTCTATGCGCCGATCAGGCATGCATAGTAAAAAAAAATGTATTTGTGGAGTCCGTTAGACCCATTGAGGACAGTGATGTCATTGCATGAAAAATGATCATCTTGAAATGAAGACACTCACTATACGTTGGAGACATCCTTGATCCTCCAGGCATTGAGATCGACATCATCCGTACCATATGGATGCATGAGGTAGATGGGAAGGTTTGGGTTCTTGGACAGGGCGTGCGCCAGAAACATAACAGCCATGCGAAAGTGAGACGATGAAAGTCGTGTGTCCCCGTGTTTTTTTTCGCTGAGCAGGGGGACTTCATTGGCAAGGTCCGAATCATCCAAATTCTCCCGGGGGCAGAAAGCCAGCCATAATTCTGACGATGGGCCTGTTCCTAGAGACATCATGCATCCGGTGGGGTCGAAGCCTAATTTGCCAAATTTCGGGCGAAACAAACGGGCGGGAAGACAGAGATTGATGGCGATGGAGAAGGTGTGGTCGACAACTTTGTTTGGGAGCAAGGCGTGCAATCCGACGGCGCCTCCGACAACGAGCGAAAAATCAAGAAAATGCTTCGAACCGTCCCAAGCCAACATCTCATCGTTGCTGTCGTAGTAGAGGTCGCTATCAAGGCGAAGGATGGATTTACGACGCAATAAGTTTATTGCCGTCGCTTTGTCGTCCTTGTTGAACGTGCGAGCGAGAGTAGACAGGTTGACAGACTGAACTTTGGTCTGTTCCCAGGTGCGACCAACCGGTAAATGACCATCTGGGCGCAAGAAGAGACTCTCCAGAATCTCGCATTGAGGCATGGCATCCTCTGCCTCGACAGCTGAGGACACATCTGCAAGATCAAAGGGCCGAGGGTCATCCTGATCGCCCCGCTGAGCGGCACCCTGGAAGGTAATGGTGGCCATGTCATCGTCGCTGTCGAGGCTTGAAAAGGATCAGCTGGCGGAGGCGTTACATTCAGATCACACTCACTTGTACTCTTCTGCATCAGACATACTAGGAATTGGTTGTAGAGAGACCGGGAAAATTCGATTTCGAAAAGTCTGGGGATGGGTCTCGTTGATGCTGTTCTTCAGTGGAAACAAGCAAGCACCAGGAGGAGGGATAAAGCGAAAATGTCAAAAAAGAAGAAGAGGCGAAGAGAGGTCGCGCTGCCGTGGTGGGACACGAATTGGCTTCGTGAAGTGAATCCGTAATACTTAAAGTACTGTCGACAATAGGCCAGACTACGATGACAACAAATGATTAAATAAATCAGTGGATAGGTGCGACCTGCGTCAGGGTCGATGACGACTTACTCATTTGGGATTCGGACCCATTCCACCGATTCAATGCACTCTATCGCGTGTGGAAGCGAATGAAATTGAATCATGACTAGTGACAGCTGAAGAGAAAATGGCCAGGATTTGTGTACGGCGTCCATGACTGGGATAACATCGGCGAGTGAGTATGACACTGGAGCCCTAAGACAGGAAGAGGGACGCAGCATAGTAGCACTGGCGGTCTTTGCCTGTGTGGGCGGTGCATACGAGGGCCTAAGGCCTCACTGGTTCCACAACGACGTTACGGCTGGTATACATGATCAGGTCACCAGTTTTGTCTTACAATTCCACATGATTTGAGGTAGTTGCGCTTGATTTGCTATTCCGTACGGCAGGTGTAATTGAAACCTTTGACGTATGGCGACTCGGAGGATGTCCGCGAGAATAAGATTCTATAAGAAAGTAAGTAGTCTAGCGACTCTAGCCAGCCGCCAATCAGGTGAATGCCGATCTCGTACTTGAATTGGGCATGCCCTTTGGATATCTTTGTTGTTTTGAATTATGTCGTTCGTTATCTTCCTAGGCCTGCGCAAGCGAATATTGCGTAAAGCGAGTAACCTAAATGGCACTACGTGGGCAGTGCCTCATATGCTCTCATGTGCTTCTCTTTGCATTGCGCATATCTAGGCATATCCACGCACACTCGCGCTGTCCTCTCAGAATGTGCTCAAAAAGTCTCAAATATGCTATGATTGCTTGGCAGGTTCTTACATGTTAAAGGGACTTCGGAGAACAAAGTAGAGTAATCATGGAAGTATTATCAACTAGAAATATGAAATTTAAATCATCAATCATCAGCTCCCATCACATGATTATGCATTTGGTGAATTTTTTGTCGTCCTTCTGCGGCACGCTGGCAACAGACAGTCGTGTCTGCCGCAGGGCACGTACTACATTGGTAAAGAGGAGCTCAACATTATAAGCCGTCCGCGCTGACGTTTCCATGAATTCACATCCAAACATTTGAGCCAATGCGATGCCCTCTTGGAGTGAGACCTCGCGCTCCCGTGATTTATCACACTGGTTACCCACGAGCATGAAGATAGGCTTGCAGTGCGGTGATTTGAGCATTGACTGTTTGAAAACATCCAGCCGTTCAAACGTTGCTCGAGATGTGATTGAGTAAACCAGAATGAACCCTTGGCCTTCCCTAGAAATCATATGAAACTGAGACATTCATAAAGTGACGAAAGCCAGTCATTGCTCACTGAACCCATTGGTCGCGCAAAGTAGTGTACTCCTCTACATCAAATGATCAGAGGAATGCAACAACCTGGGTAATTACGACCGCCTACCCTGACCAGCCGTGTCAATGATTTCCACGAGACACAGCTTGTTATCCACAATCAACCGCTTTCTATAAGAATCTTCAATTGTTGGGTCGTAAGTCTGCAGGACGGCATTAGCGACAGATCCAGGACTGTATGCATCAGCTCATACCTCTGTGCGATGTTACACCAAAGAAAGTCAAGGCCATCAGATTGCATAGAATGATAATATTAGGCACCAAACGCACCCACAAAACAGTTCAGCGCAAACTGCCCAGGAACGAGAGCTATAAGGTGATCCATAAGATGATTTGGGGAACTTACCTGAACGGCCAAAGTGGTTTTGCCTACACCACCATCACCAAGTACACAAACCCTCCAGCGATCCATAGCGGCAATGATGGATAACGAGTAGTAGTAAAACAATAGAAGCAAGTGAACCCGTATAAGTACCTGTGTGTATGAATAAGGGACGCAGTTCTGTTGTTGCCAGAAGAGTAAACCTGAGATGACACCACGGGCCTATTAGATCTGAAAGATTTACGGGAACAGATGCATAAAGAATTTTTCAAGAAGTCGCCGTTCTGGTCGTGGGGAGTTGTAAAGGCGGATCCAAAAAGGCTTAAGAGTCCTGACGAACGAAAAACACTCCGCCTAGATGTTCAATTTTAAACCTTGAGCTTGAAGAAGCCTTCGGCATGTTCTCATCGCCAATGCCATTGCCACTGATATACGATTGGATTTTCCCCTTGCTCTTCAATACCGTGACAATCTAGCGTTGGAGCTGCTTTCCTCCGAATCAGATCCAGATAGGCTAGCGTGACAACGTAAACACACTTCCATGATGTTCAGATTTGAGTCATGAGCATATCGGGCTACGCCGATATGCGAATCATAAGTTTCTGGGCAAATACTAGTAGTAGTACTGTCGGTGTTGATCGGGACCTAGGTTTTTACGAGATCTCAGTGTGACAGTATGCGGTGACAAGGTTCAAATCTACCTATGACGTGTGATGAACGAACTTGTTCGCTTTACTACGGACGATGCGTCGCGATGCATCATCAATGACATTAATGTTGTGTGCAGTTCGAGTTCGGATGCTGGCGCTGGCTCAAGTCAGCAGAAAAATACAATTTACGTAGGCAGCTCGTGGAGCTAAAGCCCCCGCCATCTAGAACTATGCCAAGCATACCTATAGACTTATAAGATTTGGTATTATAGCAGGACCCAGAGTGTATACCTAGGGTGAGTGACTTATACGAAACTGTGACGGACATCGGATTTATGGAAAGGGCCGTGTGAGCAATACGAGGACTTCCATCAGTGTAAGTACTCACCAAGGATGAGCAGCGCACAAAAACAAGCCAAAATGTTCGCTGCAGACACACGAAGAGCTATTCCAAATATGCAAGCAGTCCATGACGAGATTAAGGCAAATCCGCCAATGTTCTTGATGATCGTGCGAGTTTGGGCCCTCTAGGATACATTTTATGAGTGGGATGGGTCTGATTAATACCCATTTGACAGTGCGCTTTGATATAGACCGTGAAGGAACGCATGTTTGGGGTCTGCAAAATTCTTGTGAAGGTCTGCTTAAATCCAACATCAAGATATTGGCGTGACTTAGTGAAGAAGTTATGACAAACCTTATAATATCATCCTCCCTCTAAAGCTCCAAGATGTTGGTCATAAGTTGCGAAGCAGGGATATGGAAAAAACCCGTAAGGGGTTGGCATGGACCTAACGATGTAGAAAGCGAGATAGCCAAAAGCCAGGTGCAAGGTCGTTCGCCTCCTGCATAGATTCCGGTTAGCATGGTGCAGTCACGGTTGTGCAAATGAATACTTAACTGCTGCAAGGCGGCTGATGGTTGTCGAGGGAGTACCTGTGTGCACTGACAAACCAATGGAGCCATGAAGTGTATATGGCAACAGCCATACTGGGCTCCACTTCATCTGAACCCAGTCACGGAAAGTGGATCCAAGTTTTTCATGCCCTCCACATAACTGTATACTTCAGGACTTAAATGAGAACAGCAAAGCAAAGTATATGCCAGACGATACATACCTGAAATGAGCGAGATTATTTTATTCATCTGCTTTTTGGTGATTTTTAAAGCGCCGGCATATCCTTACCTGCCTGTGTGCGTAGTAGCGTCTGCGTTGTCACTTGTGCGGATGAGGTAGTAGATGCATCATGGTGAAAGAAATGCGAGCCATATACACGATAATAGGATTGGTGAAACTGTGGGAGAGTGTCAGATGCTAGAGCATCAGAACGCGTACAGTGGAGGGGACATACGTCGTCTGAAGCTGCTGTGAGAGGGCGATTTCAATCAGTATAGTATTTTAAAAATAACATGCAAACCTCCACCGGTCATTCCTTCGTCATTCTCGTAAAGGAACCGATCCACGAATCAGCGTGAGGGCAGAAAGCGCGCGCGTTAGCAAAAGCAGCAGACGACATAACACGTTACTATGGTGAAAATTATTGCGAGTGGCTGCAGAATTTCGACCCGGAGATTTATTACGTAGTATTCGGAGGCTTCTAAGATAAAATTTTGACCAACAGTGCTGTATAACACAGCTCAATCGCCAACGATGCCTTGGATTGGCAAACGCGCCCGGCCGGTCTCACCCAGTGCCCGAAGCTCGCATTTCCATCCTGTCCTCTGTCGTATCACGATGAGAAGGAGCCTCCTGCCAGATCCATACGACTAGACATTCTTGTTGAAATCATCAGAGGTTTGATTTACTTACTTATTTTTTATGCTGATGAAACGTCGTTGTCGCAGTATCGGAAAACCCGCCAACGTTTAATCAAGCAGTGTTCCTCAAGGCAGGTCTGGCTCGACTTGCGCCCAATTCAGTACTTCATAACATTATGCCTATTTTCACATTCATGAGCACCGATGCGTTCCATCGTGACGACCCGTACAGTTTCAAGGTGGTGCAAAACGTAAGCATATTTGTGGCTCGTGGGGTGTAACGTTTGATTTATGTTCACCTACAGACTATCGAAAACATTGTTCCTGTTATCGCTCAAATATCGACACCCTCCTGGACTCGAACTTTACATTGGAGCTACAAAGGAGTTCCTGCGGATCTTTACGGATGCATCCAACCGAATCCCACGTCACAGTCGACAAAAGTATGTCCGTCAAGGACTTGACGCTCGCGACTTAGTGCTGATGAACGAGCTAGCTTTTTCATACACCTCGCCAATGTGCTTGGGCAGAATTCTTAACCCTAGTTTGCATGTCCCTGGTGGACAAGGTGGCTGATCGGGTGAGCCGGCAACATGAGGATGAGGTTTCAGCCTCGTTAGGACTTCTGATATCCCTGCTACATCATTTCCCCATAGAGTTGCAGCTTCACGCAAGATTGTTGTGGAGATTCTGGATGCGGCTGACTTGCAGGTTCTTAAAGAAGTCTTGCGGGAGGCGAAAAGGCTTATCACACCGTAGTATCGCATTTTCCGATGAGGCGGGCGCTACCTTTTTATATTATGTTCTTAATTTTCTCTCATTTTTTGTACTCATACATCTGTTGCAGCGATGATGAGCACTCTGCAAGATCGTCCTTGGCGCTGATTATGTTCGTCGGTTATGCCATCACACCCGCGTCTTCCACCGATATATCAAAGGGCGACAACGCAACGACGGACCTTATCTCTCTTTTGGTCGATCATGCCACAATAAAAGGTGACAGCAACGTTTCAGACATCGTATCAGTCCCACAGCAGACCACGTCAAAAGTGATGAATGCGATCGGAGCAACCGACTTCCTGAATGGAACTTTAGCTATGCTGCAATCAGACGAGACTATGGTAGGTTCACATTTTCCGTACGAGATCCTTTCTCACCTCGTTTCTAGTTCAAGGCTGGTGCTCTTGAAATCCTTGCAGACAGGATACCCAAGGCTGCAGAAACTGTCCGTCGCGAACAACAGAAGACTGCTACATCAATTTTCGACTGCATTCGGGACGTCCCGACAGTCAGCCGGTGTACTAGTCACCTCAGCACTCAATGCTTTGAAAGCGATTGGCTCCTCCATTTGTCCTGGCGAGGAGTCAGCGTTGGTATCTACCGTCCTTTCGGTCATCAAAATCATTAAAACACGTGCGTCATTGCAATCTGCTATAGCTGTGTTACCGTGTTATGTGTATGTGGCTTTTCTTCCCTTGCGTTCCACGTTACTGAGGAATTTGTAGGTTCTCTCTCGGACCTCGGCTTATACCTTACTTCCGAGATATTGCAAAGAGTGTACATCAGTCCTCCAAGAAGGGTTGAGTGGCAAAATGGGTGAGCAGCTTATCTCCTATGTAAATTCACCTTACAGCTGTTGATTGTTCTGCTCGAATAGTGCAATCTTCAGTGGATGATGCAATTTCTACCCTACGGAGCTTGGTATCGACGCTTCCTGCTTTCTACGGTGCTGCAGAAATCAGGGACATTGTCAAACTCCACCGTCACCTTGAGTGGTTCCATGACAGGTTTGATGAAAGCTATTGCGAAGAAGATCCCATGCAACATGCTACTTCCCATACTCTGCGATGTGTGGAAGAATCTTAGAAGAAGGCATGCCCCTCGCGATATAAACATGAATTGAAATATTGATGTCCTTTGACAGAAACATGGTGATGGACTCGTCGCGTTTTTCGTCTTTTTCAAACGCAGTCTTCGAGTAACTCGACGTTTTGACATCCAGGAACATATCCGTTCAATTTTTTCAGCATTCATCGACGGCTTTGACGTGAACATAAAGTCTACGACTGCTCCAGCGATGCGAGTCTCTTCGTTGTGGCTTGCGGTGAGACCAACTACCAGGTGCCAGGGAGAACCTCATATCATTTCGGCATTCTTGGAACTTGTTATGAAGCTTAATGAGACAGCCTTCAGACCGTTGTTCCGTCATTTGTATGACTGCGCGTTTGCAGCTGAGAACGGTGACTTACTCCCTAACAGGACTGTCTTTCTCTCTCTGAGCTACTTCCAGCAAACATTGAACTCACGTTTTGCCGCATGTACTCTCTGCCTTGTTGGATTATTTCAAGGTGCGCTAGGAACACATCTTCTGAATATTCCGTTATTCATCCGGTGCAGGGCTTGATGAACCCTTATATGTCAATGCTTCTGCAAGCTTTGTGCGACATTTTGGAGTCTTTAGCTGCAGGGTCAATTCAAAATCCGCTTCTATGGCTATCAACAGTCGAGACCTTTACAAAGAGTTTTGAAAATGAGGACGGTGGTGAGAACACATGACTTGCATCACGCCGCATCGCTCACTCGTGATTTTTCCAGTGTTCTGGCGTGATGACAGACTGGCCTCGGTAGCGATGCCTTTGATAGCGCAAGTTTCGAGTTGCATCAGATTGAATATCGCAGATGGGAAACAAGCGCTGACGAAGTGCTTGATTGCTATGACGAGCGTGGCTGTGGATGATTCCTTACTCAAGTCCATCAACCTTAACCTGCTCATGCACAGTCGCGCAGAGGATGCTCGTGAGCGCATATTCGCTTTGTCCTGCTCGGAAGCCCTCTGGCGTGAACAGGGTGGGAAGCTCATTGGTTCGTACTCGTGTCGACTATACCATCGAGGAGGATAACGCTAATGCCACGATAGGTTTCGTAGCAGAAACTGCTACATTCATCAGTGAATGAGCTGAAGACGAGAATGACAGTGTCGTCCGTGAGACACGCAGACTTTGCTGTTGCAAAGCGTTGCTGGAAGTATCAGTGGATTATGATCGTGCATTCCTGTCATTCTGGACTAAAGGGTGTGTATCCTCGATAGAGGTGCACCCGAGTTAATCTTTCGTTGTAACTTCACGCTGTTGGATACAACACACACTCACATCGTCGTCGGTAGCTCTCAATGTTATGTCATAACATTTGTGTACATATATACAAGTGCTTGCCACGGCTGCGCGGCTCTTTGGATAAATCTAATTTGTTTCTATTTACAATTTTCTTTATAAACAACATTCGACGTCTTGGAATTAGTAACATTTGTATCGTCTTCCGGCAATAGGATGCGCGAGTCTTGCGAGGTTAGTGGGAAAGTTTGAAGGGAAACCGGTGAAGGGCCAGCTGATTTATATTGTCGCGGTGTGTCAAAGACGTCGACATATTTTGGAGCTGCTACGTTCGAGAGTTTTGAGTTCTTGCGTGATAATCCCGAACATTGAGCTCAACTTTACATAAGCACTAAAAACCTTAAATCACAGCCCCCGATGAGACATTTGCTTTGCACGTGACTTTATTTGTGGATGTTTGTACTGACGGATTGATTCAGCCTTGCACGTGCATGCACCCTGACTGAACCTCAACGTCCACTGGCGCAACGGTCTGTACTGTCACGTCATCCCTTATTCTCTCCTCCTCCTTCGACACGGCGGTGGACTTCGCCTTGGACTTCGCCTTGGACTTCGGCTTCGAGCTGACGCGATGGTCTGTACTGTCGCGCCGTGACCCTTCGACGCATTCGACTTGGACTCGGACTTGTGGACGCGATGGTCTGTACTGTCGCGCCGTGACCTAGTAAGATACATTCGACTTGGACTTGGACTTGTGGACGCGATGGTCTGTACTGTCGCGCCGTGACCTAGTAAGATACATTCGACTTGGACTTGGACTTGTGGACGCGATGGTCTGTACCGTCGCGCCGTACCCTTAGACTCATTCGACTTGGACTTGGACTTGTGGACGCGATGGTCTGTACCGTCGCGCCGTGACCTTAGACGCATTTGACTTGGACTTGGATTTGTCGACGCGATGGTCTGTACTGTCGCGCCTTCCTCCAGAATCCTCCTGCAGCGCCTCCCTCGAGCCTCGCAGCCCTCTGCTGACCCCCTGGATACATCTCCATACTAACTTCTACATATGATCACGCGCCAAATTCACGTCACGTCGCTTCACATGACCTTGTTTATTGGTTGCCAGCTAATGTCTCCTCCTTCACTGAACCACTACATCATATCAATACCCAGCTGAACCTTCAACTCTCCCTCTCCGACATAGGGCTCTTTATCTGATGCATTTGCTCAGGGCCATTTTCTGCACCAGGTATGATAGCATCTTGGACCTACGAAAATCGCTGAATGTACTGTTCCAGATCGTCTCTCCTCTGAACGAAACCCTTTGGGGCTGCTGTGGAGCGAGCGTCCAAGGGACGGGCGATATGGGCCCTCTGGATGGGTGGTGTTATGAGGGAAGACACACAGTGAGTATCCTCTCGTCATTAAAACTCAAAGACTGATTATGTACATAGACAGACACCAAGCGCGCGCGTTTCCGCGCAGATTCTACCATCCTCGACGATAAGCTAGTCTCCTGTGCTGTGACGGGATGTCTGTGCGTCATTCCCTACCTGCAGCTGTGTACATATCTGACGCGGTAGCAGAATCACGATTCAAACGTTCACGCCCAAAGTCTAACCACGATAATGCCACCTGTAATACAGCTACCAGGACCCTTGCGTCTACAGTCAATGCACTTATTGCTGCAGTAACAGACTCGACAAATCCTACTCCCTCGAAAACGCTCTCCAAGCTTCGTGCACACAAATTCACCCTCAATGACTCGATATACGTTCTACTCCAATTAGTTTCTACCCGCAGACCAATCGGTACAGTATGGCATGAACATTAGCATCCTCACGTGCTTCACACACTCCGTTCTTGATATCATCACATGGCTTCCCTACAGAGTCATCCATTATACCTTCCCCCTCATTCTGGTCGCCTTCCTTGGCTTTTCCGTCTACCAGTTCTACGTATGTTCGCAAAGGCATTCAGATGCCAGAATTGCATTGGCATATTCACCCAGATCATTCACACTCGCACAGCAGCCTGGTATGAAATCATATATGATCTCACACCCGCAGTGTATGGCACGCCTGGGTCTGCGGGCGGCTTAACAAGGATCGACAAGTTATTTGGTGGTGAAGGCTACAAACGGATTTTACAAGCTCACCGTTTGTCGTTGGCGCATTCTCGAGCTTGCATGCAGCATGGGCGACGCTCGAAGCACTTTTCATCGGCTCGGTGCTCTAATGGAGCACGATGTACTATCTGAACCACCATTATCTCATCGATGTTGTGGGTGGTGCGTGTCTTGCGATCGGAATCAGGCGATACGGCTCATTCAACAGATGCACAACCTCCTTGATGATGATGGCATCTTTCACTCTTCCCGGTAAGTTCATCAATATTTGCATATTGGATTGATCAGCATGGATATAGGCGCAAGTATCCTAACGGCCTGGACAGCAGTGGACGAGCACCTTTAGCTTATGAGCCTCGTTTGCGATTGATGTGTCTGGCTGTATCGTTGTACGTACTTCCTCCGCCACACATATATTGTATATGGTGATATATCTAAATTTTGAGCCTCCGCATCTGAATTTCTTGTCATTGTACCAGTCAATGCGTGTTGTTTGACTTGTTTGTGCAATAAGAATAGGAGAGAGAGAGAGAGAATAAAATAAAACATTCAAAGCGGAATATGGAAAGTGCGTAGACTACTACAACGTTAACATGAGCTTGGCCTGTTATTCATTCCACATCGTCCCCTCCATCCTCTCCTCTTCCTCGAGCTCTAACCTCCTAGCTTTGGCACGTTCCATAACAATGAGATCTGCAACGCTCCCATAGTTACCATGATCATCGTCAATAGCACTACTAGAACCATTATCAGGGAACATGTCAACACCGTACTGCGAGCTTTCACGCAGTGTTTTGACGGCTTTGTTCCTGTCAAGATGAAGGTCTTGCATGATGAGCCGCATTGCAACTTCGGGAACCAATACAAGTTGAACAAACTCCTCAGGCGAGAGAGGAGCTATCAAAGAAGTATCAAATGATGAAAATGGAAAGAGATCGTAGAGCGTTTGATGTATAATCGATAAGCCAAGTTCACCATAGCTAAAACATCATTGAGTAGGGATATATTAATAATAATCAGATGCGCTTACTATCCAGGTTGAGCCTTCTCGAAGGTGTAAAACTGGCCCTTCACACTAGTAGCAGTTCGGCTACCTTGTTTTTTGATCTCGTTCTGGAGTTCTCTCCAGAAGATACTTCTCGCTCTGGGACCCCCGGTATCGTCGCATACAAAACCCTCATTATCACTGCAGTTGTCAGCATTGGCAATTATATCCTCAAGCGCGCTTTTCATACTCTCAACCCTCTTGGGCACCTCGTTGAAGTCGATGCGTTGCGGCCATCCTTTCTCCAGAGCCTCAGGCAAGGAATGTGTTTCAAAGTGATGCCGTTGACAAGCTGAGATATAAATTCCTAGAGGAGCCTTGAGCCCGAAAGGATTGTGAGGACGTGGGTCCGCATGGGATTGCTGCTTTGCAATGGCCAGGAGATTCTTCAGTTGCGCCGTGGAATTAAGCGGAAGTGGTTCATCGCAATACGGGCACAATGTAGACGGATCAATCGCTGGGTCTAATTCAACTGCGCGTAGAGGCGTTGAATAGATATATACACGATGAAAAAACGACTTACAAGAATCCTCATCCGAGTAGTCCTCATCTCCTGGGATCAGCTTTGTTAGATTTCTGCTGAAACTACTATGAGACGGAAATAGCCGCCGTCGCGAAGAGGGTTTACCTTCGCTCAGCATCTTCTTTGGGCCACTTGATTTTTTGCCCACATTTTCCTTCGCTTTGATTAGAAACTCGCCTGAACCCTGTGCTAGGCAAAGAGGATTGAACTTGACCGTCAGGATGACAGACGGTCTTGAAATCCCATGAATCCATGGGGAATGGTCTAGGGCATCCAATTTCAGACTTGAAGTTATGTTATAGGATGTAGCGCAGCATACTTGACTTTACTATTCATGAAACTGTTTTCCTCTGGCTGGTACGGCGCAGATCTTGGAGCAAACGACGACCTGAGGCCTGCTTCAAGTCGGCCTCCACCGTGACCCTTGCTGGACTGAAGAGAAAATGGACGCCTTTTCATTCTATGGCTGATGTCGTTGAATATGTTGACTTTCTTCCTCGTTAGTTCGCCTTCAATCCTCTCCATCTTGCTGTCGACAGGTCACCGGTCAGGCCCAGTGGAAACCCACTGTTCTGAGAATGGCTCGGGTTGTTTGTGATTGTGCGTAAATTGGAGACTTAGATTGGCTGGCGGTGTTATGCTAATAATAGCACGTGTCTACAATTATGTGAGATTGTGTCTCCATCGTCGTCGTCGCTGCACATTGCATGTTGCGCGCAAACAAATTGCTTACATTTTACAGTACTTGCCACGACATTGACGGTGAAGCTTACCCAAGTCCCAGACCCGCGGATTTAGGTGGCGATTTCCACTATGGCTCATGCCGTTGGCGCTGCAATCAACCAGGAAGATCCGCCGACCTCAAAATACATCAAGGCGGCCAATATTAAAGTCTTGATTCCAGTCGTAGTAGATTTCATGCGCAAGCCTGGCGTCACTATCCAGCTCTTGCATTATGGCTTAGAGTTGCTCACGCACCCTGTCCTCCACTGTTGGAGTGAGTGCAAGGCTGACGCACAACTTCTAAATCCAGGAATCCAGCCCTGGAGATAGGAAATATGACGAGGGTGTTGCATTCCTTATGAGCGCGATGGAGGACGCAAAGGCTTACGCCGCGGAGACTCCCCCAGATGCAAGACACATGAAGAACGTGCTATACTGGTACATCTGCCTCACACTTACCATAAAGAGACCGCAGACGTCAGCGGACCTTCAAGAGCTTCAGGTGTGTCCACTGGCTTTGGCATTCGACGGTCTCTCTACAACCGAGCACAGGTCGCATTGAAGAAGTTGGGGTATGTCGACGAATTCAGCCTACTCCTGGGTACTATTTCCCCGAAGACGCAGTTGCGTTTGACCCTGCAAAACATCGTCAAACGCTACCCCACTGCCGTGCAAGAGTGGAAAGATCTGATTGCACGCTTTGACGAGGTGATGATGGATGAGCGTCCCATCTCATTGGAGAAAGCTGAAGATGATCTTGCTGCGTGGCTTGACGACCTCCACATTGATCAGGGAGAGGAAGGTGAGCATCAACTACGGCGTGTCTCGTGCAACGCGCTGTCCCCATGTTTCCTCCCACCGTTAGTGAAGAGGCGTGTAGTCTCAACTCGGGTGCCGAGCGTCTCGGTGGTATAGGCAACCTTGGTCTTGGTCTTGATAATCAGCCAGCTGGTCTCCTACGTGGCCACGGCAGGCGACACAGCGTCAATGTTGTCAACAAAACCAGTCCCGCTCAGAGGTCACTGATCAGCTTCCCTTACAGTAGTCAGGACGGCTTCGACGACGGGTTTGCGCCTCCTCCTGGCTTTGGTGGCCACTCTCATACCACACTTCTCAAGCTGATTCTAGCTGGCATATCAGTACGTTTTACACGCGTTTGCCTGCACTGTCTGATATTCATGATTGCTCAGATGGAGGTGTTAGCGCCTTTCAAGGCAACAATGCATTCGCCGCTGACCTCGCTCAAGCACAAGCTTAGCTTCAGAGATTGCAGCAGTTCCGTGCAGCAGCTGGTGGTCACCATCACAAGATGCCGTCTTTCTCGTTCCCCAACATACTTCCAAACATGATGGCTGCGAACGCGATGGGTCTGAATATGGGTGGTGTCAGCTTACTGTAGCAGCAGTTCCAAATCGCAGCTTCAGCAACAATCTAACCAGCCCCAACGCAAATCTCTTTTCGCTCCTTACCTACCTCAGGCTTTGCTGCCGCCACTTCTTGCAGCGGGAATACTAGTTGTCGGGATCTTACGAGCAAACAAACGTAATTTCTCGGACGCCTACGTTGCTACCGAGGTTCTTGATACCAACATCTATGTTTGTGGATCTAAGGACCGTAATCGTGCTCTGGAGGGTGATATTTCGCAGTCGTGTCTCCTCAAGTGGTGCCATCATGAAGTCATTCGAGGCGATCACAAACCCGACTGCCCGCGTGGTCTTGGAGCTGATCTCCTACAAAGCTACCTAGGGAGCCAAGCACTTCTGCGCCGACATGCTCGATATGGCGAAATACAATCACTATGCTTTAAGCGTGCCCCTCTACACTCATTTCACATCTCCAATCCGGCACTACGCGGATGTTCTTGTAAACCGTCAACTCGAATCAGTTTTGCAGGGTGGAGGTGGACTCATCTCCATATAATCTCGGACTTCACCCAACGATACGGTCCTGTCATTCGTCCAGCCAAGGTTGTTGGCGTCCTTGATGCGTTCTTGTCCCTGAATTTGGCATTGAGAAGTGGTTGACCAAATGCTCATTGACGTAAGCATTTCTGAACTGGTTCTTGAGAAGAAATCTGATCGTTTGAACTACATCGGAACTCGGCTTCTTTAGCGCTTTAGCGGTCACCAATCTGTATTTGCTTTGCACGTGACTTTATTTGTGGATGTTTGTACTGACGAATTGATTCAGCTTTGCACCGTGACTTAGTAATTAGTACTGAACGTTAACCGCAACGTCCACTGGCGCAACGGTCTGTACTGTCACGTCATCCCTTATCCTCTCCTCCTCCTACGACACGACGGTGGACTTCGCCTTGGACTTCGGCTTCGAGCTGACGCGATGGTCTGTACTGTCGCGCCGTGACCTTAGACTCATTTGACTTGGACTTGTCGACGCGATGGTCTGTACCGTCGCGCCGTGACCTTCGACACATTGAAAGTGACCATGACTTCCCCATCGGTGGTAGCGGAGACTGCGACGGAGAACCAGAATCGCACACTCCACGCTCACCAACTGTCAGCTTACCCGAACCATATTCTGCCAGGCAATACCCCGCGCAGCCCGCAAATTAGCGCCTTTTGAGCCTTACAAATCAGGTCTACTCGGATGTTCAGAATCATGACGATGCTGCAGCTGCGTATATGTCGCATTACTTCCAGTCTCCTCGTCCAGCTGCGCCCATACCGCCCACGCCTCATAGCCAAACTGCTGCCCCATCATCATTGATATCTAGCATGCAAGCCAGCCAAGCACCTTCAGTGGGCTCGCCCTATCCCTACCCGTTCTCACACGTTCGGTGCAACAATCCTCACTCTGCCTATCCCATCCACACTACCCAACTCGCCTATGTGTTGATCTCAAGTTGAGCTTGACTTTGATCTTACTTAGACTACATAGGCTTGTTCTTGAGTTTGACGTTGTGACATAAGCGGTAGCGCCAATGCCCTCGCACGTGCCAGCCTCTGTCGGCTTTTGCTGGCGCGTCTCAGAACGACGTTCTCAACGATGCGTCCTACCAGCACTCCATCACTTTTCAACAACACCTCCATCAGTCCCCCCGAGCATTAATTCCACACTTTCGCTTCCCAATGAAAACACGCGCCGTCAATTTCGCCAAGATACCCCTTCTGTCGTCGCACGGAATGAGATGCGAGTGCGTTGGATATTTTGATCGCTGTCAGGCACGTAGCCCCTTCCTCTCCCCAGCATCGCATCCCTCGCGCCTTCCAACTCCAGTACGCTATCTTCAATGGCCACAACGTCAGCCGCATCTACGCCTAAACCATCCAGAGCAGACATAACAAAGCTTTTTCCAGAATCCCTTGTCATCGTCTTCCCAGCCGTCTTTTGACACGTCCTTCCCCCCGGCCCTCTAATCTATCCTCACATCACCAGCCATCGTCATCTTCGTCACCCGTGAACTGAGAGTGTAAGCGAGGGGAACGAGGCTGAGGAAACTCGTACTGCCCCTCTTCCGTCTGCGGGCCCTCTCGCAACTCTCACAATGCCAGGATACCATCATTTCATCCTGATCGACGCCACTTCCTCTGCTCAGTCCTCAACTCCTAGCGGTGGTACAGGCAAAACTCTCGATTGGGCGCTCGCAGCGTGTCTCGTCAAGAAAGGTTGGCTTCCGAGTCCGGGCCATGGCAAGCAGTGGTGTGCGAGTCATATTCAACTTGAACGGCACGACATTTTGAACGCTGTATGTCAAGCTCAGCCGATTATGTAAGCTTTGTTGGGGATGTACTTCGCTGGTCCTCATTGTTTTTTTCTTTTAGGTCACTTCTGTGTTCCAGTGCCCTGGGGGAGGGTTACAGACTGTCATTTAAGCAATGCATGCGTACACCCCCTTGGTTCAAGACAGCTGGACGCGGGTCTCCTATTACAACCAGCATATACTTACTACATTTTTTTTTCACTAGGTACCTTCAATTCTTGAAGCCGTCATGCTCCCCTTCCTTCTCGTACCCTGCTCTTCGTCTTGTCTCCAATGCTTCCCCCTTCGCTCAGCCAGCGCAGGTGCCATCGTTCCCCTCTTCTCTCCTGTCTCCTCCATGGTCTTGGCTTCAGCCAGGCTATGATGGCCCATCCTACAAAAGACATGACTGGTGGTTGGCGTATGCGCGTTGCCCTTGCGCGTGTACTCAAGCGTCGCCAGTTCGAGTCCACTTTGGACGATGCTGTTCGCAAGTGTGTTGCTGACATTACCCCTGACATGCACGACCGCAAGAGTCCTTTCGCCTCTCGCAAGGAAGTTCAGGCCAAGCACCTTAACCTGCCCAAGTTCCCCACCACTACCATCGGTTCCTTCCCCCACGGCCCATGCCAAGCTCGGCAAGGGCGAGATCTCCGAGGCTGAATGCGATGAGTTCATCATGAAGGAGATTGAGATGGTCGTCAAGTTCCAGGAGAAAGTCGGCCTTGACCTTCTCGTCCATGGCGAGCCTGAACGTAACAACATGGTGCAATACTTCGGTGAACAATTGAACGGCTTCATCTTCACTCGAAACGCCTGGGTGCAAAGCTACGGTTCTCGGTGAGTATTGCATTACAAGGAAACTTGGGTAATTGAACCTCATTGTTTTACCAACAGTTAGGTCCGTCCCCCCACCATCGTGTCCGACTTTAGCCGTCCCAAGCCGATGACCATCAAGTGGAGCAGTTACGCACAGAGCGTCTCCACCAAGCCCATGAAGGATGTGCTTTCTGGCCCTGTCACCATCTTGAACTGGTCCTTCCCCCGTGACGATGTTCCACGTAAGCTGCAATCGCAGCAGCTTGCTCTTACGCTCCGTGATGAGGACATTGATCTCGAAAAGGCTGGCATCAGCGCCATCCAGGTCGACGAGCCTGCTATTTGTGAGGGTGTAAGTGTCTTTGTGTGATCAGATCAACTCGATACTAATAAAGACTCTTTAGCTTCCTCTCCGTCGTTCTGACTGGGATGAGTACTTGGAATGGGCTGTGGACACATTCAAGCTCTCCACTGCTGGTGCGACCGGTGCTACTCAGACACACTCTCACTTCTGCTACTCCGACTTTGGTGACATCTTCCCCTCCATTCAGCGTCTCGATGTCGATGTCATCTCTATCGAGTTCTCGAAGAGTGACATGAAGCTCCTCCACACCTTCAAGCAATACGGTTACCCCAACCAAATTAGTCCTGGTGTATACGACATTCACTCGCCTCGTGTCCCCAGCGAGCAGGAGATCATTGACCGTCTCAAGACCACCCTGGCCATCATTCCCGACCACCTCATGTTCATCACCCTTGTAAGTGAAATATGTGTATGCTTTATACCCGCCACTCATTTATTTTTACAGGACTGTGGTCTGAAGACTCGTATACTAATAGGAACACATTTCCTCCTCCTATGCTCCAGGACTTGTATTTCGATTTTTTGGAGTCGTTGCCAATCACACGATCGCCAGCCGCCTGGCAACCGGTATGATGGACAAATTGCAGTGTTTGGCAAGTGTTTCCAACCGCCAGTTCCTTGTCCGAACAACGACACTCTTGCATGTCGCGTTGTCGAAGTGAATATCATGTTTTTGATCATTCCTGAACTTTTCGCGTTAGGCAAATCTACGTGTTCAACTCGGAATTGGTGCTATGGATGAATCGCGTCACAACGAAGCTGTTGACTACTTCACTGCTGCTGTCGACCGCATCCCTTTCTCATCTACTACATTAGCCATTCATTCTATGTACGAGGATTTTGTTGTGGTACGTTGATATCGTTCCTATGAGGCTGTTTCTCAGGTTGAAGTCCGTGCTTTCTGCAGCTCTTTGGATGGGACCTATAGTCTTTATGGCAACATGCACGCCAGAAATGGTGCGATGCACTCCTTCGGGCAGGTAAACTTGAAGAGGCCTTGAAATCATACCGATACACAATGGATTTGAGTGACAAAAGTACAACGACCAGCTTCCTTGACTGGTCCAATAGTAAGTTCAATGTCTGCAATGTCGCGTAGGCTAGAACTCTGACCCGCATTTTCACTCAGCATTCAAGCAAGAACGCTCAGACATCTTGGGTATGTTGTCGGTCGTGGCCTTGTTCTCATGATTATCATATGATTTATATTCTCCTCCTGCAGTCTCGATTCCATTGCCAATAGTATTGCAGGCGCGACCTTTGATGTAATCAACGCCAGAGAGGTCAGGACCGCAGACACGGGTGGTGCGTACTAATTCTTCGTGATATGTCCAGACTCGTTTTCACATTGCTTCATCTACAAATGCTGAAATGACATCGGAATTCACCGATGCTATCATCAAAAAACTCTAAGCTGTCTTGTACCGCACCAACTCAAGCTCTTGAATGGCCACTAGGTTCGAGCCAGTGTCCAAGCTCCACGCTCGCGCTGTACCATGACCCGCTTTCCAGCACTGTACTCAGTGTACTGTCTGTGGAGGAGTTAAGGCAGGCCAGTCGTGCGTGACCCTGAAATGTCTTCATAATCTTTATGTCAATCTCATAGACTTTGATCTCCCCAGGATCAGTGTGATTGGAATGTCCGCCTGTCGTTCAATAATCACCCTGCCGAGTCTTCCAAATTTGTGGATAACCGATCGGCGACTGCGAACGCTATCCAGTACTAGAATGAAGCTCCTCAGTGTCTTTGGATGTGTCTCGACGTAGGGCTCTTTTAGGACGCGCCTGTTAGTCCCTACCTTCCCACTCATGAGGCCTTCAGGCCCGAGCGCTAGTAGTGAGCCACTCGTCCCGAGTGCGCAGGTGACCAGAAATTACCTAACAAGGCAAGAATGAAAAGCACTGAGACGCAATTGAACCCTTTCACAACTCTTTTGCCTTCCCCGCTAAACCTAGTGGTGGTAGCGCGCCTGGTGCTTTAAAAGAAGCACAGAGTATGCGAGGAAATACCGCAACGCACGCGCTTAATATAGTACATTTCCAGTCTACCTCGCATCGCGCATCTTGTACTTACGACGCATTCTCTGCAGATGCTCGTCAACTGCCCTGTCAGCTACAAAGCTGTAAGCCGCAAGGCAGATCTTCATCGACACATGGGTACCCACGGCGAACGCAAGGAGGCCCTGTAAGTACTCGTGCCTTATAATACCAGGTGGTTTCTGACCCTTGATCAGTATGCACGCACGTCCATTCCCTAACTGGAGTTTTGGACCGATGTGGTTGCTGTTGTCCAAGAGGAGCTCGGTCCCGACCCTGACTACGAGACAGAGACGTTTATCATATTGGACGACGAGCGCCGATCAAGTCTCCGTGAAGAAGCGTCTGTTCAGTCATATCGCAGCATGGTGAAGTCATATGCTCTGTGCGTCATTGGACAGGACATTTTCCTTCAGCCACAGCCTGGACCCTCTGAGATTGTGAAGAAGTTTCTGAGTTATAGCACACTGGCTATATCTTTCAAGTCCGAAGATCAACTCAACGAATTGATATTGGAAGCAGAGAGCACTTCATATGGCCCCAGTCATTCCGACAAACTCGCCGCGCAGCTTCAGCAGGACTTCCTGACTCATCTACAATCGCAGGATCTCAGTGACGAGGGGGAGTTTGGCGATGACTTCACGTTCTCCATAGCACTTCTGCGCAGTCGTCTGCAACAGTGCGCGTCGGGCGATGATAGGGCAAATGCAGTGGAAGAAGTGGAAAGGCGAATCGCATCCTTGAATCTCAATCTCTCTCTCACCTATGCTCAGACGGCTTTGACGGAGGCGTGTAAGTTCCTTTTGCACCAAATTTTGCCATTTTTGCGGCCAGTGCCAGAGATCCGGGTCGAACCTCCTATCACTCTCCGCCACGATATCCGGAGACCTCGTTTTGGAGAAAAGGTCGAGAGACACGATGGCGAAACTCCATGGCACGCGATTCAACTTCTTATTATCCCTTGAAGTGATCTGGTTCTCTGATTCGGATATTGACAAGCACATCATGTCCTTCACGAATCTCGTGGACAACATGCACAAAGTCCTGTTGAATGAGGCGCAACCTCCATCTCAGTCATTCCTGGGATAACTATCCGTGCCCTTCCATCAAATACTGCCATCTGCTTTTGTGTTCGCCAGTGCCGGAATCTTGCCAGGAGACCTAAAGTCCTCACCGCGCCTTACTGTTTCTGGCTTGGTGGATGCAACGCTTCCCTTGGTACTTAATGCTCTCCGCCTTACCTTCCACTCTGCCCGCATACGACTTGATCTCGATCTCGATCGGGGTGTGGAGCTACTCGTTGCAGTCTTCGAGCATTACACGCGTCCTGATATCAATGTATCATCTGTAATATGGTTGACTCGATGCCAAGAGACGGATGCCATCAAATCCAGCCTAGATTTATTCACTCGGACAGATGTGATCGGTCGCATAGATCTACCCCTGCTTCGCACACGCAGGCAACCTTTGTACGCGGCTCACATCCTCCTATTCCTCATGGCTGTAGTAAGTATACCATCCGGCGCTGAAAGATTCGCCTGTGAAGGCACCATTTCAGCATACAGTATTAACGGGATTAGCCTTGCGGCCAGCTCGGCGCTGATCGACGTTGCGTTGCCCGAGCTTCCTGGAGAGAGGAGCCCAGCTCGCACGACATACTGCTCGATGATGGCCATAGTTTCTGCCGTCGTCTCTGCTCTCAGGCGGCAACACTATTTTCGGGCGCTGAGCTGGAGCGTCGGTGATCCGATTACAGTGCCATTATTTGAGACTCTTAAGAGTGTCCTTAAGCGTGTCGTCGGCTGGCAGCCGACCTTCCCAAGTCTGAGCATAAGATCAAATCACAGGTATCAAATGCGGTCAAATTGCGGCTTCTTCTCCTCTTTGATGACCTTTCTGAGGTTACCAACAGCCTGCGTCCGGGCAATGTTGACAGGGAACATATGGTTTTGGTCTTCGCCGAAGACAACTTGAATGCAGTTGAGTTGGTACATCTGATGTTGAGAACAAGAGTAATAGTGACTACGTATGAGCAGTGACCGCAGTGAGTGCTACGGGGGTGACTCAGCGCTGCAGTGCCTAGCTTCGCTTGCCACTCGGCTGCCAGACACCCACAATCATCGTATCAGGATAAATTTCAAACTTCGAAGGAAGCTCAAAATGTTTGACTCAGTAGATCTGTTCAGGCTAGACCCAACATCGCTGAGTCAAAACTACCGCTGCAATCCCGTAAGTAGCGACGCTAATGGCTGGCTGCATAAAAGCTCCGCTCGATGAGCGGCTCAAGATCTAGAGCTGCCGTATTGATAGAAACGAAGAATTACTTGCAGTTCACGTTTGCTGTAAGTGGCTCACACACCTACTACGACTGTAACCGACATGGGCCGCCGCGAACTTGAAGATGACTCGGACTCATCTGCGGATGAGATACCAACGGTATGTTCATACGATCAAGACAAGGCAGCTGATGGTACTAATGGATGTAGGTCAAGGATTTGCGTGCAAAGATGGATAAGCGCCCAGTGGAGGCAAATGCGCCAACAAATGACCCTGCTCAGGCAGCTCAAAAAATGGACATGCAGCTTGCGAAATGTAGGTTGGGTGTGGCATATATTGACGTTATCAAGATCCAGAATCCACTATTGTTCGGCAAATACAACGACCGACCGCAAGTTGAGAAAGAGGTGAACAAGCTGATCGCATGCTTCAAAAAAGAAGGAATTTTGGCAATGCGAGAAGATACTGCCATACCGATCATGTTGTCAAGCACACGCCTACAGAGTGGCTTGCGTCTTTCACTCAACTTCAATGAAGAGGAGGTGCCGCAATTGCAATTGAAGGACGCTCATGATATCGTGGTGGCATCTGGGCAACATCGTGTTGCTGCGCTCAAGAAATATTCGAAAAACGTCATGGATGAAGTTGCATCTATCGAGAAACGCCGCCGAAAAATCAATGAGATGAAGAATCCGACCGAGGAGCATGTCGCCGAGTACAACCGCCTTCGTAATGAGCTTGGTGAACTTCAAGGCGCATTGATTCTAATGGGAAGGTGGGGAGTAATCGTATACGACGAAGGTAAGCAATCCAGTTGAATCTACTAGATGCATGGTACCAGCGGCTTGGTATTGAGATGACGTATTCACCCCGGGCCCGCATGGGTGTGGATCGTAGGGCGAGGACGGAACGGTTGCCGCGGAGGCATGTGTGTTTGTTTCTGATATATTACTAATGGACGTTACCTACAGACGCAGTGTTAGCGCATGGCGACCCCTTGGCCAATTATTTGTGCCGAAATAAAGCATTGCACGAGTACAAGGAAACCACGGAGGAGGTATTGAGCAGTATCTTGCGATTGGTGAAGGCGGCGTACAATGAGGCACCTGAAGATGAGCGAATTGCAGCAGCGCAGAGCGAGCTCCAGCTTCAGCGGGACAACAATACAGAGAGGCAGAAAAACAATCGGCTGACCAAAGTCCTCAGCTATGAGAAACTTGTGTTGACGCTTGCCCTAGATCTCCTACCCTTGGGATCACACTTTCGCCGTCGCAAAGAGTTCAGTATCACATGGCTGGCTCAATCAATTGATGTTGTGATGGGGGTAAGCCCCGTCGTAAGATAGTAGCCGCAGTGGAACTTACATGTTTTACAGATGTTCATCCAGTTCATCCAGTTCCACAGTCACATCCTACGGCTGCTGGCTTCCAACGATGCCTTCCCAGACTATGCAACGGTGAGTAACACTATTGCTGTTGCATATGGTGAAGGGTCGGACCACGCCGTGGCTGCTGCGCAACTGGAGGAGTGGCGCCAAATGATATACGATAGCACCGCGAATCCAGATGTTGCTGTTTTCAACGATGTCTTTGATGACATCTCCATCTACGTTAATGAGCAGTTCCAGAAGGTACCTCTCAAGGATATTGGAACCAAGGCCCGCGACTATACTACCAGCCTGGATAATTATTCCAGCTACCTAGTCAACAAGCTGCGCTCAAAATGGCACCTATCCAGAACTGCACCGTCAAATTGGAACGCAATTGCCGCGTTTCACGATAGAGTGACAGCAAGGATTGCAGTGTGGCTAACGCCTGAAGATGGTGCCCAAGAGGCGCCCTTACCGCTGCTATGTGGACGTGTCCTTGACATTGCTTGGTCTATTCTTACGTCAAATAGTGTTGCATTCGAGGAGGTATGCATTTTCACACTGCAGGACAGTGGTTTTGTGTTCACTCCCTACGACAGATTAGTGGATGGTTTGAGCCTCTTCTATTGCATTATCGTATACTTCATCGTCACAGCCATCGGATGGACGACAAGACTGAGGTAATGTTTACGAACCTCCGTAATGACCAAAGGATAATTGAATCAGAACAAGTCGAGGAGGCGGTCAGTGTGACAAAAACTGCAGTATGTGTAATGCTAACCTTCCCTTGTACAGGTATTTACCTGCTTATGGGCCCTCCGCACCACTATGGTATTGCACCTACAGAATAAGCTGACTACTACAATCGCTCTTAGCCAGCAGAACACGCCTTTCAAGGACAGAAAGGAAGTCAATGAAAAGTTTGCAAAGCTAGGAACCAGCGGCAAGGACGACTTGAAGATATTACAGAACTTGATGGCCTCAAGGAAGGGGCGGGGGAGGGACCTCACAATTGAGCCGCAGATGACCTCCGGAATCCTGGCTTTACATGTCACCAGCTGGGACTGGAACACCAGTACGTCAAAGAACAGCAAGCGAGATGTGGAGCCTTTTGTCAAGGCAATCTTATTTGACCTTGGGAGAGATCGCGCTAGGAGAGAGAACCTTTTCAAAGATCCGTTGATTGCTGGCCTCCGGAAAGTACTAGAGGATTTGATTGCGAAACATACCAATGCTGTCAAGATGACTGGAGAAAATGGAAGGACGATCAAGAGGAAGAGGTGGTTATGGTATGATGGCGCTGAGATTCCTTCTGATATCACTCCAACCAAGACAGTCTCACTTGCGGCTGACAACTATGCCACGCAAGCACGTATCCAACGTCTCCAGGAGTTGGAGGCAGGCGATCGGTCTGATTTTATTAAGCTCATTTCCTATATTCAGCACATGTCAGGCGCAAAGGCAACCTCGTCGACCCGCAGTCCAATGGCGGCCAATATTGTTCGAGCTTTGCAGACTTTGATACGTGTACGTTCATCATTCTTGGCGGTCGATTCATTTGCATACTGCTAACGAGAAATGCATATTAGGAACTGGAGATTAATTCTACCCGTCTGCGTATACGAGCGCTGGAGGGCGATGATACCATCCTATATAATGTCAAGGATACCATTGATCTCATGATTCCAGCTGTGCAAGGCGCAGAAGATCAAAACACTATTGTAAGTTTGTGTACTTTTCTCCTCATAATGGACAGCTAATATAACCCCTACAGGATGAGCCAGAGGATGGGGCAGCCCTGCTTTCAACCTCTACAGCCCCTGCGTCAACTGCTACAGCTCCTGCGTCAACTGCTACAGCTCCTACGTCAACTGCTACAGCTCCTGCGTCAACTGCTACAGCTCCTACGTCAAACACCGAAGCTCCTGCGTCAAACACCGAAGCTCCTGCGTCAAACACCGAAGCTCCTGCGTCAAACACCGAAGCTCCTGCGTCAACCTCAACAACTCCTGTGTCAATTGTAACTGCTACAGCTCCTGCGTCAACCCAGACGTACATGCCGCAGCCTCATACATTGACGCTTTTTGATGATCAAGGAGGCGGTGAGTTGACGGACCAGGTAGTGACGGGCGCCTCTGTCAGTGAGTCTAACCCAGGAGAAGAAGATGGCAAAGCAGGTGGCAAGCGTACTGTCGATGCTATGACTGAGGTCACATCGCGCGAAGGCAAGTCATATTCCCCTTAATCATAAGACATTGGTTGTGCTAAGACACCTTCGCCAGCTCAAATTACATTGGACCCTAAAACACCTGGTGCTACGACTTCTAGACAATTTACCCTCAAGTCAACTACACAAGGGGCTGCCAGCAAGATCTCAAAGCGCCCTAGACCGTCTACTAGTACAGGTATTTCAGCGTCCTTGCAACTATGTCAGTCACAATGATTCAAGATTTGTTTTAGCAAATTCCCTAGGACATGCAAAGAAGAGGGCACGCACCTCTCACGTCAATGGCTATGACGGTCTTCACTCGGACGCTGATGAGTTGGTCACTGTGAAACCAACTATGTAATTTATATTAGCGGCTGTTATTGTACGGTAGTCCAGCAGAGAAGCCAGACGTATTGCCCATCTAGCAGCGCAACAATACTTCCTGGCACATTGAGTTTCTCGAATTGTTGTCGGCGTCAGCTCTCAAAGCGTGCTCTAGGACTCGGAGAAGAAAATCCGGCATCAAACTTGGTACCAATGGAATTGCTGATGATGATTATATTTCCTTCCCCGAATGCCTCATGACATTCGCTCCAGGCCTCCTGCAAAATAGGTTCTCAACGTCTGACTTCAATTAATGACCCTTAAAACTCACCTCGAGCTCGGGCGCAAGGGTGTCTTTTTATGGAATCGTCTGATGTGTTCAGGAAAATACAAATGCCAGAAATATCATACTAACCACTTGTACGGCGGCGCCAGAGGACACTTCCCAGGGATGTATTTCACGCCGAGCAGTTCGCAGTTCTCAGTCCCAGAACGAGGTACAGAACGAGGAAATTCGTTCAGGCAATACGAAGACGCCAAATTAGTGGATACTCGTGGACCAGATGCGGGACACATCTACAAATTGTAATAGGGCGTGGATATTGGGCTGAGTGAGTGAGTGTTGGGTCGGAGGAGGCTGCTGATGCATGTTGGGCTGGCGGAGAGAATACTGGGGAGGGCGGTGCTTGATGCATGTTCGGGCGAATAGAGGCCGAAGGAGGATAGTGCCCCTGTATTGCTTCTTCTTGGAGATGAGACGGCTGATTGAGTGGAGATGGGAGTTTAGTCACGTTGGGTGCGGCATGCGTGAGGACCGGCGGCCAGGAAGTTCGTTTTGACTGCGGGGAGATGTTTGCAGTAGTGAGACTCGCTTGTTATGCCTGGCGCTGATGCGCAAACTGAATTGCTGCTCCATAATTTGTTTCGAAGGTGGGGACATTTCACGAATTCTGGGACGAACCTGACATAAAGGGTCAGTTTGGGGTTTCGAGCAATTATTGGATAAGAGAAGATCCGCTAGCGTTATGATACGACTAGTGAATGATAGTAGAAAAAGTGTGAGGACGGAGTGATACGCTTCTGCATCAACTGTCTAGATTTGACCAGAGCCGACAGTGTCGGCGCGTGAGAACAGACGTAGAGATCCTGCAGGCATGGCTCCTTAGAGCGATCAGCCGTCGTGCATGCAGTGCGGGCGGCCGCGGACATGGTGAGAATGACGACCTGTGGTATGCTCCGTGTTATGAGAATCAGTAGCAGAGGCAGGATTTGAGATGTGGGGAGTACCCTGAGAGAATGTGGGCGTAAGCATGAGGGAGCGTGTCACTGCCGGAGATGTGGTGAAGAAAGACGCCTCGTCTAGGGTTTCTAAGAAGTCACTGGAATAACTGAGTGAGACGCATAGCGGAAAGACCATAAAATGACATACGTGAAGACTGACAATTCGTTGCCAACGTTTCGGGCCGATAGAGATATGCGCTTGACGGAATACTCATTGGCCATGCGGCGGTCGCTGGAGGAGGCATGGATGAGCCACAGATAGGCTCTGCGCAAAACGCTCTCAGCGTAGGAATACAAAGTCATGGTATACGCACGAGTCATCGACCTTGCAGGATCAACACTATTTGACGAAGCAGCAGGAATAACTCGGCTTCTTTAGCGCTTTAGCGGTCACCAATATTCTGTATTTGCTTTGCACGTGACTTTATTTGTGGATGTTTGTACTGACGAATTGATTCAGCTTTGCACCGTGACTTAGTACTGAAGGTTAACCTCAACGTCCACTGGCGCAACGGTCTGTACTGTCACGTCATCCCTTATCCTCTCCTCCTCCTTCGACACGACGGTGGACTTCGCCTTGGACTTCGGCTTCGAGCTGACGCGATGGTCTGTACTGTCGCGCCGTGACCTTAGACTCATTCGACTTGGACATGTCGACGCGATGGTCTGTACTGTCGCGCCGTAACCTTAGACTCATTCGACTTGGACATGTCGACGCGATGGTCTGTACTGTCGCGCCGTGACCTTCGACACATTGAAAGTGACCATGACTTCCCCATCGGTGGTAGCGGAGACCACGACGGAGAACCAGAATCGTACACTCCACGCTCACCAACTGCCAGCTTACCCGAATATTAAAACCCCCTATTCGCTCGCCAGAGCTCAACTTCAAGCGCCCTGCCGCTTCCCCGCCCCCTCTTGCTGCTGCTGTCCTTGTTATTGATTTGTTTCCTTTTTGTATCTTGTTTCCTGCTATCGGTCGTACATCATTGTACCCTACTTAACCGACATCATAGCATTATTTTCTCATGTTTACGGCGAGTAATAATGAAATTTCTGTGCGCAAAATCGTGTGATAATACAAAATCCAGTACATCCGAGTTGAAACCGTACAAAAAAACTAGCTATAGAGAGTACAAGATAAATGTGCGATGAGGTTATCTAACTTACCCGCGGCTCATTGCACGGGTTATCATTCCAGTCCGTGAGCGAACTTGACGGCTATTATTAAGTGCACCAGTCTCTACCTGGTCCGCTTTCCGCTTGCCCATAGCTTTGGCGTGTTTTTTTGCTTCTTCTTCATTAATCGCCCGCAGTTGGTGGTTGTACCAGCTTCGGTACCGATCATGAGCGGTCACCTGCGAAGCGTATATAAGCCTGTCTAAAATTTCGGACCATCGGAAGGGGATGGGAAGCTGAGCGGAGCGGAGGGGAGAAACATCTGCGTTCTTGTCTACATGGCGGCACTGTTCTATAAAACAGTCCCTTGTAAGATCAAGTCCCTTTAATATGAGCGTTGTAACATCTTTCATTGATGCGTCGTCATAGATGGGAAATAAACTCTGTCAAAAATATTCAGTTATGAGTGAAACACAATAAGGTACGGACAACGTACTCCGCGGGCCGTTAAACGCTTGCTTGTGGTATCTATGTTGATTGGCCCGCGCCCTTTGATCCATACCTGAACTTGGATGTCAGCGATTGCACACCACGAGTGATCTTCGACTATAACAGGAGTGGGCGCGTCAAGGGACTGAGGTTCATCTCGCAAGGAAAGGAAATCGACTTCCGAGTGGCAGGGCTTATCGTCTCTCGGACGTAGCTTTTTCCATGTGTGGCTCAAGGGTTTAGGCGACTGGTAGGGAGGGATCTCATTGATTACGAGCATTAGGATCATTCGCAGGTCTGAATAGAATTCGATGGCGTTTCGGAACTTATCCAGAAGCGCGGCCTCTGATTGTGAAAACGCGACTTCGATCATGGACGCGATCTTCCTAACGGGGGGATTACAGCGGGTCGTGACGACATGAGCGCCGTCGGGAACAAACTCCTTCTTTCCAGTGTTCATCGTCAAGCTTGGATGCACCTCGCTGAATAAGAGTGGCGCAGTGATGAGATCCTGCAACATCTTATCCACGGACTCCAGGCCACGTCGGATGACGTTCGCGGCGGAATCGTGCACATTCGAGGGCATGTCGACTTCGAGTTCGAGAGTGTTATAGTCGTAGGCTAATCTATACGTACAGTGGATCAGTGATAACATGTGAGGAGTCATGGCAATTGGCTCACCTTGGTTTGCCTGGTAGTTGTTCTGAAGCGAACAGTATACTGCTGTATTGTCGTGGAGTTACACGGGAAAATGCCTGATGTAATAGTCAGCCTTACCGATTGAATCACGATTCAATTTGCTTACCCTGTAATATTCTTCACGATTCTGCCCGACAATGAAATCGAGCACCTCGTCGCATTGAACTTGAAGATGATTAGCTGAAGCGATGAAGATGATTAGCCGAAGTGATGAAGATGAGATACAAAAGCCTACCCCTGGCCGTTTCTTCACCCGAAGGATGTTTTAGAGGAACTGATGGTCTAGCAGTTGGAGGGGTAGTCAAAACGGAGACCTCTGGCAATGGCTCTGAGGTTTTGGGTCGCGCGGCGGGGCTTGTAACCTTGAAGGCAGAACGACCCACTGAGGTGGCAGATTTTGTTGGAGGACGCTTGCCACCACCAACTTCAGCCGAGTTGCTTCGTGTGCTATTGCGTAAAACTGGGGTATTGCTGTTGAGGGAGACTGTAGAGGGCATGATGATGGCATGGACTGAAGGCTCGCTGAACAAGCAGGAAGAAGCCGCGCTTCTTACCTGCTTATCTAATCGTTAAGGGTCACGCTTCGGATCAGGGCGTAGCCCAATCTATATGTAACAAGGGCGTGCCACACTTTGCGATTTAATGATGATGACTTCAGTATAATTCGCTTGATCGTTTACATAAAGAAATTGTGCCGGCCCTCAAACTCCAGATCATGATGTCACATAACCCCGAAATCGACGACAGCAACGGTTTCGGTTTCGAGGGGTGATACCGATTTCCCATCTTGGAGGGAGTCATAATTTGAATCATGCGGCACATGCATCCGAACGATCTAGAATTCCAAAGCTTCTTGACTCCATGATGCCAACCCACTTCGGCTTGTTAGATAGCGGCGTTTACATATCCATAGCGGTGCTTGTGAGCCAGTACCTGACTCCTATTGCAAGCCATCGAAGCTAATACGAACTTGAGGTAACATAAAACTTACCTGGAGTGGTGAATTAAGAGACAGCAGGCGGCAGCCCATGCCAACATGACTATCTGTGTAAGCTCCAGCCTCCGCCCCCCCTTTTTTTTTTTCCTAAATGCGATGTTAAAGTTTCAAATACTTCCGCATCAATGCTAAATTTTCCATCACCACACTTAGATCATAGTATGATAATATTTGCTACGCCTTACCCAAGAAAATTGATTGTACTACCACAATGACAACAGGTTGCCATCATCATGACTCGATACCTAATCAGACGCGGCTCGAGTCGGGCACAGTGCTACTGGCAAGAGCTAATGCAAGTCCGACACGAATGCCAGGCCATAAGTGACCATCGTGTCAGATCCAGGTCGATAACGCCAGCCTGAGGGTCCAGGGGTGCAGATTGTGGGAGGGGGTGATAAACGCGACAGTACAAACCGTCGTGTGAGGTGGAGGGGGATCATGATGAAGGTATCGGTTAAACCATGAGCTGAGTCAAGTTGTATACTTAAGCACTAGCCCTATAGAATAAACAGGGTTCTGCCAGAGTACCCTCTACGCCCATGTGCTTGTGGCGCGGGAAATTGTCCAAATAAGGCAGTCTAGTAGTCATGCGCAGAGTCAAAGTTCAAACTACACCGATTCTGCCACTGAACCCGAATTTCTCCACTCAGCGTATGTACTGCTGAGTCTTTTGTAGCTCCCATTGCTATATCGGGTCATTCTCTTCGCTAGATGATGATTCTTTATGGGCGCGATGCGGAGCCTCCGAGTCAGGGGCTTGAGCCTCGAGCCTTAATCTAGCTCACCTTCATAGAATGACACGATTTTGTCCATCAGTGCAGCGTGGGTACTACGTACCGAGATTGCGGAAATTATTTCGAACTCTCATGACTCGAATTTCGAGACTAATGCGCGCACCCGTAGATCTTTTGGTAAGGATCCGTTCGCAAAATCCCGAACATTGAGCTCAACTTTACATAAGCACTAAAAACCTTAAATCACAGCCCCCGATGAGACATTTGCTTTGCACGTGACTTTATTTGTGGATGTTTGTACTGACGGATTGATTCAGCCTTGCACGTGCATGCACCCTGACTGAACCTCAACGTCCACTGGCGCAACGGTCTGTACTGTCACGTCATCCCTTATTCTCTCCTCCTCCTTCGACACGGCGGTGGACTTCGCCTTGGACTTCGCCTTGGACTTCGGCTTCGAGCTGACGCGATGGTCTGTACTGTCGCGCCGTGACCTTAGACTCATTCGACTTGGACTTGTCGACGCGATGGTCTGTACTGTCGCGCCGTGACCTTAGATGCATTCGACTTGGACTTGGACTTGTGGACGCGATGGTCTGTACCGTCGCGCCGTGACCTTAGACGCATTTGACTTGGACTTGGATTTGTCGACGCGATGGTCTGTACTGTCGCGCCGTGACCTTAGATGCATTCGACTTGGACTTGGACTTGTGGACGCGATGGTCTGTACTGTCGCGCCGTACCCTTAGACTCATTCGACTTGGACTTGGACTTGTGGACGCGATGGTCTGTACCGTCGCGCCGTGACCTTAGACGCATTTGACTTGGACTTGGATTTGTCGACGCGATGGTCTGTACTGTCGCGCCTTCCTCCAGAATCCTCCTGCAGCGCCTCCCTCGAGCCTCGCAGCCCTCTGCTGACCCCCTGGATACATCTCCATACTAACTTCTACATATGATCACGCGCCAAATTCACGTCACGTCGCTTCACATGACCTTGTTTATTGGTTGCCAGCTAATGTCTCCTCCTTCACTGAACCACTACATCATATCAATACCCAGCTGAACCTTCAACTCTCCCTCTCCGACATAGGGCTCTTTATCTGATGCATTTGCTCAGGGCCATTATCTGCACCAGGTATGATAGCATCTTGGACCTACGAAAATCGCTGAATGTACTGTTCCAGATCGTCTCTCCTCTGAACGAAACCCTTTGGGGCTGCTGTGGAGCGAGCGTCCAAGGGACGGGTGATATGGGCCCTCTGGATGGGTGGTGTTATGAGGGAAGACACACAGTGAGTATCCTCTCGTCATTAAAACTCAAAGACTGATTATGTACATAGACAGACACCAAGCGCGCGCGTTTCCGCGCAGATTCTACCATCCTTGACGATAAGCTAGTCTCCTGTGCTGTGACGGGATGTCTGTGCGTCATTCCCTACCTGCAGCTGTGTACATATAGCCACGGGATACGAGCCCAGAGACATACTCGTCTGGTGAGGAGACTGCTGGCGAGGAACACTTTGAGGTTTCTGAGGAGTGGAACTGGGTGAATGGGATGGTGCCTGACGATGACACTGAGTGGGTGGACGAAGGCGAAGATGAAAAGGATGACTTGTTAGACTAGGAGCATCATCTGAACGACGTCAACAACTTCGAGAAGAGACGGAGGAGATGGGATACGCGGTGGGATGGCTTGCTGTTCAAAGCCATGGATGGATGCTGACATTTGCCGTCTTGTTATCATAGTTCCATGCGAGACGGATACGACGATGACCTCGCTCGCTGAACCCTCGCATTTTACAAAATTGCATGTTTCGACATCGCGTTCTATTCGTCGTGAAATAGGGACGCAATCTCTGAGCATGCACAATGTGCGCAGAAACCTCGAAACCACGAACATTGATAGCGATGATACGATACTCGTCCTGGAACAGATCGGCATGGCGGTCGTCAGCTGATAGAAGAGATGTTGATCCTGAAGGAGCTCCAAAGAGTAGGCCAACCATGGATCATGATGATGCTGCTGCGATGACACCCAGTTGCACTCTCAAACATCTTCTCCACTTGCACCTTATCTTCTTATTTAATAGCCTTACCTACCTCAACAATACGCCGAGTCTGACACCGACGCTACAAATTGTTATATCTTCTTCGCACACCTGGAGTACAAAATTGACCTCATTCATCAACACTATTGTGGGACTGGCTCATGGTCTACCAGACTCACTCAATGGTGTCGTCTTGGAAACGCTTGTTGGAATATGTGAAGTGCGTGTGTTTTCTGATTTTCAACAGCGGCACTTGTAACATTTGTTTACCAATAACAGATGCGCGTCCTTTTCCACACACTGCAAACGTGTCGCTAGTATCTTCAGGCGGTGTGACCCTACATCATTCCCCAATCTCGGGCGAATATACCCGGAGATTGCCCCCATGGAGAAACATCAATCTACACATGGTATCATGTAAGTTGCAAGGTCTCTGCGACATACGTTGACTGATAGCTTCCTTTCCAGCTTTGCCGCAGACCACAAAGCTCTGACTGCCTTTTAACGTCGTTCGGCAGACACTTGAATTCTGGCTTCCTAATAATCTAAGCCAGGGAGTACGCCCCGTCCTCTTGACCCATTTCGTTAATACCGGCCTCAGTTTCGAGAACCGCGCGGCGCGCCCACCGACAAATATGATCGGGGATATAAATAGGACCTGCGGGAATTCTGTCCCGGGACCAAACATGGCCAAACGAAGGAATTCCCGTTTTTTGCCCGCGGCGTTTGACCCTGGAGCTCCGGGGTTTTATTTTCGCG
>JRHT02000224.1:40374-58905 GCA_011800875.2 Suillus brevipes Sb2 | reverse complement strand
CTATACGATATGATATCAGAATGCGCAGTCTCCAGCGGCTCGAGAGTTGTGACCGTGACATTGAAAGAATGAGGAGGTTTGGGAGATATGGCTCGCAAACCCTGGCAGGAGTCCGAGCTGGGAGCACGGCTACGCTGCGAAGAGTGTTCTGTCATGTGCCAGTGGGTCTCGGTCTGCCGAGGCCGTCTTGACGCTTGGCCGCTTCGACGGAAGATATCGTATTCTTGACCAGCGATACACGAAAATCGTACGGTGACGCACACCCAAATTGCCGCGTAACTCGTACCCACCAATGACCGCCTTGTGCCGACTGTGCGGGGACGGACACAGGTTTTGATTTTTGGATGTCCGTGACGGTGCCATAAAGCTACTTGGCGAAGAGTGAGTAGTGCCCAGCTATGACGTACAGTTCCAAAGTAGTATATCGGTTCCCACAAACGAGTGCCTGAACCCATCAATCAGTAGCTTGGCAAAGTGTTCAACGTTGTCAACGTCAACCACCACGCTCGGCAGACGTCATTCTCTCTGCCCATATAACTACTTCGCGTTGTTCTGCCGCGTTCGTGCCGCTCCCTTACACGCCCGTCGCAGGACTATACGACGTTGACATCCTCGACTTCGACTCTCACAGCGATGACACCCTGCTCCTCGTACATTCTGCCTCCAACTCCTTTGCCCATTTTCAAGACGAGGACGTGCAGGTCTTGGTGCGCGGTTCCGAGAATTTAGTGGCGGCCTAGCAAGGCCGTAGGAGCAGGATTGGTGTCAAGGGTTATACGCGGGATGCAGAGTTATCATCAGCGTCGTTCACGGGCATTTGTATTGGCACAGATGATACCAATCCATGAGCTCGCCGAGTAGGACAGCGTCGACACGCAAATACAATCAAAAACATTTGATTGCCACCTTCCTCTGATGCGGGGTCCAACCCTTCATTAATACTAAATAATTTCAGCCGAAAGCTACGTTAATAAGCTTCGTCGACACAGAGCCGATCTATTTCAGAAACAACCATCATGATGGTCACACCATCACTCCCTCCTTCGCGAAGCCTGCGCGAAGCAGTCTAATCTCAGCTTAACGGCATCAAGCATCTTTGCAAATCTATTATATAGTAAGTACTCACCCTTCCAACGCCCGAATGCACTAGGGCTCTTCTTTCCCTCACCCTTACCCATGACTAGCAGACAGTCCCCTTGTGCGCGTTTCCCGCTGAATACGCTCCATTGGAGCCACGGTGGCCATGGTTCGCATGTGAATAAGCCTCCGCCCATACCTGCGCCGATGTGAGCGCAATATTCGTAAGCTCACAGTTTGGAATTGATGGGTGTCTTTTTTCAGATTTCGGCATGCTGCACCGTCGGGACCGTGGCCATGGATGGACCTCCAGTCGGATATTTCTCTAGAAACGGAGCCTGTGCCAAGACTGGCTGCGGATCAATGGAAATGGAGGGGATACCCCCAGAACTTGTTCGGGAACTGGGTCGCTGATCGCGTTGCGCGGTCTAAGATGATCGAAAATTGTTCCAGGGAGCCTCGAGACAAGTGCAAGATCTATTATGTCGATGTGCTAGAATCTGGGGAGTTCAAGTCGGTGAAAGACACCGATGCGCCTATTGAGGTTGATGAAAGCGCTTTGAACCAACTTTGGGAGAAGTTGCAGGTAGAGGTGGGGTGGGTGACGTTTTGTGAGGGTTGAATTGACTCGTCTTTTCTGCAGCCAACAGGTCTTCGTCTCCGGGTGTTACTCGTCGACAATATGAAACACCCCGTACTTCAAATGCTGGGAACAAGGTGCCGAGGATTCATTTTCAAAGACATGTGTGGGTTGAACATGCGTTAGGTACAACATCGAACCGTGCTTTTTCACATCCTCGCTGAACTGGATCCCTTCTCGATACCAAGAAGAAGTTGTTAAGAAGAAAGGAGACCGTGAGTGCTCTTTGTTGTCTGCGCGACGACGCTTTTTGAAATGATGCAGATATTACGGTGACGTTGCTTTTTGTGCGCACGGCGATATGGGACAAGTCTGCAGTGCCTTTGCACAGTAAGCACAGTTTTGTGTGTCTGCTACGTTCTCGTACTAAACGTTGTTCAGGTGGTGAAAAAGCCATAGCCACGCAAGAATCGCTCCGTCTTTGCTCCGGTAAAGCCATCCCCCATTCCAAGTGTCACATCCTCACATTTCCCAGTCCTCTCCCCAGCAGAAAAATACCTCCTCCAAGACCTGCTCGCCCTCCACATGATCCGCTCCTCCGACCCCAACGGCAGCACCATCATATCCTACCACCCAAGCGCCCAATGGAACAGAACAACCGCAGAGCGACTAAAACACCTAGTCCACAAAGTGGGCGAAAGCGTGTATTGGCAGAAGATTTTCGAACAGAGTAAAGACCCAACATTCCTCTTTCTGGCTATCCTTTGGTATGCGCTTTATGCGTGGGATGAGTCTTTGGATCATTTGTACATCCACATGAACTGGCTGGTACGCTCCTTCTTCCCCACCTGTGTTTTTCGTGCATTCAAGATATCATTAATCAGGAAACGAACGGCCTATCGACAAACGACAACAACCTAACGACCGAACTGCACACTATCCAAGCCCAACTCCTCCACTATGCCTCCCTCCTCGAAGAATTCCGCAAATCCGTGACTTTTATCAGGAATACGCCTAGTCCTGCGCTCGAGTCTGCTGGGTTTGGGGAGCAGGCACGGAGGGAGACGAATAAGTTGATGCGTAAGGAATGCGATTGTTTGCTGGCTGAGATTGAGAGATTGGGGTTTCAGTTGAGGAATATCACGGATCTTGTGAGTGTTTGCGATATGTTGTGAGGGTGGTGCTAATGCCGAATCTTAAATTTTGGTGTTAAGGCGAAAGCGACTGTGAATTTTGTGGATAGTCGGCGGATGCAGGATTTGACGGTTGCTACTGTTCGTGATTCGGCTGCTATGAAACAGGTGTGTTTGCGTGTCGATTCGGGGGGCTGGTACTGACACCTCTGCAGATTTCATACCTGACTATGATTTTCCTCCCCGCAAGTTTCGTAGCGGTACGCCCCTCCCCTCCCTCCCCTCCTCCCAATCCAACAACCCACTATCCCCTCCCCCTTCCCTTCCCTTCCCTTCCCCGCACCAAGTAAAGTAATCTAACAAAATCCCACCCCACAGGCAGTATTCGGGATGAACGTCCGAGAAATAACAGAAGACGCAACAGAGACGCTGTGGCACTACGCAGCGGTGTCGATAGCGTTCACGGTGGCCACTGCGTGGCTTGTTGTTGCGTTTCAGGCGCATTCGCCGTTTCATGAGGGTGGGTGTGGGTTTTGGAGGAGGCTTGCTTGGCCGGTTTTGTGGGTTTGGAGGTGTGTTGGGGTGGGCGTGGGGGTTGGGAGGGGTGGGTTTGGGCTTGGGTTTGGGCTTGGGGGGGGGGGGGGGGGGGGACTTCCGTAGGGGGCTTTGGGTGGTAGGTAGGCCTGTGGACGGGGCGGGATGGAAATGCATTTTTTAGAAATAGAGTTGGAGGGGTTCTGTAATGTTATTTGCATGTTTATTAGATGTTGGATGCAGTCTCCTTGGTTTAGTCCTGACGTTGAGCTTGTCATCATATGTGTAGCGCTGCAATATGGTACCTCCAAAGCGCCCTTTGGTGCAGTAGACGTCGATGACTAGGAGTTACTTGCTTATCCGCAGAACCAGAACAAAACACCAAACAATCCTAACAAACTTCAAATAGGCGTGCAGTCATGGCAAAACACTTCATTCAAAACCGACGCAAGTTCGAATAACTAAATCTGATGCTACATATAATAGCGTTGTAGCAGCTCTGGTAAGGAAAGCTTCCCCAAGTTTTTCAACCGTACCACGTACGAGGGCGCACTCCAGCTGAGCCGCGATTTTCTAGGACAAGCGGTAGACTCCTGCAAGCAGAATGGGTTGAATCGCAGGGGGACAATAGTGCGAGTCCGTGAAATGAGTTGGAGGAAATTGTTTTGGGTGGGGGGGGGGATCATATATGGGTTGGGTTGGGTTGGTTTAGGGCCGGTGTTTGGTCGGGTAGTACACGAAATTTGAAATTGAGTGTGTCCTCGTGTTGCGTTCTTCGAATATTAATGTTTACTCTATCTACTCTTTCTACGATAATTTACCGTCGACAAACACACGTCAAAGCCTTGTGCTAGCTGGTGACGATGCCTCCAATAACGACGAAAGAAACGCAACCACGAAGAATGCCTCCAGCTAGCTATAGCCCTTTCAGACCGACTTACAACCCCCAACTCACATGCCACAGCTCCGTCAGGCTTCAAACCCCGGACTCTACGATTTTGAATCATGACTTTTCAGTCCCACTGCACTCTGTTCTAGGCCCAGCGATCAACAACAAGCCCTCAATCACACATCCGGTTCCAGCAATCAACAAGCCCTCCGTCCCAGCGATTCACAAGCCCCCAATCCCCCAGCCCAAAAGCCAGGCATACTACGCGATCAAATCCACCCCTCCGGATCCAGCTCCCCCCGTCCTACCTTCAGCCATCCGCGAAGAGCTACGGGCGACCTGGAAATTCGATCCTCGCGTCCCGACGCGCCTGGGCAGCCTCGCGGGGTGTAAGCTACGTCCGCGTCGACCAGTGGTTCTCTGCGAGGAAATCGAAGGCGAAGAAAGCGGGGGAGACGATATCGAACGATTCGTATGTGCTTGAGGTGGTTCCTGTGGATGTTGGAGTGAAGAGACAGCTTTTGTCTCCGGAGCTGGAGCCGGCTTTTGGGGATTGTACGGATGTTAACCTGTCGTCTGATGACACACTCGTTTCGTTTGGGGATTGTGGTTCTGATGCGTCTTATATGTCTTCGAGGTCTTCTGGGACTATTCTGTCTGTGACTCCGGAACCTACGCAAGGAAATCCGTATATACGCCATGAAGCTACGAATTCGTCGCTGGTATCACGCACCCGAACTTTGGAGACGAATGGTGAACGGGACGCAAGCTACAGCAAAGATTTTCACAGGTATGCTCTCCTGAAGCGTGTTTAGTGTCTGAGCGACGCATATACCCACATTGCAACAGCGAAAACAGTGCTCGGTAAACTTATTCAGCAGTCGATCGCAGGCTTTCCGCTTGGTACTCCACCGCCTACTCCACGTCCTGTTTATGCCTGCCTTCAAGTTGGTCCCGGCCCAGAGACCGCGATGGAACACTCCATTTTCCCCCATATGTTCGGTGCATTTGGTCTGGTTGGAGCACCTACACCTTCTGGTTTTTCGGTTTCCTGGATCAAGGGGGGAACTCATGGACGGGCCTACTGATGCATTGCTTTTGAGGTCTGGCGTTGGCGCTTTGGATCTGTCGATGGACTCTAAATCGGGCTGGGTTGACGCAGACCAAATGGAACATTCTAGGTTTGGAGTTGGCGCTTTAGATCTTCTGTCGATGGACTTGGAGTGTATCTCCAATCTCCTCGAGTTTGATCCTGGTTTGCGACTTACGAGTCAGCAGTGCCTTGCGCATGGGTTTCTTGGGGAGTGTCGAGAGCATGCAATTTGTGCATGGTAAACACAACCGCGGAGCTGAGTGTTGGTGAGTCGTTCGTGTCGAATACAGTTATATCAGGGCTCACCCTTTGTATTGTATAAATTTCAGGCATGAAATAGGCTTTGTAGGACACTGGAGCAGTACTGTTCGACATAGTTGTCTAATAGGCTTTGTGTTGTTAATTTGCAAACGCCTCTTTGAAGGTACTGTTCCTGTAGTAATGTGAGAGGAGTCATGCAGGTTTAGAACTGAACTTGTGCCGCAGTGAGTTTTATTAGAGTGGATCATCATTCCTTCGTGTGTCGTATCTGCCATTGAGAATTTGCACCTCTTCCATTTCCGCCAGCAGTTGCCTTGTGTCCAGCTTGCTTCTGTGGCTACATAGCCGACTTCTCCTCTCCGAAGTTCCATCGAGACGCTCAGTCATGGCCCAGGTGTCTCACTACTCAGAACAGTTACAAGACTGGTGCCAATGTTGCGAAACTTTAATTGGAATTGCCATTGTCAAGATGTCGCTTCATTGGCAGGCGGTGCAAGGAAGGCGCTAGATTAGTAAATACAGCATGCGAACTCGAGCGAGCGCTTAGCAGGTCTCTCTTTCACCAGTACTACCGATTTTGCGCATCATCATTCCCGCTCTACCTCATTGTCCAACCTTCCACTCGTTCAGTATTCTTTCGCGATCGGAGCCATGCTCAGTGAAGCAAGTGCTTCAAGCACATCAGCAGGCCGGAGAGACGGACAACAACAAGCGCCGTCGAAATCACCAGCACCAGTTGCATTACTCCGGACGAGCGAGAAGAAACCACCGCCATATGGTGCACAACACCGTCAGGATGCACTTTGGGAAGGTAAGGAGCCATCTTGTGATACCCACTAGCTCACTCAATCAGAAGCAGGCGGGAATGAAGCGCTCCCTCCTTCATGGCATCAGTTTCAGGTGTTGGATATAACTACATATCAAGATGACACACTCGTTATGGTCTCTGACAACCGACCTTTGCCAGGAGTGCGACTAGGTGAGCAAAGAAAGTGCTCCTAGGAGCGATAAATTCATGATATTATATAGATTATCTTGGACAACTCGTTGATCCCCAATGCGAATGGCACATCTCACCATTCGGTCGGTCGTACTTCGTCAACCACAATACTCGGACCACGTCATGGAATAAACCAAAGCCAGAACGTCCAGCAGGGAGCTTGACGCCGGAGCGCATCATGGAGGGTCACTCTGAATACGTATGGAGTCTTGCGTACTTGAAAGCCAGTTGCAATGTGATGAGTGCATCGGGTGATGGTTCGATTCGTCAGTGGAAAGGAGACGGAGAGCCAGTAGGAAAGTCATGGGATGGTGGAGGAGGAGGGGTGCAGTCGATTGCAGTGCATCTCGATGACAATACGGTCGTTAGCGGAAGTATAGACGGCAGACTACGGCTGTGGAATATAAAGGAGGGCAGCGTGATCGGCCAGTCGTGGGAGCGGCACGACGCGGCAGTGAGGTGTCTCGATTGGTCTCCTGATGCCCTGGAGATAGCAAGTGGATCGCAAGACGGCACCATACGACGCTGGAACCCGGATACCGGCCGACAAATAACACCACCGATCAAGACAAGTCATGCATGGGTTGAAACCGTCAAATACTCTCCACAAGGTGACAAATTCATCAGTGGCGGAGCTGGACCGATTTGCGTATGGTCAAGGGACGGCAAGCTGCTCATCGAGATCAAGGGACATGACAATGTTGTGACGTCATTGTGTTGGTCCAAGGATGGCGCACACATCTTTTCTGGGTCATATGATCACACCATCCGAAAATGGCGGGCGATTGACGGGAAGGAGCTCGTTGTTCTTTGGGGTCATACCCAAACTGTCACATCCCTCTGTCTTACTCCCAATGAACGCTATATTGTCAGCGCATCAACTGACTACTCCGTCCGCATCTGGGACCTCAAAACCAATCAGGCAGTCGGAGACCCACTCTTGCATGACGACCAAGTTCTCGCTGTTGCCATGTCCCCCGATGGAAAATGCATTGCCAGTGCTGGTTTAGATAAAAAAATCTGTGTATGGAGCCTGGAGGCGGCGCTCGAACGACATCAAGTTGGTGTACTACGCGCTTTGCTGTTTTCATATCCCCTTCTAATAGTTTTGGTCGTTTAGGGTGATGATAACAATGCAAAACTCAAGGCAAGTCATCTCAGCTTCTCCTTTGAGGTTATGCTACATCTACATTTTAGGCCAATGCTACCCGACGTCCACCCATCCGTCCAACCCCGCGTCAAGTGCCACAAGGCTTTTTCGATGGTATGCAAAACTCTGATCCTCCATCTCCGCAACCCCGTCGCCGTCCTTTTACACCCTCTTGGGGATTGCGCCCACGCGCGCTCCTTGCTCGCCTTCCCCAATCGTTCCATCGTTCCAAACCTAATGCCGATGAACCAACTGAACTCCGGCAACGCCCAGGACCTAGCACTTCTCCTCGCAGTATTCCTTCGATTGTCGAAGTTCCTGCACTGGATGACAAGAAGGTACGTCTTGCTGAGGATGTGTTCTCCGTGGCTGGTGTCTCAAACTCTCTTACAGGCACTATATGTTGCTCGGCGGCCAGAAACGGCTAGTGAAAAGGCCAAGCGCATCAAAAACCCCAAATGGTGGGTTCGTGTCGTGTTGTTCATCTGCTGCGTGTCCCCGTCCACCGACAGCGACCATTAATGGTGTTGGAGCATGGACAAGTGTATTTATTTTGTATCTTCCTTTTGCTACTTCTCTATTATCAACAATATCAATCATTGATGCATAAGCCAAACTGTCTCGCAGTCTTGAATGAGGGAATCACATTCGGGTCGAAGATGCCGCGTCTCCCCAAAATTATACTCCTCGACTTGGCCTCCTTCAAACGACATGGCATTGAACACAAACGAAGGGGGAGAAAGGGTGATCAACGTTTGAAGAAACTTGACCTAACTCTTGTTCTGTTTCTTATAGCGGGTAGGGTGCGGCAGGACGAGGCCACAACTCATTCTGGCAGGGCGCGCAGGTGCCCGTATGCGAGTTGACACTCGAAGGTCTAGCGGTGAATACAAGGTGCGGGCATGCTTGGAGCGAGAGCATTAAAGGTGGCCGAACACTGGCGAAGAGCAACTCGTGACTGAGAAAGTTGATATCTTTTGGAAGGGCATCGAAAGCGGAGCGAATAAGCGATGTCAAGTGAGTTTTCTTTCCGTCTACGCTGCATATTCTCCATTCATCTCGTTCTTCATTCAGATGATCGTAACATTTTCGGAGAAAAAGGCAAAGAAGTCTGGTTTCAGGTATACGTTAGGGAGGAGGATGTGCCATGGGAACAATGCTGTGTTTTTTGGTGATTTTTATCGAACGGAGAGGCTAACGTGTATGGCAGGATCGTACACGCCGAGATGCGACAACCCAAGTCAGAAGGCGAGGATTTCACCATCTGACTCAATTTTGTCGTAACACTCTCGATTATAGATCGGCAAGAATTCAATGCAAATCTTGCGTCAACGGTTTTGAAGGCTTTGAACGTAATGCTAACACATACCTCGTCGGAGCGCGGGCGCACGGCAGTTCCTCTCATCACGAATGCGACAGGAATATCTCCTTCTTCCGTCGCGAGCTCATCGTCAAAGTCTGTTGTCTGGACATGCGTGGCCCAGTGTCGACATGAATAGGAGAGATGAGGAGGAATGGATGATTTGACTCGTTCAGGTAGCCCCGTATCTTGGGAATTCGGGAGGTACGACGACTTCAAATCACAGATATTGAAGCGCAGGCCATGTTCCATCACTCGGAGTGACGCAAATGCAAGGTTGCGTTCTTGCGCATTCGTTCTCTCGGCGAAGAAGTTTCCGCTGGATGATTCATCTGTCAGGAATTCTTGGAAGGTCGCATGAAGGGGTCGGATGGGGGTATCTGAGTGGGTGGTGCCGCTAAGGAGGGCACCCATGCCCTTTATCGCTCCATCCACTTCATAATGCTCGTGGTCCTCTGGGAAATAGTGCCGCATAGCTTGCAGTGAAGCTAAAGGGAGGGGTTCGGCCGTGGTAAATATTTGTCCCATCACGGAACGAAATCTCGCTATTGCTTTCTGGTACTGGGCCTTTGTATACTTATCCTTTGGCGTGATCTCTGTTAAGATAAGCCGATACATATCATACAACAAGTCTTTCCGCTCCTCAGGATTGCGATTCACGACTGCATCGAAGCAGTCCATTGGGGATAAATCAAAATAGGGTTCCTTGATGTATCCGCACGCGAGACGCGCCCACTCAAAGAGCACATCTGATCTCGCAGCGAGGACTGCAAGGTGTGAGTCCTGAAATTCTGATAGCTCTTTCAGCTCCTCAGACACGAAGGCGGCAATGTCACGCTCCACGACTTGTGGTGGAATATCATTCGTGGACAACTGTAGAATATGATCAACACCTTCAAACACCTTTTCGATGTCAGGAATCGGGCGAGAGGTGACGAGAATTCGAAAGTTGGAAGGGAGCTCGGTGATTTGGGGAAGACCTTTGTTCTTAAGTTTACCGGAAATGATGTGGAGCAGGTCCCGCCGCGTCTCCAATCCGCCGCTCTCGTCCAGCGCTTCAATGGCGATCAAGACGGGTCCCACACTTGGCCTAGAGAGCATCAGCGGTTCCATGAGAAGCTTCTCCCACTGCTGGAAAATATCCTTCGAGTTCTTGAGTGAAGTGGAATCTTTGACCGCATCCGCCAATGCTCGTCTCATCTCCGGATCACGATCAGCTAGGTCACGAGCGATGGTGGAAAAGACTTTGGCATGGCGTTTCTCGGCTTTGTCGAAGCAGAAACATGAACTGAGCACTCCCATGGCACTGAACCACTTGGCAATTATGTGAGCGATGGCTGATTTGCCCGCGCCTGCAGGGCCGGATAACCATAGCACACGTTTAGAAGCATCTTCACCGCCATTGATCCAATTTGTGATCTAAGAGAGAATCTCCGTGCGTGTCCCTGGTAGGCACTGTTTCATGGTATTCAGTCCTGCGCCCTTTGCATAAGCAATATCCCCGAGGTCCAGAGTATCACCTTAAATTGTACGAATGAATGTAAAGTCAGAAGCGCGTCAGAATCCTTACCCGTGCGTTGGACGAAGACAGCCACGTCCCGATCAACTTGGTCCCAAAATTGTTGCATAAGTCCGTCGAAAGATTCGCCGTACTGTTTAACAATGACATCAGTTTCCGAGAAAACGTTTTTCCCAAGTCTCTTCCCTATGATGATAGTATAAAATTCATGTACGGAGTGCTTTAGTTTGGGAACTCACCAAAGCTCTGTGTCTCAGAGTAGCCCTTGATGAAACGGGCGCACTCAAGAATCTGTTGAACGATCTTTCCAACAATACTGCGCATCGATTCAATTTTTCCAAGGCTGTCATCTTGAGTCAAGAAGCAGCAAACTTCAGCCAATTTCTTGAGAAGACTCTTGGTTGATTTGTCGCGTTGTGCTTGAGCGATTATAATCTACGACTTTTGAGTAGGAGACTAGACCAGGGAGAAACCGAACGCACTTTGGTTGCAACAGACAGCACACCCAACGCCATCTTTGCGTACGGATGTACCTATACAACTTGATCACTTCGCTTCCAATCAACAAGAATCGTCCATACATCTGCAATCTTCTCAAGGATAACATCGATAACCTTTAAGGGCTGGAGATACGTTGTCTCGAAATCATCCTCAGCAGCAAGACCCGCTGGAGCGTTGACGGCAGCGGATGCCATAGAAGTCGCATGTCTGCCGAGTAATCCCATGTTTTGCGTACCATCACGGGCACCCTGGAGGTCAGCGTCAACTAATTTGAGATCAGGAAGAGCGTGAACCTGCGGGACCGCCGAAATCAGAGAATAAAAACAAGGTATTTGATAGAAATACCTGTGAAGCAGGCGCTCCGGGCAGCCCTTGGTTCACAGAGCCGCTGGGAATGTCAGATTTGGCGTGATGCTTGTTGTTGTTGGAAGGATGGAGATGCGGCGTGTCCTGGGCACCTCTATAAGGAACTGAAGGACTACTAGTAGGATAGCGAGCTCGAGTACTTACTTCGACCTTCTGACTCGATGCAGTACCTTGAGGGTCGACATTCTCCGGGACCGCATGAACGCGGTCATGGGAAGACTTGAAGGGTTTCTGCACAAAGTCAGCCGTACTATTCAGAACCAGGACAACAGCAATCTACTTACAGAAATTTTCCGAGTGATGCCTTTCGCAATTTTCCGCATGGCTTGCCGGAATCGACTACGGGGGTGGGCAAGCAGCGTTCAATTTCATGAACGCCCATTCACAGTGAGTGAGCCTATAGGATTGCCTACCAAGTTTTCACGGACGGTTGCTTCGTCACTCAGCACGAGTGGTCAATTACTGTGAGTGAAGTGGGGATGCAAGGAGTAGGTGAGAGATGATTCGAGGACTGGTGGACTCTCACGTCGACTTTGACTCTTTTAAAACACCAATCATATGGCCATGGGATTGCTGAAGGAACAAAGGGCACGGGCATAACATAGCACCGAAGGCCCAGAGGCGATAATGTAGGTTCTGGACTCACAAACCTATCAATATTAATGGCATGGCACAGAAACGACGGATGAGTCGATCAAGACTCTCAAGTCAGTCGAGGAGGGACCTGCCAGTCTAGTGGCTCTAACTTGTCTCAACCACCGCTCGATTGACTCTTTTGCCCACCTTCCACCCAACTTCTGCTCTTCGCCGATCTTTCCTCCCTCCGAGCTGCTGCCAGGCCCCCCGCCTCGTCAATGTCATCTCAGTAAGATAGTGGTGAAGCTTGAAGTCTTCTCTCAGGCTGTTGTGAAGGGAATCTGGTGTTCGTGTAGGCGTTCGAAAGAGTATGAAATTCGAACTCCGCACGCGCCATCATGCACGATTGGAAATTACTGTGAGCATACACACAGCACAACGCGTTAAGTTACGCCTCGATCGTGTTCATTTTAATTTCGAATTCATGATCAGACTCTTCGATCATTCGATGATGATCCGGTTCAACGAGTTTACCCGCCCATGAACCATTCCTCACAGAACCTTTGTCGCCAGCAATACCGTGACAATATGATGCAAGGCTCGTGTAGAACGAGTCTCGCAGCCTCCTCATCTCACCCAGTTCTTCAATCGATATCACCCCACAACGTGCCCTTACCGTACAAATCTGATCCGGGCCCACTGACAGTAGGTGGCTCGGTATTCCACAGGTCGCTTATTTCCTGATGGCATAGGCGGTGTGGATACCGAACGATTTAGAACGACACTTCCTCGACTTCTGTGAGCAGCCCGGAACCAACGGAAAGGCGCAGCTTTATCGTTGCTCCGAGTCATATTCGCTATTTCTTGGCTTGCTCGTTAATCATTCTGATTCGTGCACTCGCTATGCGCGATATCACACACGTTGGACCTCTGGAATATGTCACGAAGACGGCTTTTCTGCCAAGGGTTTTAAAGGTAGCTAATATAAATCAACACGGCTCAATGACACCGCTGAAACCTGCTCAATTCTCAAGCAATGATTCCAACCTCATCCAAGTCCTTGGTACACCCGCTCAATCACCATGGTAGCAAAATCTATGTACATCCGTTTCACAGTCGAATTGTGCGATTGACCCCGTGGGATTGGGTTCTTGGGAAGATCAAGGGATGTTTCGACAATTGGCATCCCGGCCGGCGCTGTCGATTGCATTCTTAGTCGCAATGGTATCACTGCCGCTGTCCGCCGGTTTCTTGTCTTTGACTTGAGCGTGCTTGGCATGCAGCATAGCACACCCGCTCTACAACCGACGTCATTACTCATTGTATAGTATGTATTTCAAATATCTACACTATCTTTTGATCCATGCTTCGCGGGTATTACAGGGATGTCATTTGTTGACGGCCTTTTCGAACCTTTGAGTTCGAGTAAACACCACTAACTTTAAAATATTGTTCCGTTTGTGCAATTACCTAGCCACCGCATCACGAAAAGCAACATTCAAGTCGGAGTGCGTGCAGATCCTTGGAGCGTTACAAAATTCCCGGTTGTGATCATCTAAGCATCTCAACATATCTCCCCGTCCCAGTTCTATCTTCTCCTCTTTTGTTTCGTGCCTTAACGGTAGAACTCGTCAACTCTTTTCGTGTGAACCAAAACGCCACAATCCTCTTACGCTTGATGCCGGTCCACTTCTGTAGCACTCCAAGCCATTAACCAAGCTCTATCATATGCATAGGTCATGCCACTACCAGCTATGGGGTTTCGATGTACAGTTTCAGAACTCAACAAGTCCAAGGCAAGCGATTCGTTTCTTCTGTTGATATTCCTCAAGTGTCCATCCACGCAGGGAACCTCATTCTCTCCCCCAAGTTCGTGCGCAGTATCTGCCATTGAGAACTTGAATATTCCTCTTCCATTCCCGCTCTCAGTCACGGTTGCATTGTGTCCTGCTTGCTTCTGTAGCGATACAGCTGACTTCTCTCCGAAGTTCCATCGAGACACTCAGTCACGGCCCAGGTGTCTCACTACTCAGAACAGTTCTGTACTAATGTCGCGAAACATTAATTGTTGCTATTTTCATTGCGCTTCATTGGCAGGCGGTGCAAGGAAGGCGCTAGATTAGTAAATACAGCATGTGAACTCGAGCGAGCGCTTAGCAGGTCTCTCTCTCACTACCACTACGATTTTGCGCATCATCATTCCCGCTCTACCTCACTGTCCAACTTCCACTCGTACAGTATTCTTTCGCGATCGGAGCCATGCTCAGTGAAGCAAGTGCTTCAAGCACATCAGCAGGCCGGAGAAACGGGCAACAACAAGCGCCATCGAAATCACCAGCACCAGTTGCACTACCCCGGACGAGCGATAAGAAACCACCGCCATATGGTGCACAACACCGTCAGGATGCACTTTGGAAAGGTAAGGAGGCACCTTGTGATACCCACCAGCTTACTCAATCAGAAGCAGGCGGGAATGACGCGCTCCCTCCTTTATGGCACCAGCGTGAGATGTTGGATCGAACTTATTACCTAGATGACACGCTCATCATTACTTCATGGAACCAGCCTTTGCCAGGAGTGCGACTAGGTGAGCAAAGAAAGTGCTACTAGGAGCGACAAATTCATGATATTTCATAGATTATCCTGGAACTCTTGTTGATCCCCAATGCGAATGGCACATCTCACCATTCGGTCGGTCCTACTTCGTCAACCACAAGACTCGGACCACGTCATGGAATAAACCAAAGCCAGAACGTCCAGCAGGGAGCTTGACGCCGGAGTGCATCATCGAGGGTCACTCTGAATGCATATGGAGTCTTGCGTACATGAAAGCCAGTTGCAATGTGATCAGTGCATCGGGTGATGGTTCGATTCGTCAGTGGAAAAGAGACGGAGAGCCAGTAGGAAAGTCTTGGAATGGTGGAGGAGGAGGGGTGCAGTCGATTGCAGTGCATCTCGATGACACTACGGTCGTTAGCGGAAGCGTAGACGGCAGACTACGGATGTGGAATATAAAGGAGGGCAGCATGATCAGCGACCCATGGGAGGGGCACGACGAGCCAGTGAGGTGCCTCGATTGGTCTCCTGATGCCCTGGAGATAGCAAGTGGATCGCAAGACGGCACCATACGACGCTGGAACCCGGATACCGGCCGACAAATAGCACCACCGATAAAGACCAGGCACGAATGGGTTTTTGCCGTCAAATACTCTCCACAAGGTGACAAATTCATCAGTGGCGGAGTTGGACCGATTTGCATATGGTCAAGGGACGGCAAGCTGCTCATCGAGATCAAGGAATATGACGCCGGTGTGACGTCATTGTGTTGGTCCAAGGATGGCGCACACATCTTCTCTGGGTCATTTGATTACACCATCCGAAAATGGCGGGCGATTGACGGGAAGGAGCTCGTTGTTCTTTGGGGTCATACCCAAACTGTCACATCCCTCTGTCTTACTCCCAATGAACGCTATATTGTCAGTGCATCATATGACTACTCCGTCCGCGTCTGGGACCTCAAAACCAATCAGGCAGTCGGAGACCCACTCTTGCATGACGACCAAGTTTCAGCCGTTGCCATGTCCCCCGATGGAAAATGCATTGCCAGTGCTGGAGTAGATAAAAAAATTTATATATGGAGCCTGGAGGCGGCGCTTGAGCGACATCAAGTTGGTGTACTGTTTGCTTTGGTGTTTCCATATCCTTTTCTAATAGTTTTGGTCGTTTAGGGTGCGGATGGCGGCAATGCAAAACTCAAGGCAAGTCATCTCAGCTTCTCCTTCAAGTTCACTCTACATCTCAATTTTTATTAGGGACGTCCAGCCCAACCCAGAGTTGTGCGCCAACCAATCGTGAGCAACCTCATTCTCACCCACATGTCTCGCTAGATTATTAATGTCCTTCTGCACTTCAAACAGCCCAATACTGGAGGCTCAGCAAGATACGTCAGTGAAATTCTTTGTTCTCCAACGCTTGCTAATTTGACTTTTGAGACAGGGCAAAGATTTCTTCGCTGATCATTCAAATAATCGCACAGCTCCACCTGCGAGTTCATCCCTCAATTGGCGCAGTTTGTCTAGCTCCCTTCGGTTCAGTGCTCGGCCCACAGATACGCCTCGACCATCGCCTCGCGAATCCCGCCGCTGGAATTTCAGCTTACGTCCTGTAGGAAAATCAAGTCGCACCGTTGATGTACCTCTAGCTCAAGATGAAGATGTAAGTGACTAGTTACCACTTCTATTTCATTCCATTAAAATACGTTGCAGAGAATTGGCATTACCCCTGAAACTGATGCGGAAGCGGCTGCAGCCATGCAACGCACAAATAGCAATGAGGGTGGCAACTCAACGCAACCAGGCCAACTCGCAGCGGGGGCACAAGCGTCTCAAGTACAACCAATCCAAACACAAGCACAAGTATCAACAGTCGTACCCGAAGACATTGTGTGCGGACTGAGCTGTTGTGGAACTTTCTTTGGTTTTCGTCGCCCTCCTTCCCAACAGTCATGAAGGATGTAAGACGTGCGGAACGCGCATGCTTTCTTTCCTCCTTACTCGTATCTGACTCCTCGCATAATCAACATTCGCCACCATCACTTGCACACTCGGGTCCATCGTCCTCTTTCCCCAAATGCACCTCCACCCCTTGTGAACTCACTACTGGGAAGTCGGATCCTCTTGCCCATATTTCCTAGAGGACATCGACCAGATAAACCGTCCGTTTCAAAAGTCGTTCTGTGCGTTGACCCTTGGGTCTTGGGAAGTTCAACAATTGGCATCCGGCCGGCAATGTCGATTACATTCTTAGTCCCAATGGTATCACTACCGCAGTCTGCTGGTTTCTCGACGATGACTTGAGCATGCTTGGCAAGCATTGTTCCGCAGCATACCACTCATTTACTCATTGTAGTTCAGCGTCAAGTATGTATGTCACATAACTACTACACTATCTTTTGATCCATGCTTCGCGGGTATTGCAGAGGACAATTGTTGACGGCCTTTTCACATCTCTGAGTTCAAGTAGACACTAACCATTGGCCTTGTTCCATTTGTACAATTACCTAGCCACCGCATGACGAAAAGCAACATTCAATTCAGAGTGCATACAGATCTTGGACCTCCGGACAATGCCGGTCCGCTTCTGTTGCACTCCGGGGTCATTAACCAAGCTCGATGATCATAGGTCAAGCTCTCAAGATGCCCCACTACCAGCTATGAAAATTCGACATATACTTTCAGAACTCGACAACTCCCAGCCAAGCGCGAACCATCCGCGATAAATCGATTGTATTGCGTCTCCGCGCAAAACATGCCACTGCCGCGTGTTTACGACCCTTGAAAGAAACCTCGATGTCGCCCGAGGAAAATGACGAGTTTCAAGGACATGAAGAGTCGGCAACTGGCTTGCCTCGACACGCTACCAGAGTATTGATTTCTGTCGTCGGTGTTCCTCATGTGTCCATCCACGCAGGGAACCTCATTCTTGGTGATTCTACAACAAGTGCGACTTGTTCAAGACAATATCTTTCATATACTAACGACGCGTTTTACAGGTTCCCTGCGCTCATTCAGCATCATCAAAACCCTAGGCTCGGGCTCCTTCGGCTCAGTCTTCCTCTGTGACTGGCACAGCAACCTACCACACTCAGCACCACCGCCCTCTCCAACTCACATTCCCGACGTCGCGAGGCCAGGTACGCATCTCGTAGCCGTGAAGAAACTCAAGCGAAGGCTAGAACACGGCTGGGACGCATGCCACTCTCTCAAAGAGCTCAAGGTTCAGTGCATCTCCTGGCCCCCCAAGCGTGCTCTTAAACCAACCACAGGCCCTACGTGCATTACCCCCCCCACCCATGCGTCATCCCCCTCTACGACGTCTTCCTCTCCAGCGAAACCTCAGAACTGCATTTCGTGTTCGAAGCTATGGAGGGGAACTTGTATCAGTTCATGAAAGCGCGCAAGGGGAAGGGGCGGGCGTTGGGCACTTGCGTTCTGGCTTCCGTTTTTGAGCAGCTTGCTGCTGGGCTGTGCCATATACACTCTTCAGGCTATTTCCATCGCGATTTGAAGCCTGAAAATATCCTCTTCGCTTCCCCGGGGTTCTTGGACGAGTCCCAACCAGAGCGAAGCGGAGGGAACGACGAAGTCGCGATTACCTGCAAAATCGCAGATTTCGATTCAGCAAGGGAGATAACAAGCACTCCGCCTTACACGGAGCACGTCTCAGCACGGTGGTACCGTGCCCCGGAGGTGCTGCTCAAGCAGCGAGACTATTCTGCGCCGGTGGATATGTGGGCCCTAGGGGCGATCATGGCTGAACTGGTGAACTTGAAGCCTTTATTTCCGGGTTCTGGGGAGATTGATCAGATAAATCGGATTGTGAGGGTGCTGGGCGACCCGGAGGATTATGGCGTGGACGAACGGGGGAGGTTTTGGGGAGGTGGGCCGTGGGATCGAGGCTTGGAATTGGCGGGGAGGGTTGGGTTTACGTTTC
>JRHT02000224.1:9822-40314 GCA_011800875.2 Suillus brevipes Sb2 | reverse complement strand
CCGGATAATGCCGGTCCGCTTCTCTTGCACTCGAGTCCATAGTAGTCATTAACCAAGTTCTGTCTTAGGCCAAGCTCTCAAGGTGCCCACTACAGCTATAAAATTTCGATGTACAGTTTCAGAACTCAACAAGTCCAAGGCAAGCGATTCGTTTCTTCCGTTGGTATTCCTCAAGTGTCCATCCACGCAGGGAACCTCATTCTCTCCTTCGTGTGCCGTATCTGCTTTTGAGAACTTGAACATTTCTCTTCCATTTCCGCTCTCAGTCACAGTTGCCTTGTGTCGACTGTGGGAAGTAAAAACACTGAAAATCAGGGTATAGAATCCTGAAAGTTAACGTTCGGAATACTGACTTTCAGGGTTTTGTGCATTATGACTGCAGTCATAGTCAGAACAAAAAGTTAAGCTATGCCAGAATTCAGTGTCTAGAGCCCTGAAAGTGACATTTTTCAGTGTCAAAAACACTGACATTAATGGTATTGTTTCGCAAATAAATTCACAAATCAAAAAAATACAATTAGGTGGGGTTGAACTCACAACCTGTGAAGCTCAGCAAACACCACGGAGAATTCCGGCTGACACACAACCCGTTAAGCCATAAGGCCTTTAGAAATTATGGTAAGACATAGCATATATGTAACTCGCGCGGACTTAGGAAAAAAAAAGACAAAGACAATACAATAAGTTCATCACGTAATTCAGTGTTTTAAGTACTGACAGCACTGGCCAAGTGAACACTGAAAAATCAGTCAGTGTTTTAATCACTGACGGCACTGGCCAAGTGAACTCTGAAAAATCAGTCAGTGTTTTATTCGCTGACAGACGTGAACACTGAAAATAACAGGTTTTTTTTCCAGTGTCTACAACACTGGGATTTGTCATTCAATGTTTCTCACACTTACTTCTATTTCCGCTAGCAGTTGCCTTGTGTCCAGCCTGCTTCTGTGACTACATAGCCGACTTCTCCTCTCCGAAGTTCCATCGAGACGCTCAGTCACGGCCCAGGTGTCTCACTACTCAGAACAGTCACAAGACTGGTGCCAATGTTGCGAAACCTTAATTGGAATTGCCATTTTCAATATTTCGCTTCAATGGCAGGCGGTGCAAGGAAGGCGCTAGATTAGTAAATACAGCATGCGAACTCGAGCGAGCGCTTAGCAGGTCTCTCTTTCACCAGCACTACCGATTTTGCGCATCATCATTCCCGCTCTATCTCATTGTCCAACCTTCCACTCGTTCAGTATTATTTCGCGATCGGAGCCATGTTCAGTGAAGCAAGTGCTTCAAGCACATCAGCAGGCTGGAGAGACGGACAACGACAAGCGCCATCGAAATCACCAGCACCAGTTGCACTACTCCGCCGGACGAGCGAGAAAGAGCCACCAGCATATGGTGCACAACACCGTCAGGATGCACTTTGGGAAGGTAAGGAGCCATCTTGTGATACCCACCAGCTCACTCAATCAGAAGCAGGCGGCAATGAAGCGCTCCCTCCTCTATGGCACCAGTATGAGGTGTTGGATCAAACTGAATATCAAGATGACACACTCATTATAGCCTCTCTCAACCGACCTTTGCCAGGAGTGCGACTGGGTGAGCAGAGAAAGTGCTACTAGGAGCGACAAATTCATGATATTACGTAGATTATCCTGGATATCTCATTGATCCCGAATGCGAATGGCACATTTCACCATTCGGTCGTTCCTACTTCGTCAACCACAATACTCGGACCACGTCATGGAATAAACCACAGCCAGAACGTCCAGCAGGGAGCTTGATGCCGGAGCGCATTATCGAGGGTCACTCTGAATACATATGGAGTCTTGCGTACTTGAAAGCCAGTTGCAATGTGATGAGCTCATCGGAAGATGGTTCGATTCGTCAGTGGAAAGGAGACGGAGAGCCAGTAGGAAAGTCATGGGATGGTGGAGGAGGAGGGGTACAGTCGATTGCAGTGCATCTCGATGACACTGCGGTCGTTAGCGGAAGCTTGGACGGCAGACTACGGTTGTGGAATATAAAGGAGGGCAGCATGATCGGCGACCCGTGGGAGGGGCACGACGCGGCAGTGAGGTGTCTCGATTGGTCTCCTGATGCTCTGGAGATAGCAAGTGGATCGGAAGACGGCACCATACGGCGCTGGAACCCGGATACCGGCCGACAGATAGCACCACCGATAAAAACCAGTCACGAATGGGTTTATGCCGTTAAATACTCTCCACAAGGTAACAAATTCATCAGTGGCGGCGGGCGTGGACCGATTTGCGTATGGTCAAGGGACGGCAAGCTGCTCATAGAGATCAAGGGACATGACAGCGTTGTGACGTCATTGTGTTGGTCCAAGGACGGCGCACACATCTTCTCCGGGTCAGGCGATGACACCATCCGAAAATGGCGGGCGATTGACGGGAAGGAGCTCGTTGTTCTTCGGGGTCATACCAACTATGTCACATCCCTCTGTCTTACTTCCAATGAACGCTATATTATCAGCGCATCAAATGACTGCTCAGTTCGCATCTGGGACCTCAAAACCAATCAGGCAGTCGGAGACCCACTCTTGCATGACGACGAAGTTTCAGCCGTTGCCATGTCCCCCGATGGAAAATGCATTGCCAGTGCTGGATTAGATAAAAAAAATTATATATGGAGCCTGGAGGCAGCGCTCGAGCGACATCAAGTTGGTGTACTATGTGCTTTGGTGTTTCCATATCCTTTGCTAATGGTTTTGGTCGTTTAGGGTGCGGATGGCGGCAATGCAAAACTCAAGGCAAGTCATCTCAGCTTCTCCTTTGAGGTTACGCTACATCTCAATTTTTATTAGGGACGTCCAGCCCAACCCAGAGTTGTGCGCCAACCAATCGTGAGCAACCTCATTCTCACCCACATGTCTCGTTAGATTATTAACTTGAACGTCCATCTACACTTCAAACAGTCCAATACCGGAGGCTCAGCAAAATACGTCAGTAAAAATTTTCGTTCTTCAACTCTTGTTAATCTGACCTTTGAGACAGGGCAAAGATTTCTTCGCTGTTCATTCAAATAATCGCACAGCTCCGCCTGCGAGTTCATCCCTCAATTGGCGCAGTTTGTCTAGTTTCCTTCGCTTCAGTGCTCGGCCCACAGATGCGCCTCGACCATCGCCTCGCGAATCCCGCCGCTGGAATTTCAGCTTACGTCCTGTAGGAAAATCAAGTCGCACGGTTGATGTAGCTCTAGCTCAAGATGAAGATGTAAGTGACTTGTTGCCATTTTTATTTCATTCCATTAAAATACGTTGCAGAGAATTGGCATCACCCCTGAAACTGATGCGGAAGCGGCTGCAGCCATGCAACGCACAAATAGCAATGAGGCCAACAACTCAACGCTACCAGGCCAACTCGCAGTGGGGACACAAGCGTCTCAAGTACAACCAATCCAAACACAAGCCTCAACAGTCGGACTGGAGGACATTGCGTGCGGAGTGAGCTGCTGTGGAACTTTCTTTGGTTTTCGTCGCCCTCCTTCCCATCAGTCATGAAGGAGGTAAGACGTGCGGAACGCGCACGCTCTCTTTCCTCCTCACTCCTCTCATAATCAACATTCGCCACCATCACCCACCGTCCTTTTCCCCCAAATACACCTCCACCCCTTGTAAACTCACCACTGGGAAGACGGCTCCTCTTCTGGAATCCAGTTCTTGGTGGTACACGTCGTCTTCCCGGCGGGGAGCTCGATATTTGTCGGGAATGTGAACCTGGTGGTGATAGGCAGCCTGGCATGTTGTGTTGTCGTGCCAAGATGCATCCAGCTAGCAGGGTTTGATAGAATCTTGGGAGGGAGGGTGTTTCTACTATGAATCATCTACTTCGAAATGTAAACTATTGTACATTTGTTCAGTAGCGTGGGTGTAAATATGAGGAACTAAAGCACACTCGACCCCACGGCCGGTTTGGAGAACTAGAAGCACAGTGGGAAGTTCCAGTGAACTCTACTAAAGCAAATGTATTTTATGGAGTTCATGGAACACTGCAGCAGTGGCGCCGCAACATTTTCAGGCCCGGGGGTCAACGTTTAGGCCCGATTATGATGGGTTTAAGTTGGGGAGGGAGGAGGTGGAGAGTGTGCGGTGTTGGGAGAGGGGGGATGGGATGAGGCTTTGAAGGCTGCGGAGGCGTGGCTTGTTTATTGATGCACAGTATGCCAGTAAGTGCTTCTGCGTGAGGTTGTGCTGTAGCGATGATGAGCTGAAACGTGATAGTGCTTGTGAGATATCGATTCACTCTTGCCAGCCTCCAACAGGCTGCAGCTCAGATTACTGCGATTATTCGATCCAGCACGTGCATTAAACATAGACTATGTACATTGTAGTACAGATTGATATCATACGATTACGGCAAGCTCACTTCTGCCATGCTCACCACAGGAACATGCAACTGAGCATCGCACTGCTCTGGTGCAGCTTCAACATTGATCGAATCAAACAAAGTCCCAGAGAACACTACAATTGTAGGTGTTTGCAGCAATGACGGTCAACCACTGATGTGTATATGTCCGTCCTCGAGCTACACGGATGATGATGAGCAATTGCGCAATGCCCTGTTTCAAAAATACGAGTCAGAGACGCAGATAATACAAGTTGCAGTCTGCTCACCTGTACATGACTGATAGACACAGATTTGAAACATTAGAGTGCAGAGTGAATGAAACGATGAAGATGATAGCAAAGACAGAGTATGACACGGCAGACTCGATGACCACGAGGACGACGATATTGTACGCGCTGGAATCATATTCGGGCATGATCTGCTTCAACTGGTTAATGACAAGCAAGCGATTCGCCGTGAGGATGGTGTACACAACAGTGAGTCGCATTTCGATGCAGAGGTAGGCAAGCTCGACGTTGGTATTGTACCATACGATACCGGTGCTCGTCTCGATTAGGACGATGATGAACATTGCTGCTCGACGTGTCAGTTACTAGTATCGCCTGGGAATTATGAAATCCACTAACCATGCGTTCGCAGCAAAGCCTACTGTACCCAGCATGAAGGTGATCAAGATATAAATCAAGAGGACGACCCGATGACGGGCAATTTTACCCCTGTATCGAGGTCGTCACACGAGAGCAGTAGCGGCTTAGGCTTGAAGGGAAAAGAATCCGCCTTTTGAGGTACATGAGCCAATTTCAAAAGTGCAGCTTGTAAACACACCGCAGGATACAGCACGCAACGTCATTCCATCGAGACGAGATCGTTCAAGCCATAGATCTGTCCGTGGGGTGTAGGACATGATCCACAATCCGATGGCTCGCAGACCAGGTGAGGAGAGGCTGGAGAAATTGAAATTACCGAGGGCAAACGGCCCAGGCGCCTATCCGGTGGCGAAGTTAACTGAGAGAATGGTCGGGGACGACCAAGGTGGCAGAGGTAGGTTATATCAAGACTAGGGATAACCGGCGATTCAGTTGAAGGCCCGCGCGCTGGCTGCATATGTTCATCATAGATGATATCTGATGGCCATACTGTATACAGTATCCTTTACGTGAGTCGTGTGGTCAGTAAACCATGGCATATATCCAGACATTCGACGTCTGTAACGCGCCGCATATCTTGAAGGCGACAATTGATAACGGTAGTGCAGACCGTTTGGGGATGAGAGTCATTGAGACTCCGCCACAACTGGCCTTAGGATTTGCCGCATCATACCGCACCCTGCCGCATCACTGCCGCACTTAATAATGTCTTATATATAACTGTAGAGTCAGTCTTCGTCACAGCATCTTACCATCACCACCCCCACAGGCAACCTCTTTCTGCCTGCTCAGGCACGGCCCGTGCGTCCCACTACTCAGAACAGTTACAAGACTGTGCCAATGACGCGAAACATTAATTGGAATTGCTATTTCCAATATTTCGCTTCATTGGCAGGTAGATGAGTAGATACAGCATGCAAACACTAGCACTCAGAAGGTCTCTCTTTCACCAGCTCTACTGATTTTGTGCATCATCATTCCCGCTCTACCTCATTGTCCAAATTCCACTCGTACAGTGTTCTTTCGCGATCAGAGCCATGCTCAGTGAAGCAGGTGTTTCAAGCACATCAGCAGGCCGGAGAGACGGACAACGACAAGCGCCATCGAAATCACCAGCACCAGTTGCACTACCCCGGACGAGCGAGAAGGATCCACCACCATACGGTGCACAACACCGTCAGGATGCACTTTGGGAAGGTAAGGAGCCATCTTGTGATACCCACCAGCTCACTAAATCAGAAGCAGGCGGCAATGAAGCGCTCCCTCCTCTATGGCGAAAATTTCAGGTGTTGGATCGAACTCATTATCAAGATGACACACTCGTTCTAGCCTCTGCCAACCGACCTTTGCCAGGAGTGCGACTAGGTGAGCAAAGAAAGTGCTGCTAGGAGCGAAAAATTCATAATATTACATAGATTATCCTGGAGATCTCGTTGATCCCGAATGCGAATGGCACATCTCACCATTCGGTCGGGCCTACTTCGTTAACCACAATACTCGGACCACATCATGGAATAAACCGCAGCCAGAACGTCCAGCAGGGAGCTTGACGCCGGAGCGCATCATCGAGGGTCACTCCAGATCCATATGGAGTCTTGCGTACTTGAAAGCCAGTTGCAATGTGATGAGTGCATCGGGTGATGGTTCGATTCGTCAGTGGAAAAGAGACGGAGAGCCGGTAGGAAAGTCATGGGATGGTGGAGGAGGAGGTGTGCAGTCGATTGCAGCGCATCTCGATGACACTACGGTCGTTACCGGAAGCGCAGACGGCAGACTACGGTTGTGGAATATCAAGGAGGGCAGTATGATCGGCGACCCGTGGGAGGGGCACGACGCGGCAGTGAGGTGCCTCGAGTGGTCTCCTGATGCACTGGAGATAGCAAGTGGATCGCAAGACGGCACCATACGACGCTGGAACCCGGATACCGGCCGACAAATAGCACCACCGATAAAGACCAGTCACGGATGGGTTGCAGCCGTCAAATACTCTCCACATGGTGATAAATTCATCAGCGGCGGAGATGGAGCGATTTGCGTATGGTCAAGGGACGGCAAGCTGCGCTTCAAGATCAACGGACATGACAACAGTGTGACGTCATTGTATTGGTCCAAGGACGGCGCACACATCTTCTCGGGGTCATTTGATTGCACCATCAGAAAATGGCGGGCGATTGACGGGAAGGAGCTCGTTGTTCTTCGGGGTCATACCAACTTTGTCACATCCCTCTGTCTTACTCCCAATGAACGCTATATTGTCGGCGCATCAAATGACTGCTCAGTTCGCATCTGGGACCTTAAAACCAATCAGGCAGTCGGAGACCCACTCTTGCAAGACGACCGAGTCTTCGCTGTTGCCATGTCCCCCGATGGAAAATGCATTGCCAGTGCTGGATTAGATAAAAAAATCTATGTATGGAGCCTGGAGGCGGCGCTCGAGCGACATCAAGTTGGTGTACTATATGCTCTGGTGTTTCCATATCCTCTTCTAATAGGTTTGGTCATTTAGGGTGCGGATGGCGGCAATGCAAAACTCAAGGCAAGTCATCTAAGCTTCTCTTTCAAGTTCATGCTACATCTCACTTTTGATTAGGGACGTCCAGCCCAACCCAGAGTTGTGCGCCAACCAATCGTGAGCAATTTCATTCCCACCCACATATCTCGCTTGAATGTTCATCTGCACCTCAAACAGCCCAATACCGGAGGCTCGGCAAGATACGTCAGTAATATTCTTCGTTCTTCAACTCTTGCTCAACTGACCTTTGAGACAGGGCAAAGATTTCTTCGCTGATCCTTCAAATCATCGCACCTCTCCGCCTGCGAATTCATCCCTCAATTGGCGCAGTTTGTGTGGTTCCCTTCGGTTCAGTGCTCGGCCCACAGATGCGCCTCAACCATCGCCTCGCGAATCCCGCCGCTGGAATTTCAGCTTGCGTCCTGTAGGAAAATCAAGTCGCACCGTCGAAGTAGCTCCTGCTCGTGATGACGATGTGAGTGACTCGTCACCGCTCCTATTTTCATTTCGTTCAAAAGTTGCAGAGATATGGCATTACCCCTGAAACTGATGCGGAAGCGGCTGCAGCTATGCAACGCACAAATGATGAGGTCGACGATTCAACGCGAACAGGCCAGCCCACAGCAGGGGTACAATCCTCTCAAGTACAACCAATCCAAACACAAGCACAAGTCTCAACAGGCGTACCCGAAGACATTGCGTGCGGAGTGAGTTGCTGTGGAACTTTCTTTGGTTTTCGTCGCCCTGCATCCCATCGCTCATGAAGGATGTAAGACGTGTGGCACGCGCACGCTCTCTTTACTCCTCACTCCTCTCATAATCAACATTCGCCACCATCACCCACCGTCCTTTTCCCCCAAATGCACCTCCACCCCTTGTAAACTCACCACTGGGAAGTTGGCTCCTCTTTCTGGAATCCAGCTCTTGGTGGTACACACCGTCTTCCCGGCGGGGAGCTCGATATTTACCGGGAATGTGATCCTGGTGGTCATAGGCAGCCTGGCTTGTTGTGTTGTCGTGCCAAGATGCATCCAGCTAGCAGGTGTTGATAGAATCTTGGGAGGGAGGGAGTTTTCTAATATCTATCTTGATGAAATTTGTTCAATATCGTAGATGTAAATATGAGGAACCAAAGCACGTTCGACCCCACGTCCCGTTTGGAGGACTACAAACACAGCAGGAGGTTCCAGTGACTTCTATGCTAAGTGTACCACCATCACCAGCACTTAGTGTCGATGGAATTATGCATGGCGACGGGCGATCCCTCCTTTGATTGCAAAGACTTTCGATAAGCCATAAGTTATAGTAGCAGGTATAAATGAAGTTTGAAGTACAACACATAAGTAAATCGGCATTGCACCAAGTCACGGTCATACCATACACACTTCAGCTTCGGCTGCCTTCGCCGAATGAACAGAATACAATGCAACGCCATCCTGCTCTGGAGCAGATATCTCGTCCATGTCGGCTATATCTATTATATCCGATATAGTCCTTGAAAATGCTATTGACGTAGGTGCTGCAGGTCCTGCGGTAACGCGGGTCGACCATGCGCGCGCACTAGTTGCCCGCCTCCGCGCCACACGGATGATAATGAGCAATTGAGCGATGCCCTAATTCAACATGTTCAAGTTAGCATCAGAGACATGAACTTTGTCTGCTTACCTGAACATTGGTAATGGACAGGTAGAATAGATTGGAGAGGCCGTCACAATCCGACACAATAGAGACTATAAGAATCACGCAGACGACAGAGTACAACGTGGCAGACTCGATGAGCATGATGACGACGGTATCATAGGTGCTAGAGTTGTAGTGTGCCACGGCCTGCTTCATCTGGCATCGCATGACGAGTAAACGACTTGTCACGAGGATCGTGTAAATAAAAGTGAACCCCAGTTCCATGCAGAGGTAGAGAAGCATGGTGTCAACCGCGAAAAATACGGCACTGGTGTTCACCTGGATCATGATGAGAATAGACACTGCTGCTCAAGGTGTCAGTGATGACTCTTGCTCGGTGAATGGTATATACTGCACCGAACATAGCAATGAAGAGAGTGATCATTGGGACCATTACCGATCTTGCCCGACACCATATGACAGAACATCGATGGAGCTGAGTATTTCAAGCATCAGGTTTGCACCAGTTCATACAGCGAACTATTCAGCCGCTTACAAGCAGAGCTTGCATACACCACCCCATGATGAAGTAACTATACAGAATATCAATACTAGAGGCCTAAAGGTGGATGGGTAAGGAGCTCACGCAAAAAGTGCCACGACGTTGATGCGGTAATCCAGCGAGTTTTCGATCAGCGCAAGCGGACCACCAGGCGCGTCGCGAAGGTCTATCCAAACCATCTCTGTAAATTTCGCGTTCGCAGCATGGCTTATCGTCCCCAGCGCGAACGTGATGAAAATGTATAAAAGAAGCACGAGGCGATTATTTGCGATTATTCCACCACATCGTGGCCGTTGCATCAAAGCAGCCGCGGCCTGTGCTGTAAGGAGAGTGAATATCCCTAGTGCATATATCAATTCCTGAAATATTGTATTTCGACCGAAAACGCACCGTAGGACACTCCCCCAAATATCATTCCATTGAGACGGGTTCGTTCAATCCACAAATCTGTCTGCGGAGTGTCGGATAACATGACCCCCAATTTGGTCAGTGCCAGCTGGCGGGAAGATACCGGGAGTCTGAGATCGACTGGCCGACTGGCCATGACGGGGATAACGATAGTAGCTTGAACCAAGAGGACAGTGGTTAGTAGGAGACAACTGGGGAAAAGCAACGGTTGTAGGGATAAGTCCGAAAATCATGATAAGCTATAGCGTAGACCCGCATCATGTTGGGAATATTTGCGTGGTACGCTAGAAGTAATTATCCTTCAATTACGCGAGTCATGGTCAGTATCAGGCACATCAGGGCACCGCATCCCAAAACGGACACTGCGGATTCTTGGCACAACTACCCGTGCAACACGCACCCTAGAAGAATCCGTGCTTATACAGTGATAACTGCAGTCTTATTCTTATAATCGGACTTAAGTAGATGATTGCGGAGGTTGGGCTTTAATATGATGTCAACGAGGACACTGTTGTACCTCCACGAGTTGCAAACAGTTGATAGGCGAAGTGCTCGACCTTGTGTGCTCCAAGTCAGCGCGGGCAACCTATTCGCATAGATCTTGTCAGTAATTTTTTGAAACTTGACGCCCATTTTGAAAACCCCTGTCGGTGATATATGCATCTTCAATTAAGCCAAGACCTCCCCCGCACAAACGCAATAATAATTTTGATAGTCTGTACCACCCGTCCTTGTTTCAAAGACCTTCAAGACCTGCAGTATGCTGTAGTGCAAAGGAAGATTATTACATTCAGGTATAAATCAACAATTATAAAGATAGACAAACTTCACATCATGTCATGTTGTACGTGCTTCTACTCCGCCCGTGAAAGTGGAATGCATTTGAACAGTATTCTGCTGAGGCCTAGGTATTAGTTCATCGTTGATTCCTTCTGTTTCATTCCATCCAGTCCCTGAGAATACCAGCGTAGGTGGTGCAGCAACTCGAGTCGACCACTCGCGGGTAACTGCCCGCCCCCGTGCAACGCGAATGATGATGAACAATTGGGCGATGCCCTGGTTCAAAAACCAAATTAAAATCAGAGACTGCAGGTAATTTGGATTATGGGCGCTAACCTGGACTTGGCCAATAGACAAGAAACATAAAGTGGAGACACCGTCGGAATGCAAAGCAAAGGCAATTATAAAAAGAACAGCGAAGATAGAGTATAATAAGGCAGACTCGATGACCATGCGGACGACGGTGTCATAAGTGCTGGAATCATATTGCATCATGGCCTGCTTCATCTTGCTTCGCATGGAAAGTAAACGATACGCCACGAGAATGGTATAAATCACAGTGAGTCCCACTTCGATGCAGAGGTAGGCAAGCAAGAAGTCGATATTGTACCATACGGCGCCAGTACTCGCCTGGATCTGGACCAGAATAGATATTGCTGCTCAAGATGTCAGTGCCTAATGTCGCTGATAAATGATGAGCTTCACTAATCATGGCAATATATAGTGTGGTCATCGGGATCATCACGGATCTTGCCCAATTCCATATCACAAAACAGCGGTGAAGCTAAGTATGTAAAGCCTTAGGCTTGCATTGGCATAGTAGAACGAACTATTTGACTCACGAGCAAGGCTTGCATGAACCATTCCTGGATGTGACCGCTAGACCGCACGAGACGACACGTCAACACCATTCCGGATATGTGTGGGCACAACTGCTCACGTGGAAAGCGCCAGAACGTTGATCGAATAATCCGTTTCGTTCTGGATTAGCGTGAGCGGACCACCAGAAATATCACGAAGGTCTATCCAAATCATCTCCGTGTATTTTGCGTTTGCAGCAAAACTTATCGTCATCAATGCGAACGTGATGAATATGTAAAAAAGAAGCGCGCGACGGTGATCAGCAATTGCGCCCCCATTTTGAGGCTGCTGCATAAGAGCAATCCAGGCTTGCACTGTAAGGAGAAAGTATATGCCTATGGTGGAATGTATGTCAACTTCCAAATTGTGTATGTCGACCGAAAACACACCGTAAGATACACACCCTAACATCATTCCAGCGAGACGAGATCGTTCGATCCACAGATCAGTATTTGGAGTGGAGGACGACATGACCCCAAATTTGGTCACCGAAGAGGTGAGGAGAGGTTGGAGGATACACCGCGACCAAGTGGCCAAGGCAGCCTGTCGATTGGCAAGTGGTAGAGTTAACCTGAAGGACAGTGAGAGACGAATGAGGAACAAGTGATTATATAGAAAATAGTTTTCACCTGGGAGACAACCATCTGCTACACGCTTGCATGTTTAGCGACTGCGGGTATATATGACCCTATATGACTCTTTACGTGAGTGACAGGAATCACCTATTCCCACCTCTTGCTTTTGTGACAGCCAAACCGTAAATCGATTGTCGTGCTGTGAAAAAGAGGGGTAAGATTCCCACAAAAATTGGGATAAGTGAATAAACGAGGACTACCTCTAGATTTCCATCTAAGAGCCAGAGGGCTAAGACTGTTCCTCGCGACCGTGCAATGTTGTAAGTCTGTCCTCTTCACACAAAGAAAGACTTTCAGCAGGCTGCAGCGCAAACAAGTTCCATCAGACATAAATTAAGTATAAAGTTAAAGCACATCACATCATGTCATGCTATTCCTGCGTCTACTTCTGCCGCCCCGCGGGAACATAATACGTCCGAGCAACGTTCTGCTCTGGCTTGGCTACTTGTTCATCGTTTGGTTCTTGCGTGCGTCTGATAGCGTGTTTGAGAATACTGTCGTCGTAGGTGCTGCAGCAACTCAGGACGACCATGGATGTGTATGTGCCCGCCCTGTGGCAACACAGATTAACAGTTGTGTGATACCCTTGTTCAACAACGCAAAACCAGTATCAGAGGCACAAGTGACACAGATTTTGTCGGCTTACCTGCACTTGGCTAATAGACGAGAAGTACAGAGTAGCGACAGCGATTAAACGCAGAGCAAACACAACCGTGACTGTACCCAGGAGGGTGAAGTGGCCCATTCACTGGCGAGCGGTGGTTATAACTGGAGGAAGTGAAAAACAAATCGGAAGCAGCAGTTATATGGAGAACTCGAATTCCGCCAGGGGAGTTTCCACCAACGGGACACACGCAACCCAGACACAGACTTTGCACTGTTTATAGCTGAGATCCTGGATCACAGTACCTGGTCCTCGGTCATAGACTGCCACAGGATATCACAGATTGTTGTAGATGATCTTGATCCCATGCGGGGTAGTGCGAAGTTGGTGAGACGGTATCATCTTTACATTGGGACTTGAGGAGATTCCTAAGTAAGGACATAAGTTACATGGCATCATATCATAGGAAACCATGTCAGAAAATTCAAGAGGTCACTGCAACGGTTGCAAATCGCAACTGACAGGAAGCAAAACTGTCACACACAAGTGAATTTTTTTGATGTGTCGCAGCGTGGGAGAGGCGGCCCGATTGGTGCTCATATGTGTTCAAACTATGACTGTATGAGAATGCCTAGGCCATCACTCCCTGCCTAGGAATGAGAAAACAATGCACAACCATGGCAATTTACAAGATAATCTGGTTTCAATGTCGAATAAAAAAACAAGTGTTCATCTGTCAGATATAGGGAAGACTGAAAGTGTATCCGAATGAAGTAGTCTGTTGCTATGGTTCGATAGTGCCAGCACAAATGAAAGATCGTTCAAGTTGCGTGCTCTGTGATCTGGAATGAATAAGAAGGGTTAAGATCGTACGGAACAGGGTATAAATCCCCGTTTTCAAATTGCATGTCCCGCACGTAATACTCAACGTTTATGAACTGGTTGCTGATATCCATTGTCACGAAACCATTCGCCGCTGAGCGAGTGTTAATCCAGATTAATTTGCGGGGAAGTAAGAACCATACCAGACATTGGATTCGCTCCCAAGAACTTTGCATACGGTCCTAGTGGAATACCGTAGTTGCAGTCACCAGCTTGAGGGTAGCCCGCAGCACCAGAGAGAATGAAGTTGGTGTTATTTGCGTAATAATGCGCGAGGCAGTGGTCATGACCGTTCAGGACGACCCCATTGTGCTGGATAACAATCTCCACGAGAGGCGCGAGATCGGTCTCATTGGTGGCTGAAGACATGTAACCGTGGTGGAGTTGAAGGAATTTCCACGTTGCCGTGGATTTAGCGAATGTATTGGCTAAGAAGTCGATCTGTGTTTGCCGGTCGGCATAGCAGGCTTGCGTATACGGGTTCACGTATACAGAGGTATTCTAGAAGATTTGCCATCCATTAGTAGTCACTGGTTTGCATGCAACAAAATCCACAACCAATTGATACGAGCTCAGGAAACAATCTGAGTCCACGACGACAAAAGTAGCAGTCCAATCTTTGCCGGTCAGATCGTAAGTCCAATATGGAAGCCCTTGTGTTCCCTGACAGGAACGGTCAGCAGATGCTCCAAAGGCCCAGATATGTTGAGCCCACAAAGTTCCATCGAGAGTCATAAATTGGAGCAACTTTAGTCTGGAAGTCGACGCCACTCTGACCTTTCACGATGTCGTGATTTCCGAGACATTGATACCAAGGAGCCGTCGCAAAGGCTCCTTGGCTGTACATGCCCACCCACGCTTCCTGGAAACGTTGTATTCCGCCAGTGGTGAAATCAACACCACTATCATAAAAGTTGTCGCCAACAGAGACCTACAAACAGTTTGAGATAGACGATTCATCGAAAGTTATGTTCGAGCACGTACAAACGCAGTGCAGTTCTTCACCGCACATACTTGTCCGACATACGAGGATGTGTCGACTTCAGAGGGCTCAGCTACGTTGTGGTAAAAGAGCAGGGGAACTCACGCTGCAAAGCAGTTGCATTGTTTATGTACAATATGTCTCCAGGATCACAGTCGTTAAGGACCTCGTTGGGAATGACGAGTCCAGCAGCCTGCAGCTCCGGAAGCACTTCAAGGCAGAAATGTGGAGGGCTAGGTGTCCATCCCGTCCAACCATAATCTACAAGGTCCTGGTCAAGGATTGTTCCTGTTGATCGTATATGATGACTCACCCCCAATAACGCCCACTGTCAGGACCTCTGCACCGACTGGAGCAATAGTTGATTTCTTGGTTCTCACATACTCTGCAAGGACTATCTCCTGCAGGACAAGGAGCGCCAGGAAAGACAAACGACTCCAGCTCGTCATGGGGGAAATGGCAAGTTAATAAGAGCCGGTTGTAGAACGGGGCCGACTAGCGGGTTAGCAAATTCGCGTCTATCACTCATGATATAGAAACGCTATTAAGTAGCACAGCCGGTTCACCTACCAATTAACGCGCACATCAGTCACGGAGTGCATCACGGAGATGTGTCAAACCGCGTGAAAGATTGGGAATGAATACTGTCATCTGCTTGGCTCAGATATAGCGCACCAGTATAGTTTGAGCCACTGATGGTAAGTTGTTCGACAACGTTCGACATGTGCTCCACAACGTCCGCGGCTCTTTTTGCGAGCCGTGAAGAAAATTGACGAACGTGCAATTATCATGAGGGATCATGTGGGCTCGCGTGCAGACGGAACACAGGCGCTAGTACTAGTAATAGCGCTGATTCCTGAAAGCCTGGACTCTGAAATTCAAGTTGAGCATCATGTGCCCATCAGGTCATGTGAGGAGCCATCACGTGTGATGCGGGCAACTAAGTTTGGCCAAGAAACAACGACTAAGTACTACAATATTACAACGGCCAGCACGTCTACCTATACACCAGCACAATGCATTTTTCGCATTTCGGGTGGTAGTCGAGGGCAGCATCACATGTTCAACAGTACTATTCACAGCACCTGGGTGATCTGTAAAGAAACTGCTTCCAGCCTCAAGTTCTCCTGATATCTTACATCCAAAATGACTACCCAATCAAATCTGCAAAGGCAATCCCGACTCCTAGTAAAAAACAAGTCTACATCTAAAAAACAACATCTCATCTCACAGTAATAGTAATCGTAATAGTAATCGTAATCGTAATCAATCGTACTAGTACTGTGCACCTTGATATCAGGGGGGAAAGAAATGTATCTGTTAGTATTAAAAGAGTCTATCTATATAACTCCGACGGGCTGGCTTCTAAGCGACCGCTGCAAGCCTGTGGGTCTCATGACGTATGTAACCGGCCATGCAAGCCGTCGCCAGAATCCACTGCCTGGCTCATGGAACGGCGAATGAACTTGGAATGCGACTACAAGCCATGCGGTGAGCACGGTGAACGACACAGAAACCATCGCATAATGAGCTAGGGTTTCCGTCGCACCACCGATAATTTCCCTGACATTCATTCCGAATACCGACTGAACAAATCATCAGATACATCACTGAGAGAATGAAATGAAATTGGACATACTGCGATGAAGCTGGCAGGGAGGAAAATCATTGTCAGGTAGGAAATCTATTGAGCGTGTTTAGTATCATCAATCGAATTGAAATGCCAACCTACCTGTTTCATCGCGGCTGAATCACGGACTGTTGCTGTCGTCAGATCTTGCATCCGTCGACTATCAACAAAATTCACGGTCGCTTTAGCCTGGAAATTGAAATCAGAAATCGTCGAATTTATGGCGGAAAATGACACAAACCAGGTCAGTGATATTTCTCAACTGAAAGCCCAGCCTGTCAATTTCCGAAAGGAGGTTGTCACATTCCTTCCGCATCACTTTATTCGTGTCCCTCCTGTTCAGATCAGTGAAGTGGCGGGATTCTAGAGCAGGACTCGGTGTGTTCCTTATAAAGTTGACAGATTTTCGGAAATCTTCGAGAAGTGAAGCATAATGGAGGAGTTGAGCTTGGATAGTGTGTAACTCTGTCGTGAGGTGACTATCGTTCGTCAATAGCACGTTTGTTTCCTGCGTGATGACATATCTCAATGACCGAACGACGCGGCAAACGATAAGGAAGCGTACCAGCCAGTTCATGTGTGTGTACAGATGGTCCAAGGATTCGTCCCAGGCGTAAAGCGCATACCAAAGGATAGCCAAGAAGACTAATGATGGGTCCTTTGATTGTTCGAATATCTTCTGCCAATACACGCTCTCTCCCACTTTGTGAACTAGGTTTTTCAATCGCTCTGCGGTTGTCCTATTCCACTGAACACTTGGGTGGTAAGATATGATAGTACTACCTCCAGGTTCGGATGACCTTATCATGTGTAGAGCGAGCAGGTCTTGAAGAAGGTACTTTTCCGCTGACGAGCGGACTAGATACTTTTGAGCATGATACCATCAATTGGGGGGAGACTCTACCAGAGCGAAGACGAAGTGATTCTTGTGTGTCTATAGCCCTCTCGCTGTCTGGAAAACGTTCAAGATGAATTTCACACAAAGTGATTAGAATTCGCACCGGCAATGTGCTTGTTTTGCGAGGGTGCAGCACTCGTCTCCCATGGTACCGTGCGTACGAATAAAAGTGTAACCGTAATATCTGATGGTATTTTGGACGCGCTGTCGGGTAGACCAAGAAGACCACTTACGATCTCCTTTTTTCTTGACAACTTCTTCTTGGTATCGAGAAGGGATCCAGTTTGACGAGGATGTGAAAAAGAACGGTTCGATATTATACCTATTTACATTTATCCTCGAACACATGTCGAAAAGAATATAGAGTTTGGTACCTTGTTCCCAGCATCTGAAGCACGGGGTGCTTTATGTTGTCGACCAGCAACACCCTAAGACGAAGGCCGGTCGGCTGTAGGGACGTAATCAAACTCGCTCGCAACAACAGATAAGCATTCCTCACCTCTATCTGCAAATGATCCCAAAGCTGATTTAAAGCGCGTTCATCGACATCAATGGGCGGATCGGTATCCTGAGCGGACTTGAATAATCCAGATTCAAGCACATCGACATAGTAGATCCTGCATTTTTCTCGGGGGTCCCTGGAACAATTTTCGACCATCTTACATCGTGCAACTCGATCAGAGACCCAGTTCCCGAACAAGCTTTGAGGATATCCCCTCCACTTCCACTGTTCCGCTGACTGTCTTGCTGGGGAAACAGGCTCCACCTCTAAAGTAGTGTCCGACTCGAGGTCCATCCATGGCCAGGGTCCAGACGGAGCAGCATGTCGATATCTGACAAGAAATCGTCAACCCTAAGCGCTCTGGGTTCGTGAGCTTGTTCCGAACACGACCGACACTCACATCGGGGCAGGCGTTTTGGGGGGTCTGCTGTTATGTGTTGGATGAGTCCCAGAAGTTCCATGACCACTGGTGCCCCAATGAAGGGTGTTCAGCGGGAAACGTGCACGAGTGTTAGAGGACATGGGGGACGTGAATCAAAGGTGGGGAGTGGAAGATAAGTAGTGCAAATACCATTGACGCTGAAGCGTTGACGGCTCGGTGAGTTCCTTTCAGGTCGCTCGTTTACGTATGGTGCCAGGCACTGTGATTCGATGAACGGCAGGTCACCTCAGGCGTCTGTCCGGCTGTTTCGGGTACCGAACATTGGCGTAGCAACCACAGGGAGATAGCCGTGAACTCAGTAACTAACCGAGGGCATGATAAGGCCGGCGTACTCACGCTGGTGAAGTCTCTGGCTGGTCAAGTGAACACAATGATGCTATGCTTCAATAGTGAAGATTAGCATCTTGTCAATGAGCACACTATCCAGGTTTTCACGAGCCCGCTGCTTCTAGTGAATTTGCCGGCAGACTATGAGGACGCATTATTCGGGCCAATGTCTGACCTCTTCGGAAACATAGACGATCAAGCATGGAAGTCACTGGCAGTGAGTCACAGCCTCAGTACCGTCACATCTAGTTAGTAGAACAGCCACATGCCCATTAATGGTTCTAGTCCGACATTTCAGTTCAAGAGTAGGCGCCCCACATCGGCATCAGCATCAGAACCTACAACGTTGCTAATTTGAACACACTCTTGCGGAAGCGGACGTCAGTAGCGGCGCAGGACGCCTATCCCCGTCATCGATTCTCACCCCAGAAGCTCGAGGTTTATATTGTGAGCTCAACTTCGATTATAAAACACACTAGAGTCTGCAGTAATCTGGTCAGCATCCGAAAAACATTGCCAAGGCAAATATGTGACAAACGCGAAGCGCGGCTGGCGTACATATGTAACTGGTATAATATTAAGATCAATATATGTTGTAAGATGAAGACGCACACCATCGTAACTTTGCAACTTCCCTCGTCAATGACATCGATTACCCGTCATCTTTCAAGGTCTCTAGCCATGCCTCTGGACAACTTCCCTCTTCTACACACAACACGCTCGCGTCTTCCATATTCGGCTTCGGCCCCCCAGTTTGGACCATTGTTGTATCCCTTGCTGTCCCCTCCTGTACAGAGAATGATGTCCCGACACTCGCGCCAGCAGTCATCTGCGCCATGACAACACTCGTAAAGACTCCGTGGGTAGTCAAAGCCTGATCGAGATCAAATGTTTCCTTCCAGCAAACGCGGTATACGAAGGTAACGATCACCAGGAGGTTGCAGATGATAAGACTTAGAGCGGCCTAATATCCATCGGATGCTGCAGCGATGTGCGGGGACGAGAAAGTGCTCACCTTGACGTGTGCCAAAAGGAGTGGTGTTTCTCTTTGGATCTTGAAAAGGATTATTGAGTGCGGGATTGTGATGACAGTGATCAGAATAGTTGCACTGAACGCGGACATAATGAGTATCTTTCTGCGACGCGGAAACCTCAGGTTTTTCCAAAGATGTAAGGGCGCAGCAACGAGGAAAGTATCAGCAATGACATCAGCTGCAAAATTCCAGAACTTGAGAATCATAACACACAGAAAATACGAAGGTGTACTGACTAATTAGCTGCGAGAGCGCTACCGAACCAGCCATCCGACATGCGTGGAATTGACATATGTTTATCTTCTGCGCGACTAGCCCAGCCCACATGCACGCAAAGGAACCTGCGATGACATAGGTGATCCGTTGGTGGATTCCGCAACCCGATTGGTTGGTGATGCGGATGATAGAGAAAACGATGCTCATCCGTGCAGCCCTAAAACTGCGAATTAGAGGTTTAACTGAGATTGCTGTGATGCACACCACATGACAGAGGTGAAAGACACTGCGAGGATCCAGGCTGGGACTGATATGAACATGCGAGTAGCCTTACAATGTGAAACCAAGTACTTACGACTGAACCTAGCGTCAATCCAGATACATATCCAACAGGCGACTGGGATATGTGGTTGGACCACTGAATAATGCGACATTAAAATATTTAAGATATTTACCGTCTGCAATTAGTGCAAATGCCGCCCAGGCATCTTCCCACCAGAAATGATGTGTCCAACTTCTGTATACAAGCCTGAAGATGGTGCAGAGTATAGCAATGCTGTGAGATATTGACCCCATGACTTTTCATATAGTGATAAATATAAGAGCATGGCATATTAAAACAACTCACCGCCCAGTTGAGAAGTGTAGTATAAGGCCGCCATCGGATATCTTGCATGAACCAGGAATGGGAGTTTTGGATGCAGATTGTCGGGACCACCCATATATGTGGTGCAGGGGACCATTTGGACATATCCCCACGACAAAACTTATTGACGGCATTTGCAGCCCAGATGGTGGCAACTTGCAGGGCTACGCAGAGTAACTGACTGGAAAAATCTCACAAGGTGTATAGCGCCTGTGAAAGGTGAGACATCATGACACCTTATTAGTATTACAAATTGCTTCCTCTCACACGTAGGGCCGCTATTGAATACACTCGGAAAAAATGATCAGCGCGTCATTATGATCATGAAGAGAGCGGCATTCGTGCCTCCCGCCAGGTACACAGAAGTACAGGTTGTTGACAGGAATGGATGAATACGCACTAGCAAGAAACTTAGTCGATTGACTAGAAAGGTCTCTAGTGACAGAGATGATCCAGCACAACAAGTGACAGCGAGTTGCTCAAGACCAACTTGCGTGACCGTGGGAGGATTGATAATAGATATGAAGTTGGACCAGAAATTTTTTAAATAGTCAAGACTTGTAAGGCATTGATAAAATCAAAGCTCACGGCGCTTGACGGTGTGCAAATTCAGGTAAGTAAGCCAGATGATATGGTACACGAGACAGAAGCTGAAATGAATTCGCCAAAGTGCCGGTGCCCGCCTACTAGTCTTGAATCGGCTTAAAATAGTCTCTCATACTCCAACGGTTCAACTACTAGTCCATGATTCCAGTCTTCCATTCGTCACGACTCGCGGATGCCGAGTACGAGTTGCGCTAACGACACTTCCAACACCGCTTCGATGAACTTCCTTCGCCTTATCGATCATCCGTGGTCACGTTCGCAAGATCAGACATGGGCGTTCGGTCACAAGATTGTGCTCCACTTCTATCTGTGGTGTCGCATATCCAACCTATATAATTAGGCTGAACTCATCGTGATGCCCATTGTTTCCGCTTTCAATCTTAAGGCGTCTGGTGTCTACTGCCATGACTACGCCAGGGTCCCCTCCGGTTTCAAGCACCCTCGAAGAAGAGAAGAAGCACCACAAAGAGACTAGTTTTGATGCCGAAGTTGCTTCGCATGCCCCTCGCCTCCGTGGGCGTAAGTTAACCGTCTCGATTGCATTCGTTGCCGGCACTGGATTTACGTTGTTTGGGTTCGTACAGATCCTATCTGTATTCTAAATAACCTACTGAGCAGGCTGTGCTATCGGCATACAGCTATGACCAAGGGGTTATGTCCGCATTGTTGACCGCTGGACAGGTATGCTTGTTTTTAATCGTAGCCTTTGAAAGTGTTGTGTAGCTGTTAATCAATCAATCTCAGTTTGAGAAGGTCTTCCCCCAGGTTGTAGTAGATAGCAGTCACCCTAACCACGCTACTCTGCAAAGTTTTGTTGTCGCTATCTATGTGAGCAGCAAACCACAGTCATTTAATTGTTCTCAATGTGTCTGCATGCACAGGAAATTGGATGCCTCATGGGGGCTTTATCTAATCTATGGGTAGGAGATCGTTTAGGAAGACGTCGAACGATTGCATTGGGTGGATGTATCATGATTATCGGTGCTATTCTCCAAACGACCAGCTACAGCTATGCTCAATTAGTGGTCGCTCGGATAGTCACCGGCGTTGGAAATGGCTTGAATGTCAGTACCCCTCGTCTCTACTAGTTCACTTCACCGCCTGTAATATGCGTTGTCCAACAGACCTCTACAGTTCCGAGCTATCACGCAGAACTCTCGTCTGCAGCAAAACGCGGCGCGTTGATATTGATTGAAGGATCTCTCATCACTTTTGGTGTCATGATCTCGTGAGTAGTCATGCTATCATCCTGTATCCTTAAGTAATGTTTCTGCCAGATATGTAAGTCAACCTGCTGATCTGACACTTCGGTATGATTGACGGCGTGTATCAAGTGGATAGATTTTGGCCTGTACGTTAATCTTTTCCTTTTCTGCCATCCAACTCACAGGCACATAGTTTTTGGGCGAGTGGATCTTCTGCTCAGTGGAGAGTCCCCATCGCACTTCAGATAGTTTTGGCTCTGGTCATGGTCTTTGGAATCGGTTTTGTGGGTCAACTATATAGTTACTCTCACCTTCCTATCTGATTGGATTCTTCAGCTTCCCGAATCACCAAGATGGTAATTATGTTAATTTGTTAATTGGCACGGTCCTGATAGCGGTGGATAGGCTTGTTAGGCAAAACCGAAACGCAGAGGCAATGGCAGTCATATCGGCGCTCGAGAACAAAACCCCTGACGATACTGAAGTTCAACGCACCTATCATGCTATCCGGGAAGCAGTTGCCATCGAGGACTTTGGGGCCTCTAGCGGCCTTGGAGACAAACATGCACCACAGAACCACAAGCGCTCACCTTTGAGAAAACTCCTTGTTGGCGGCCGCAGCCAACATTTCCGGAGAGCTTCTCTAGGAGTGATCAACCAGTGCTTTCAACAAATTACGGGCATCAACTTGATTACATAGTTGAGTACCTTTTTGAATATATATTCATGGTCTGATGGGCGGTTTGCATTTTAGTTATGCTGCAAGTCTGACTTCCCCTTTTAATTTCGCTGGTTCCTTATGTCTGTGCAATCTAGACAATCCTATTTCAACGCCTTGGTCTGTCGGATGTCACCTCGCGTCTCATCGCGGCTGCCAATGGAACAGAGTATTTCCTCGCCTCTATCATAGCTATCTTCATCATTGACCGTATCGGGCGACGAAAGCTCATGCTTTTTGGCGCTGTCGGCCAGTGCATAACTATGATATTACTTGCCGTTCTCGGCAGTGTACAGGGCGCTGGAGCACAAGTAGTGAGCGCTGTGCTACTTTTTGTGTTTAACTCGTTCTTTGCCATCGGCTGGTTGGGCATGACATGGCTATACGTGAGCTGCTTGCTTACTGTAATTTATACGAAACTCACTTGTCGCTGCGTCAGCCTGCCGAAATCGTTGGGTTGGAAATCCGCGCGCCTGCCAATGCACTGAGCACTTGTATTTAGTTTCTTTTCCAATTCACATTGTCAATGGTTACTGACATCTTATTACATAGCTTCGAACTGGATATTCAACTTCGTGGTCGTGATGGTCACTGGCCCATCGTTCAACAATATATCATGGGGCACTTACATCGGTGGGTCATGAAATATCTTGCCGTCCACGAAGCTAATAATTAAGTAGTTTTCGCTGCATTGAACGCTTTCATCATTCCAGTAGTCTATTTCTTCTTCCCAGAGACTGCGGGTCGTTCGTTGGAAGGTAAGTCTACAACTGTGATATATTTTTGCCATCGGTTCAATATCCCTTCCAGATATGGATGTCGTCTTTGCATTAGCGTACAATGAAGGTGTCTCGCCAGTCGCCGTCTCTCTACGGAAGGATATCCCACTTGCAGGGTCACCAGAGGCTGATAGAATATTAGGGATAGAAACAGTAGACCAGAAAGTCGACGCTTCTGGAAAGACGTCGTGATGGACGCCAGCCATGTATTGTAGAGAACATCACGTCCATTGCAGGTACAATTATACACCGAAACATGGTGGGGTACCCGGTAAGAACAGAGCAGCGGCCCGCAGCACCGTGGATTAGTCATCCACAGTTCGGGCTTTGTCGTAGCGCTGGCTCCTTCAGGACCTTCACCTTGGATTGCTGATTGCTCGCGACTCGCAGGCACACATGTACAGTCGCAGTTACGGCCCCACCGCTCCACGACCGAAGGTGAAGACCATGTCGCCATCACTAAACGGGGCAAAACGACACGTCCAACCTCCCCACCCGGTTACTCCATGATGATCATTGACCATCGAGAGCTTCAAACAGGTGAAAGACAGCACAACATTCGCGGGCTGCGGATACCTAATCTGGTATTTGTTATGACAGATGCTCCTTGACATTGCTGGCAGTGCCAACTTTGGGAACCCTTCCATGGAAATATTGTATCATATCAAATCCATGGTTTCGCCGAAGCCTATTGAAAGACTCATATTCCCGACCTTTCCAGCTAAATGGATAAAATGGATAGGCGCGACCGCTGTCGGGCAGAAGCTCTTAGTAGGAACCGAACGAAAGACAAAGGCGAGTGAAGCACGATTACTGCTCACACCGCCGGGAGATATCGCGAAAATTTTGCGGATGACGGGCCACTACCAGAGCATGTTATTATGATTCCGTGGGGGCGGACGTGCTGAAGCCATGTGGACCTGGTATGCAATTGTTGTATCATGGGGAAGTTCAGGTGACTCTGGGATTCGTAAGCATGCAGTGTTTAATTTTGTAATGGTACTCCGCTCCTATATATATACACAATCAAACGAAACATCAATCCATTGCCATCATGCCCTCCACATTCACTCACGAGTTCAACGCAGCCGCTTTCAAAGGAAAAGTTTCCTTCAGCACCGGTATCTTCATTAACGGCCAGTTCCAGGACGGATCAGACAAAACCACTATTGAGTACTATGATCTACCCCTGTCGCTAATCAATCATTTATACTGATCTTGATGATTTTAGCGTTATCAACCCGAGTAAGTTCTGCTGAAGTCGATATCCACGATCTTTCATGAACTCTGTTCACAGCAAATGGAAAGGTGGTAACTTCAGTGTCCGAGGGTACGGCTAAGGATGTCGACGCTGCCGTCGAGGCTGCACATACAGCCTTCGAAACCACTTGGGGTCTTCATGCGCCTGGTACCAAGCGTAGCATGTTGATGTCGAAGCTTGTTGCCCTCATGGAGAAGCATGCCGACGAGCTTGCCGCTCTTGAGGCATTGGACAATGGTCAGTATCCAGGCTCGTTAGCAGGCATCAGAATCGTTGACCAATAATCGCCAGGCAAAACTTTCAATTGGGCAAGAAATGCTGATGTCGCTGGTTCCATCGATTGTATTCGCTACTATGCTGGTTGGGCTGATAAGGTCACTGGTCAAGTACAAGAGGTCTGAAGCTTTCAACAATCACCTTCGCCCATTCGCTGACAATTGGGCAGACCACCGAGGACAAGCTCACTTACACTCGCCACGAGCCCATTGGTGTTGTCGTAAGTACACGTCTCTCAGCTGTCAGATCTTTTTCTTATTCCTTTGTTGTAGGGCCAAATCATCCCATGGAATTTCCCATGTACGCACACATCAACCGCTTGAAGTGTCACCCACTCACTCTTCGCTTCGCAGTGCTCATGATGGCTTGGAAACTTGGCCCCGCTCTCGCTTGTGGTAACACGATCGTTCTAAAGCCCTCAGAATTCACACCCCTGACCGCCATTCGAATGTGCCACCTTATCAACGAGGCTGGCTTCCCACCTGGAGTAGTCAACGTCATCACTGGTTATGGAGGCACCGTCGGTAATGCCATCTCTTCGCATATGAAGGTAGATAAGGTCGCTTTCACCGGCTCGACTCTTGTTGGTCGCAAGATTATGGAGGCTGCTGCGAAGAGCAACCTCAAGAACGTCACTCTCGAGCTCGGTGGAAAGAGTCCGAACATCATCTTTGACGATGCAGACATCGAACAAGCCGTCAACTGGGCTGCATTCGGTATCTTGTGAGTATAGCGTGCTGTCATGCAAACTACACTTATATCTTCATTAGCTGGAACCACGGTCAGACATGTTGCGCAGGTTCGCGTATCTACGTGCAAGAAGGCATCTATGACGAATTCCTCAAGCGGTTCACGGAGAAAACGCGGACGCTCAAGGTCGGCGATCCATTTGCGCCTGACACTTTCCAGGGTCCTCAGGTCTCAGAGGTTCAATTCAACGTACGTAGTAGAATGCTTCCACAACCATTCATACATCTAATGCACGTTCCAGCGTATCATGTCTTACATCGAGTCTGGAAAAGCTGCTGGAGCCAAGGTTGAGATCGGTGGCGAGCGTCATGGAAGCGAGGGCTACTTCATCAAGCCCACCATCTTCACCAATGCCGACCCATCAATGAAGATCGTCCAAGAGGAGATCTTCGGTCCCGTTGGTGTTGTCATCAAGTTCAAGGATGAGGACGATGTGATCAGACAGGCAAATGACACAGTCTACGGTCTTGCTGCTGCCGTTTTCACCCAGAACCTGAACCGTGCTATCACGACCGCGCACAGACTCAAGGCTGGAACCGCATGGGTCAACTGCGTCAACTCATTGCACTCCAACGTACCATTCGGCGGTTTCAAGCAGAGCGGTATCGGTCGTGAGCTTGGCGAGTATGCCCTCTCCAAGTGAGTACTAGTGTTGCATCTATGGCATATTAGCACAAACTCATATGTTTTTAGTTACACTTCAGTGAAGGCTGTCCATATCAACCTCGGCCACAGGATGTGAGGAGAAAACGAAGCATAGCAGGGTGTAGGTTTGAACCTGATGCATGTGTACCAATAGTTTCTTGAGCTCTCATTGTATTTACTATCATGATACAACAACAATTGACGCATGTAAAATGTCGAATCCTCATTAGCGAACGCGATTAGGAAAAAATCAGAAAACAAAAGATAGCGCACGAATAACTAGAGCTTAGGCTTTAATGGCAAGAACTTTGGTGATTGCTTTGATTTCGCCATTCCCGCTTTCACCGACTGCTGCAAGTCCTATCATAACATTCTCCATTAATTAAAGTGTAAAGACAAATAGTCGATGTACTAACCGTAGCCTGAAGCGCAGCTGAATTCCAAACTGCCGTGTACTGCAAATTCTCAGCAACGCTACCCCAAATCAACGAACCAATCCAAAAGCGTGAAATAGACAACTCATACCTATGATCTCGTGCATGCAAAAGGAGGCGCTTCGTCGCAGTCACCGCAACAGGACTCTTCGAAGCGATATCCTTGGCAAATTCCAACGCCGCGCCCACGACTGCATCCCTCCCACCCTGAACAACCTTAGAAACAAGCCCAAGTCTCTCCGCCTCCTCACTCGAGAACGTCCGCGCAGTATACGCAAGCTCACGCGCCAACGACTGATTCCCCGTAATCTTTTGCAAATAAGCCAGCGTGCCCACATCAGCCGCCAGCCCCATATCGACTTCCTGAAAACCCAGCAAGCAAGCAAGCGGCCTTAGTCAGACCATGAATGAGCAGGCATTGGGACCTAACGAGCCTTGATGGAGAACGAAGCGTCTGACGCTGCGTAGCGGACGTCGCACGCGGAGATGATGTCTACCCCTAGACCAATCACGATCCCGTGTACGGCTGCTATGACGGGGATGGGGCACCGCTCGGGTGCGGTTATGGCGTGTTGGATGGAGAGGATGTCGGTGCGGATGAGGAGTGCGCGGCGGGCTGGGTCTGTGGATGTGTCGTTGGTGCTGAACTTGATGAGGCCCTGGACTGTTGGAAATGAGCCGTTTGTGCATGGAGCGGGATAAGGTGCTTGGGCTTACAGTCGATCCCTGCTGTGAATACTTTGGGAAATGCGGATGAGAGGACGATCACGCGGATATCATCCGGATGCGTCGAGAGTGCGTCGAATGTACATCCGTACTCCTTCCAAAACCTGCACCATCATGTGGTGTTAGTACTAGCAGTTGCGGAAAGTGCTGTGAAGCTTGCTCTGTACTGAATGCGTTGACTGGCTGTCTGACAGGGAATGGACAGTTTGGTAGACACGAGAAGTTTGGGAGGTGTTACAGTACCTGTTTAGCTCTAATAACAACACATGCGGAGCTGGACTGGTGATTTTGATGTACTTGCTCTCGAGACTGGTCATGTTCAAGATGCAGTATTCAATCAATTGAGCGCATGCCTGTGATATGTTTTCCAACTCCGCGAGTTTCACTTGTGCTACCGGGCCACTGGAGCCCAGTTCTCTATAGATATTCTGCTTTCAATGGCAATGTAGCAGATAGATAACCATCCACAAGTCCTGGCAGTTGTCTACTTTGAATCCCTGTTCGACGGTAAGGATGAGATTACGAGGGGCCACGAACAGCAAGTGTGAAGGACAAGCACAAAACAGCTACGAACTTCGGAAAGGGAACACGACGAGTCATGTGTGACAAAAGCCTCAAGGAGAACTTAGCTAGATAGCCACAGAAACAGGCTGGACACAAGGCAACTGCTGGCGCAAATAGAAGAGGACTTGGAATGTTCAAGGTTTCAATGGCAGATACAGCGCACAAAGGGAAGACCATCCACTCTAATAAAACTCACTGTGGCACAAGTTCAGCTCTAAAGCTGCATGATTTGTCTCACATCACTACAGAAACAGTATACCTTCAAAAGAGGTGTTTGCACATTGACCCACACAAAGCCTATTAGGCAACTCTGTCGAACAGTGCTATTCCAATGTCCTCCTATTTCATGCCTGAAGTTTATATATGATACAAAGGTGAGCGTTAATATGACTGCTTGTGACATGAGCGACTCACCAACACTCAGCTCCAAAAATGTGTTTATCATGCACAAATCACATGCTATCGACAGCCGTTGAGACTAAATTGTTGTTCAAAATCACGCAAGGAAGCTTTTCTGGCAGATATTCCCTAAGAACCTCATGCGCAAGGCATTGCTGACGCGTAAGTCGCAAACCGAGATCAAACCTGAGGCGATCTAAAATACACTCGACAAGCCGGCGAGGCGTCTTCTTGCAGGCCATACTGTAAGAATGATACATTAATTGATTACAATTAGAGGGAAACAGTGATACATGTATTACTGTAGTCCATAGATAATACAGATTACAATGCTGATATATCAGTGGAGGATCCTGCTAGGGCCATGCCCACTTCTAAAGTACTTTTAATACAACCTTACTATCATTTGATAGATTCCTTGGATATGATGTATAACGGGACTCCCATCTCTTACCCACCTTCCCTACATCACATTTGTACTTAACTAGATCCTAATTTCAGACTGGTAAAAGCTACAAAACCCAGAAAGTTCAAAGGGTGTGAGTTAAAGAATAGATAAAGTAAGGGAGTCGTGAATCAATAATAACCTAACCAGACCTTGAAGTCTATATACCATGAACTATATATACTCAAGACGAGGTCCAAAGACTAATAATTTAAAGCTACAAAACTTCGACATCAGAGGAATAGTCATCTTTACCGGTCGTATGTCGGATCGAGTTTTGTGACCGGATAAAACTCGACTAGAACCATTAAGTTCAGTTATATATAGGATACCATTATTATATACCTGTACAACCTAGTACCTACGTTCCCATTTCATGACTTTGTCTAGTTTTTACAGTTTTTACGCTAAAGCTACAAAAACAAGGACATCTCTCTAGGATACACACAGGACCCGATCGATATACTACTTATATGGGGTTTATATGTATATTTAATTGAGGGACGAAGTTAATTCCAGGCCAGGATGTCCTTTTTAAAAGTGTCCCCCATATGGTGGTCCTCTCTCACTTACGTGATGTGTTTTCCTAGAAAGGGACACCAGAACTCGAGGACTATGTAATAAGGATGATAACTTATCTACAACCCCTGTTAAAGACGTTCGAGTATATCGGTCTTTGGTTTTTTACGCTTGGATAAAACACAAAAGACATGTATATAACATACACAACTATATCCCGCGAAGTCCCCCAGTTTATTCCTACCCTTATATAAGTATATATGATGATTTGTACAAGACTTACGAGGTTCTGTGAAGGGACGGTTTCCCCGTTTTCACGCTTTCACAAAATATAGGATGGTATACAACTTAACAAGGACCTCCTCCTCGTCCGTATGTTTACTCGTTTTTTTTCGCCAGATAATATAATACACTATGTATATATATGATTTGATGATGAATCTATGTACCCCCCTGGATAACACCACATCACCATTTCGACGTCACTTCACCCCTCCCACACCCTTATTAACTATAACACCTCTAAGGGTTTTACCCGCTACAAAAACCACAACACCCCATTAAGGGTGTCATCCACCGGTTTTTACGCTGTTAATCCCCACACTCTAATAAA
>JRHT02000223.1:9776-59083 GCA_011800875.2 Suillus brevipes Sb2 | reverse complement strand
CTATTTTTATTCGGCTCCCGGGTTCATAGTGCAGGACGCTGTACACCCACTCTCAAATTACTTAAGTATTATATATAAATTAACATGAGAATAATATAAGCCCTTGTGGCCAAGCTGGTGTTCTGTCAAATGTGTTGACGCACACATCCCATGGTCTGCAGTTCGATCCCTGCTCAGTTCAATTTTTTCGAATACCGTCAGCCGATCGTATTTGTAAGCAAGTGCTGTCACACAGCAGATATCTGACGCTCAGAGCGCCTGGCGGCAGTTGGCAGTGTATCCAACGCAGAAGCAATGGTAATGATGCGCCCAGATACAAAAATTGTAAGCTCCCTCCAAGAAGCACCGAGCAGAGTTGAGTCTGCCAGACCTCACACAGAATAAATGACCTCTGCTTTTTCGCTATCTTTCCTCCAGAGTGTATTTTGATCAAAATTCAGGGTATTTGGCAAGCGCGATATAAATGACATGGGTTACAATCTCTGACATACGACGCCCAAAGGGCACAATAATAGATATGATGCTACGTACTATAAAGGCTTCTCAATTAAAAATTCAAGAGTGACAATGAAAACCGTACACTACTACCACATCAATACTCTACCATACCTTGAGGACCAACACTGAGCAATGCATGAAGTCGTTCTTTCACTTCGCACAAATCTAGATTTGATGACAAATCTCAAAGCTATTTGTCATCATAATGTTGTAAATAACCTTATAATTCAAGGCATAAATAACGGGAAATGCAAAAGCTCAACTAAGGTACGAAATTTCAACGTAATCTCCTTCAAGGCTGCCGTTGCTCCATGTCGCAACATAGCCACAAGTTCCAAAGGCAATATAAAATTGGTGACCTGTGTGACCGCAGCTCCCCTTGACAAAGGCATCAATACTGTTGTAATCCAAACATAACTGAGCACAAATAAGAAAGTTTATAATTTGCTTAAAATTTGAGCTGTGGTTTCTGTTTGCTTGAGATGTTGTGAACGCACAAAGTCTTCATGAATGCATCACGGTAGTCTAGATTTGCAGCAACAGGAGACCTTTGTATATGTAAAGCAAAATTATTTTAGTATAAATAACCTTATCTGCCAGGAGCAAAATTATGTCATTCTCTAAGTGTTAACGCCACCAAAACAAGGACCCATGAATTCACTGATGTTAGCCTCCGCAGCCGAGAAGTCATTTTTTAATTCAGACCCTCACTTCAAGATCAATGATTCCGCTCCATTTACTACATGCATATGCAGGCCCGACCTGTAAGGAAGGAATGACTCCCTCCCTTGTACCCACTCTACCTAGGGGAGACTACGTTTGTTTGCCATCAGCCACTCACGAATTCTTTTTGGGATATCTTGAAGGTGCGGCTTGAATCATGAATAACGATCCAGTGGAAGCGCATCATTATACTCTTTGCTGGCAACATTCTTGAAGAAGTGGCCGCTGGAATGTGATCTTCGAATATAGTTCAATCGTGGGTCATCGAAGAATATACCTGAGCTTGGCCTCTCCGCCACCTATCAGTGTACAACTGACTTTACGGGAGATGGCGTGCTTCTCTTATCAATTGCTTAGATACTCACCACTTTGTGGGAGGTCCTTGCACTCTGTCTTGGAGTTTGGATTGCTATAAAATACCTCCATTGAACTCCGACAACATTCTGCAGGAGGGATTGTTGGCAACTATCTTCACAGTGTTGATGAAAACTTATACGATTGTCTTTGCAAGGTGAGTTCATGAGTGAATGTGGGATCCCTGTGTCCGCTAACGTTCCGCACGCGCTAGCTTTCTTGCTGCTCCTTGCATCAAGCAAGGTCATTTGGATCCGATGATCCCCGAGAACGGTATGCCGATCTGTTACTGAATTCCACATGTTCATACTAATCTTTCTTATAGGACACAACTTCTTCGGGAACTGATTTTTCTTCGGAGTTCGTTGGTCATGCAGATATTTGTACTAGGGTGATGCCTGATCTTAGCGTTCAATATATCACGCCAAGCTCATGGTCGACTCCGATACAGCTACTGACATGATTTCGTTACACTCATCGGGTACTTGTATGGAGGTAATTCTGGTTTAAAGCGTTTCCTATCCATATAGCAAAGGGGAAAAGCCACAACATGTCTCTGGTAGTATATCGGATAGTACCCCCGCCTGTCATGTACGAAACACGACCGCGGGAAAGCGGGGTTCGATTCCCCGCCAGAGAGTTTTTATGATTTCTTTGTCACTCTCAATAGTTTCGGGCTTGTCACCCCCATCACTATTTCTTAATTACCCTCATTTTTCTTTTCACATCAGCCTTGATGTATGTCTAACGGAAAGCACACTGTCTTTTGTCGCAAGGGCTCGCATTCAACATAGATCCAGACTAATTGACACCGAGTAAGAATGATGCGAGGGGAGACTAAGCAAAACTGGGCGAAGTTTAGATTTAAAAATAATATTGGCACCTTAGAGAGAGGATTGGCTGGTTTGAGCTGCGATCTCCGAATGACTAGTTCCGGTAGGAAGCTGAAGTGCTATGTGCGGAAGGAGAGGCTGACGCTGAGCGTCAACGGGCACTGCCCCTTTGGTGACGGATGCCCGGATGAATGCCACGAGCGTCAGGTACGATGGGTGGATAAATGATAATCCAACCCATCTCTGGAGTACGAAGATTGAAGGCGCTGCAGGCACGGTCCACACATAGAAGAAGGGAAGTGGCACACCACACAAGCGCACAACTCAAAGTCAACGAGCAATAATTTTATGTAAACGCAGTGTGTGTGGGGTAGTCACAAAGTCAAGAAAAAGGAGTCAGAGAGTATGATAGAAGCAAGCATAAAAGCGCACCTGTATGTCACGTTCATCGTCACGACGACAGCGTCCTTCCTGGAAGATCTGGTCGAAAGTCATTCCAATCTCTTAGTGATCTAGAATATAAATGACCCGTGCCCCGTTAGTGAAGGGAACGGATTTGTGCCACGCCTGCGGTTGCTTATCCTAGTAGATGAGCGACGCACGCGCTGCAAGAGGATCTGTGAAAGTAGTTGTGACACATTAACGCTTGCCAGAAGGCTGCAAGCATCTGCCAGTGGATACGCTGGGCTGTCCAACCACATTATTGGAACAACGCGAGCGCACAAGATAGAGCTTGAGTGAATACGGCGGCGATGATGGGAAATTTCCCTACTATTTTGAGTCGACATTCTTCTGGCAATGTCATTTCAGCACATTAGTGTGTCTGTAAATCTTATAACACATACTAGTAGCTACAGTTCCACGTAACTTTATAATAGGAGTATGCTGCCGTTTGCTGCAAAACGCCTACATGAGCAAATGCCAAAAATCTTGGATGAACTTACTAGATGTTTTGCTGATGAAGTAGGAACTTGAAAGGAGCGTGATTGATGTTGACGCAGCGATGAATCAAAACGGTAATGTAACTCTATCGAAGGTTTCCAGTTCGAGAGATGGATATATACGACCGGAGCATCCAGCCTTGCTGCAGCTCGAAGCGATTTAGAATGAGCGGAGCTGAAGCGGGTAGGCACAAGGTGCATAAAAGCCAGTCCAGAGATAAAATTTCCAGAAGGTGGAGATTACGGCTATCGCAGGCAACGTGTACTGCAGGGATACACCGTGACGATGGATTAATGTACTCAAATCCTTGATCTAGAATTGAGGCAACGATTATTCTTCCCAAAGCAGACCCCTGAACCTAATAGTTGTGAGTCACCCCAGGTAACAATGATGGGGGCCCTTTGTTGGACACGTTCTTCGAAAATAGCTCTTGGCATTTGTCCGTCATGATGATGAAATGTCCTCGAGGCTGACCACGAGGCCTAATAGAACTCTGTAACTTGACTAAGACGTTGTGGTTAAGGCAGAGTGGTGAAGTGAGGAGGCTCAAAAGAAACGCTACAAGGCTGTTTTTCAGCCTAGTTTTCTTTGTTTTTTTCTGTAGATGGCGATGAAAGGAGAAACGAGATAAAACAAACAAGAATACAAGGCAATCCGAGAGATGATACGTCGACGAGCAAAGGCACTAGTAAAAGGCGAGTGAGTAATGAATGCACTGATGAAGATGAATGGCAGAACCATATGTCAATGCGCGCAACAGGAACGGATGCTGGTGAACATACTTCGGAGACTGGTTTAAATGACAGTCCTCACTGCATGTAAGTGACGCTTTTATCCCTAAGCTTCTCGACGATTCTTCGTGTCAGTAAGGTGCTTGTTCGGAAGCATTGGTTCCGGCGCATTGTGGAAACGACAACTGAAACTGATCCAAAAGCATGCAAGACCAGACAAACTTCAGAGGCCACCATCTTACATGCTCAATTGTGCGACTTACATGAGTTTCCTGCATGATACACCCGCAACAAGTACGAGATGCAGTGTCTGAGTGGATACAGGCAAATTGGGAGCGTTGGACATTCCCCAATGCTCGCCCCTATGAAACAATGTGGCCAGCAAGACCTAATTCGGATCGAGAGATATCGTCGGATGTGTTAGTATGTTCCGTGGGTGTACTTATCAGGGCCCTTGACAGGATCAATGGTTAGAGCTCGATGCCGCTGCATCTCCTACTCCGCAGTCATAAATGTGGCGGAATGGATAGTGAAGATCTTGAGAAACGCACCAACTGTGGAGATGACGTTACCAGAAAAGTGGTGCTGCCCGGTGCTGCGTTATGTTCGAGAGAGTTAGATACAGCCGGAACGTCCAGTATTGCAGCAACTCGTAGCAATATATACATAGCAGAGCTGCCAGAGACGACGTACGCGAAGGCGAGTTCTGGGATACTACTAAGCTTCTCCAAACTATCCCGGGCAACGTGCTGCGGAAACGTAAGAGTGTGCAGAATGCTCAAACAACTCGGCCTAGAATGGAGGTGATGATTCGATTAGTTCTTCCTAGGCAGACCCCTTAGTAGACGAATGAACGTTGTAAGTCATTCCAGCCTGAGGCAATTTCCAATGATCCCTTACAGCAAGTTGAACTTCCACGTTCTATGAGAATAACTCTTGGCGTTCTCCATAACTGACATCCATCTCCTCGAGGCTGTAAACGAGGCCAGTGACTCAATGAAGACGCCGTCAAGGGATAGTAGTAGAAGGCTGCCGCAGGCCTGCGTATGTACGTGAAGTAGGACACAGATCGGAGAAGCCCGCGGTCACGCCGCTGATCAAATAGGGTGATTAAAATTTACAACTCCGAATATTTTGGGGGTTGTCTACTTCAAGCTAGTAAGTACTTACTGCAGTCACTATCTATCAAAAGGCGAGTGCTATTGTTTGAACAATTAACGTGCGTATTAAAATCTGATCACAGCATTAGCATCTCAGGTTGGAAAGACCAGGCCCAGTTGCACCAAAGACAGATCTCGCAAGACATTGGCTTCAAAGGGCGCGTATCAGCTGGTAATCGACCAATTGAACACTTCCTGTGAAGCCTCGTGTCGGAAAAGCTCTATTAATACTTTTGAATTGGTTCGTTGCATTGATTGCATCTGTAAGTCCCCAGGCACCTCCTTTCACTTAAAAGGCGCCACAGCTACATACTGACGTGGTGCCACTCCATAGTAACCCAACATGTCTCAACGCCAAAGTTGTAGATTTTATAACTTGCCAGGCGGCTGCCGCCGTGGCACATCTTGTACTTTTGAACATACTCCAAATGCACAGCGTCGAGGAGGAGATGGAAGACCGTCATCACCGGGCGCGTCTTCTGATGGATCTCCTTCACGACGTGGTGCCCAAGGCCATCAGCGCCAAACATCATCTTCAGGCCCACTTCCTCGAGGAGTGTGCCGATTCTTTTGGGAAACAGGACGATGTTTTCGAGAGTTCGGCTGCCGTGGTACTCATACCCTCCCGCAGGATCAGGATGGCAGGCGATCCACGCAACCTTTCGCGATCCCCACACAGGCTGCGCAAGCTTTCATCGCCCCATTCCTCACAGAGAAAGGTCTATCAAAACTCGTAGGAGGTGGTACCGATGGTTATTTCCCTCAGAATACCACAACGTCCCTGACTCCATCAGAGACCCATAGTCGTTTGAGGAGATTCTTCCGAGAAGACTTTCGATTCAAGACTGCGCCTGAGATCTACGGCTTTCTCGTCCCACTGGCCAGTGCCAATCTTCAAAATGACTCATGGGTGGGTTTTAGACATGTCATGCAACTCGTCTCTATTAACTGCTAGATCCAGACTCAAGAAGAAGGACAGGTATGCCGTCACTACCCGATTCTCTGTGTTGACAATGACTTGATTATCCTAGTTACTACTCGAATTCTTGGCTTCGGTAAGTTGATCAAGGGTCTTATGATGCATACTTTACTAGAATCCGCAGAACACCGGTCGACTTCGGGTCGCCGAGATAGTGACTTGGCCCCATGTTTCCTCAAAAACAAAAATGGATCGCGAAATTCTTTCATTTCAGAGAGGGCTTATTCCCCTGCTTAGAGTACGTCGACATATTACACGTCCGTGCTAGTGTTGACGTTGTTGCAGTATATGTCATCCGATTTCATTGTTCAGAGCACCTTAAGGACTCAAGCAAAGTATGTATCTTCAATTTGTCGTGACGCAAGGCACTGAGCTGTCGCTAGTCAACTGTACATGACGGTTTTACAGAACCTACCGAGTTTTGCAGATGCTATTGAGACATCTATGGACAGCATCATTGCTTCCCGTTCCTTTAGTGATCCGGGAGCTTTGGGGAAAGACTCTGTTGATGCACAGGCATTCGCATCCATCGCTGGTGTTCTGCACGAGTAAGGAACTTTCACTAGCTTTATTTTCATCAATTCAATTCGCATTAGGTTTCTTGTTCGCTTTAAGAACGCTGTTGCGACATATCCCCGGCTGGCACCCTTGGTCAAGAACTTGCAGAAATGGTTTGCGGATTGGAAGACTGGTGTCCAGGCTGATCCGCCTTCGTTTGACAATTTTCTTGGAGGCCTGCAGCCTACTGTACGAGACCTCCTTATTCAAACTCTGAACGACAAAATCCACAAGTTGGTTTCCATTATTGAACGGGAACAAGGAAAAGAAAAACGTCCTGATCGTCAAAAACAGTCCGCCTCCTCCAATGAGGGCATACTTGCTGCTCTTCATAGTGTATATCAAGGTCCGGGTGCTGTACGTGAAGGTGGACCTCGTCACGATAATGACTTTGAGGACATCAACGAAATTCGCATTCCTCCCACTCACGAGGAACTCATGTGCCGTATTTCCCCGTTTCTGCCTGTAAACTTATATGGTGCTCCTCATCCAGCACCTATGGAGAGCATGCAACGCTTGCTCGATATCCAATTCAGGCTTTTGCGAGAAGAGTTGACGTATGTTTTGTCTGGATACTCTTGGTTAGGTGCTGACTGAACTTTTCGCAGCGCCCCTTTGCGCCAAGCTGTTCAGCTTGTCCATGATGACTTCAAAACACAACCGCGCCAGAAGACCAAGCTCGCAGAGCTTCTGAAGAGCAAAGGAGGAAAGTACCGTGGCCAGGCGGACACACAAGATAGTCTCATGTTTAACGTCTACACTGGCGTTGATTTCGAGTCGCTCGTACCTGACTGGAGAGGTATCTCTGCAAGCATCATCATTGACACACCCCCAGGTCGTGCACGCTCCAACAACTCCCGTATGCGAACTTCATTCTGGGAGGGCGGCAAGCGTCTTTCCCAGGGAGGCTTGATTGCCCTTGTGTGGCAATCTGGCAATGATATTTCTGTGCACCTTGGGGTGATCGCCAACTCTCTTAGAGATCTCACTGAGCATGCGAAGCGCGATCCCGATCGCGTGAAGCTTCGCATCGTCTTCTTCGACACGAATCTAGAGTTGCGTATTTTGCAGGAGCTCAGGAACCCTCTCATGTCCGGACAAAACACCAAATTGTTGGTCGAGTCTTCTGTCATGTTTGAAGCTATCCGACCGTTCCTTGAAGCCCTTAAAGGGGAACCCGAGCTAGTCCCATTCTCGCGCTATTTGGTTCACCGGCCACCGGGATTTCTAAATACATGCAAAGTTGATCCTCCGCGTTACTCAACGATGCCTGACTTCGCGTTCAATCTTTCGTGTCTCTTCCCCGACAAGACAGACGTGGAGGACTTGACGCTCTCAGTGACAGACCCTCAATCCATCGAAAATGCGCGTGCTGAGCTGCGGCATGGTAGCCGCCTTGACCAGAGCCAGGCAGATGCAGTTGTTGATGCACTGACGAGAGAGGTGTCCTTAATTCAGGGGTGAGTGTGTCGCACCCAATGAGTGTGAATGACGACCTGACAATAAGTTTAGTCCTCCAGGGACAGGAAAGGTAATAACTCTCACTCAACCTGCTCGATTGCTCTGACTCGCATATCCTAGAGTTATACCGGTGTCGAGTTGCTCCGTGTGTTACGAGCCAACGATGTCGGCCCTATCTTGATGATTGCGTTCACGAACCACGCACTGGATCATATGCTTGGCTCTGTGCTAGACGCAGACATCACCAAAAAGGTTGTCCGTTTGGGCTCTCGCTCGGCAGATGAGAGGATTTCGCAATATTCGATCGAGACATTGGAAAGGGTGAACGAGGACTCTCGTCTCAACAGAACGTTTTCCAGCAAGCGCAGGGAACTCAAGGAGATTCAAGAACGTATCAGGAACTTGATGTTCAAGGTCCTGAAGGATGACTTGGAATCGAACTCCACCGAAGTCATGAAGTATATTTCAGTTCTGTATCCGGAGCACTCTGGATACCTAGCTGCTCCGCCGATGTGGATTCAAAACATCAAATCCTTTTTCAGCAACGACGACGACGACGACGACGCAGGTGAATGGCAGCAACAGGGCCGACGAGGCAAGACTTTTATCAAGGACATGTCATTCTATGCATTTTGGAGGGACGGATCTGACTTGGAATTTATCGGAGCTTTGAATAATGGCTCATACGCGCCTTGGGAAACCACGTCTCCGCCTGACGAAACCACAAGCAACAAGTTTCATCTCTTAGAACAGGATTCTTTACCCGACTCGGATGATGAATATATGACGAGCGAGGAGCATGATGACGAGTCGCTCCCTGAAGATCTGCCGGTCGAGGACGCTTGGATGAGAGTCAAGGTCGAGTCGCCATCTTTCGAAACTGCCAGTTCGAGAGAAGTCCCTGTTGCTCCCACCGAAGTTTCAATTGCCCCCATTCAGTATCCTGAGCCTGAATTTCGTGAGGACGCAGGCTTGGGACAGGCGGATTTCAAGGACTCTGAAGGATTTCTTGCAGCCCTCGGATGCTTGCATTGGCCTGTCGTTCCTACTTCCAATCGCCCCTTGGATCAGCTCCTAAATGATGTCGGCGACGTTTGGACCATGAGCATGGCAGAGCGGCACATCTTGGATAATTTCTGGGTTGAAAATACGCGCATAGAGTTGGCTGAGACACAGAAAGGCGAATTTGAGCGCCTTCGCGAACTTCACGAGAGTATACTGCGAGAATGTAATGAAGGCAAGGAAGAGGTGCGTGGTTGTTCACTTTGGTTATCAGCTGGTTCGAATGGCTGTCCAGGTCCGTCGAAATTTACTGCGCAACATCGATATCATTGGTTGTACCACGACTGGTATGTGTGTTTTCTGTATTCAGCCAAGCAACTCCACTTACGACGTGATCCTCGTTAGGCGCAGCAAAGTTGGCCACGCTCTTGAAGGTCAGCCCGTGAGATTAACGTTGTGTATATCCGATCTAAGCTCTTACAGGGTTTGAGTCCTCGAGTTTTGCTCGTTGAGGAAGCTGGACAGGTTCTGGAGGCTCATGTGCTTGGAAGTCTGGTGCCCTCGATTGAGCACCTTATTATGATTGGTGACCCCTTACAACTCCGCCCGACACTTAACAATTTCTGTGAGCACTTCATGATGAAATTAATATGTGCTCTCTGACATCCAACTAGCATTATCCATGGATAGCTCGAGAGGGCGAGATCTCTATAAGTTTGATATGTCCCTGATGGAACGTCTTTCGAGCTCCGGACTTGCGATGTCTCGGATTGATGTACAACGCCGAATGCGGCCAGCAATTTCGAGTTTGATTAGGCGCATCTCTTCTTATACTTCTATCAGGAACACGCTCTACCCCGGTCTTGAAGATCACGAGCTTGTCCGCCACTATCCCTCTGTTCGCGGCATTGCGAAGAATCTGTTCTTCGTCAATCATAGCCTTAGGGAAAATGAGGGTGCAGAAGACTCCGCCAGCAAGTACAATCTATACGAGGCAAGGGTCTTTATTACCTTGATGATTAAGTTGTTCGCTGATCTATTGTAGGTGCAAATGATTCGCGAACTAGTGTTGTATCTGTTGAGGTCCGAGCACGCAAAATTCGTCGTAGTTTGAGGATTAATCTGTTTTTTATTCAGGCAAGGCTGCTATTCCGAGGAAGGTGACATCGTGGTTCTTTGTGCCTACCTTGGTCAGCTTGCCAGGCTGCGAGATGCCCTCGCTAACGAGGTGGCGATTGTGATTGATGAGCGCGACCAAGCTGCTCTTGCTGACCAAGAGGGAGACGATGAAAAAGATTTGAGCTGTGGGATCACAATTGAACATTCACAAGTCACGAGAAGGGTATGCATTATTGTTGTGAGGCAGTCTCTTTGTGTGCTTAATCAACTTCTAGGTTCGATTGCGTACCGTTGACAACTATCAAGGCGAAGAGGGCAGAGTAAGTGTCCACATCAGTCTTATTTCTTTTTCTGAATGGAATGTTTTCTCCTAGATCGTGATCTTGTCATTGGTTCGAAATTCCGGCGAACTGGACGATGAAATGGCTTCGCTTGGGTTCACGCACGGAGCCAGGCCCAGCATCGGTTTCCTAAAGGTGAGTAAACAGAGATACAGCTTTGAGGCGCGCTCTAAATTCTGATTTCATGGACAGTCTGAGAATCGCACGAATGGTAAGTTGTTATATGCTATAATGGTGTGACACGCTGATTATCGCACTCTAGTGGCCTTATCGCGTGCACGCGAAGGTCTTTTCATTTTTGGAAATGCTGCAAACTTGTCCTCCAAGAGTCGAATGTGGCGGCATATCGTAGAGGAACTCGAAAAGGACGAAGCCCTTGGTCCAGCACTTCCTATCGCTTGTCATCGGCACCCGGAGACACTCGAGTATGTCTGCAAACCGGGTCAACTACCCCAAATCGCGCCCGATGGTGTGTATGGTCGCTCCTTGAACTCGAGCAGTGCATTAAATCATGTTTCAGGAGGATGCATGCGACCCTGCGACTTCCGTTTGAACTGCGGTCACTTGTGTCCATTCAAGGTAACGTTTTTTCCATTCGGTGTGGCATATGAGATAAACATTCCTTTTAGTGTCACAGCGATGATCAAAAACATGCCTCTGTATCGTGCGTGCAGTCATGCACGAGGCTTTGTATAAGGGGTCATCCATGCACCAAGCAATGCACTTCCCCATGTGGCGATTGTTTCTTCCCGGAAGCCAATGTCGAACTTCCGTGCGGACACTTGAAGGCCACTGTTCCATGGTGTGTCTTGACCATCACAAGCTGAAAACTTGATGTCGATGCTTTATTTCTAGTCACGCGATCAGCACATTGGAAAATGTCTACTGCGATTTCATGGTTGACAAGGAACTACCTCGTTGCGAGCACACTGCTCGCATGACATGTTCGACTGATCCAGCCACTTATCTCTGCAAGGCTCCATGTAACGGGATTATGAGTTGCTGTGGAAGATCATGCAAAGGAAAGTGCCACGAATGCCAGCAGAAAAATACACCGTCCGAAGGAGAACACACACGCAGGGCACAGCATGCTACTCACCCCTGCGAGAAACCACTTTTCTGCGAGCATTTGTGTCAGGAGGCTTGTTCTGATGACCACAAGCACACCGTCGCTTGCAGGAAGCCATGTAGACAAGCCTGTTCTCATGCCCGGTGTCAATCACTGTGTTCGACGCCTTGTGCGCCGTGTCAAGAGTCATGCACGTGGTAACTAAAAACCTTTCAAAATTGATTTCCATATTTTCGCTGATCAATATCCTCAGGAGCTGCCAACACCATTCCTGTCCTGTACCATGTGGCTCTGTTAGTGTCCTATCTAACTTCAGCTGTTTCGTGCTTTGCTGATGCTCCATTTCTAGGTCTGTGCAAGGTTGCCCTGTGACGTACCTTGCAACACAATTTTGCGTTGTGGACACAAGTGTCCTTCTGGTGAGTGGTGAATTGCTACATTGAAACCTCGTGCTCACATCATAGAAAGTCTGCGGAGAAGAATGTGATATCCAAATTTGCCCGCATTGTGCCTCCGATGACAAGAAACGCCATGTCGTTGATTTCATCATGCAGCGCACACTATCTGAAGTTACGCCGGAGTTGCAAACTCTGGACGAGATGTTGATTACTATTCCCTCGTGCAAGCACACGTTCACCATAGAAACTCTGGATGGTCACTGCAGTATGAGCGATTTTTACTTCCAGAATGAGTCTGGACAGTGGCTTCGCATGCTTTCCCCCATCGGATTCAGAAAACCCCCTACATGTCCAACATGTCGTTCGCCAATCACCGCTCCCAGATATGGTCGCATCTTCAAGCGAGCTGACTTGGATATCTTGGAGCACAACGTTGCCGCCCGTATGTCTCGAGCGCTTCACCAGGTCCAAACTGCCATTCTCTCCATTTCTGAAGATGAGATGAAGGTTGCGGTCATTCGTGATGCAGCTACCATCAAAATCCGCTCCTCAAAAATAAAGGGCTCTGGTTCGCAGGCAAAGGCTCGTTCTGAGGAGTTGATGTCAAAGAAGGAGATCCCCACCTCAGAACGCGCCCTCAACTCTGCCAACACTTCTTTTCATGTTATTGATTCATCGGTGGCCCGAGTTTGGGGTAAGGTTACCCAAAGGCTATTCAATGCCTACAAGGAGGCGAGTGCAGTTGCCGAAACACGCTCCGCCCACCTACATGCTTGGGAGTCTGCATTTTCATTCCTGTACCACCGCGAAATGGCCGCTTTCGTCGACAATCCAGCTCATATGCCTGTTCGACCAGAGGAAAATGCGATGAGGCTTGCGAGACTGCAAGTCGGCCAGTCGCGTCCGCTTGCTGATAGACGGTTTATCGTGGAAGCCTTCTGGTGTACGTTGCATATTCGCCTGACTCTCATTACTCTGGGTCGCACGTGGCTAGAGGAGGTGGGCAAGCGCGAAGCCAACTATCCGCTGTATCACTTTCAACAATGGGCGAACTATGTCAATTTCATGCTGCGGAGTTGTTCTCGCGATGTCACCAAGGCTCTTAAGCTCGCAAGGAGCTCTGAATCACACCGACAGGTCACAAAGACTTCTCTTCTTCGCATGCGTGTCGATCTGGAGAACTTCCGATTTAGCTTATACATGTCCAACAAACTTGGGAACATCAAGGATCTACGATCAGAGATGGTAGAGGCTGCGAAAAAGCACGGCCGTGAGGCGCAGCAATTGATGAGGGATGTAGTCACAGAGCATTTCGCAAACAAGGTCACGCCGTCACAAGAGGAAGAGGCTTCCTGGCTAGCGGAGAACTTTTCTCGTGCTGCGCAGACGATCGTGGATGAGTGGAAGGCCATTAAGGAGGCCGTCAGTAGATCCACGTTTTACCAGGAAGTCTCGTTAAACGAGCAGATGGAAATAGTGCGAGCCTTCAACTTCGGTAAGGCCGTTGTTCTTGTAGCTGCAGATCCTTTCTCACAGCATGACAGGCAGCACTGGACACTGGTACAACTGTGCAAATGGTCACACATTTGTGATTACCGAGGTGACACTACTTGAGTACTTGGTTTATTGCAATGCTAATTCATATCCGCAGTGCGGAGGAGCCATGGAACGCAGCGCTTGTCCGGAGTGCGGTTCTCCCATAGGAGGAGAGAGCCATCGCCTCGACAGTTCGAACTCCAGAGCAGCTCAGTATGACGAGATTGCTCGGCAAGTGAACCCTCGCATAGCAAGAACCCCTTGGGCCAATCCTCATTAACGAGCGTACAATATTGATTGTCGCAGATGTATTGTACCAAATGGTATTGTAGCTAAATAGCTTCGGCACTGTAACTCTTACTCAGAGAACTTGACGATCTGGTCAGGCCACCTTCCGCATCCGCATTTTGACACATGAAAAGTTCACAGCTGGTGATTTCTACATATTGTAAGGTCGGAGCGATTTCCAATATCGTGTCGACGCCATGTGCGCGCTCCACTTGAGTCCTGAACTATCCGCAGGCGAGCGGATCGCCTGTATATCAAAACGGGGAAGATAAGCATATCCACATCTCAGTACTGAGATGCGCATTCTCATTTCTCCATGTCTTCGGACACTTCGGATCCCATTAATTGTCGTAGCCGATTGTCGTGTAGACCCTGCACGCACTCGTGGACAAGTTGTCAACATATCATTGGTATGCAATGTCCTTGTGTTGTTAGCCCTCGAAACTGTTAATTAGCATCTGTGCTTTATTTGCAACGAGGTCTCATCTACATGATTTAATAAGACCTAGACACAGGAATCAGTATCCCTCAGTCTGATGTAACGGACTGATATTAAGCTGTACCTAGACACAGGAATCAGTATCCTAGGTACGAGCGTGAGTCCAAGTACGGCGGGCGGCTCGATCTCCCATCCTTCCTCCACAAACAGGTACAGAGCTCGTTCTTTTCGGTCAGGACTGATCTTCTGGTAGACCATAGTGAGTTTGAGTGAGAATTTGTGCAATATGATGTGTCTGACAGCGTGCAGAGGCGTATATACGGGCCTGCAGAGATAAGTCCAGGGAATTGACTGATAGCCGGTAACGATGCAGTGATAGGTACCGGGTTGAAGGCCGTCGTTACATCTACCCATCCAAGTGTCGTGGAAACATTAATCGACATAGAGGAATTGAATGTTTGAAATTGTAGGAGAGTGGAAGAGGTGACATGTAGCACCGAAATGCATACAAGGTAGGTTGTCACAGCAGTAGTTGCCCACAACGATGCAGAGATACCAGTTTGTATCCAGATACTACTGAGTGCGGAACCAAGGCCTGCCCATGCGCTGGAGATGTCGTGTATGGTGGTTAATTTCAGACGGCGTATGAGCGCACTTGACATTGCAAGCTGTTGGGAAAGGAAGACCAGGATGGCTTTGTAGAGCTAGACGAAGCCCATCATTTGGTGTATTGGTAAGAAAACGGTGGACTCACCGTGTAAAATGCCTGTAGTGAAGCACTCAGCACCACGGGCCAAAAATCCGTGTTCCTAAGCGTGAATGGGAGAGTCACATGATGATGTTCCCAGCGATGTATATAAGAAATGATGCATGATGAGTGCGATATGCATCATGACCAACATGCCATGCAACATGTAACATGTGCGTGCAGAAAATAATCCGTTTTGATTTTCTGAGGGATTTATTGAGCGAGTCATCCAGCTGCAGGGCGTGGGCGATGAAAGATACCATTTCCCAATAAGTTGGTTTATCAGATGGATCCTACCTTGCGGATGGCAAATTCCGTACGAGGTTTTGTTCGGTGACCGGGCCTGAGCAGTTTGAAATTGTTTGCTGGCCTTGTCGTCCTGGACCAATGAACTTGAAGAAGTCGGTATGCATGAATATGGGTATCGTCTGCCAATTGGCTTTGAGTCTAGCTGTCATGCTCAGGTGCATGAGTTGCATAGAGAGCGCTGTCGAGAGTCCGAAGTCAATGTTTCAACATTCGAACGTTGTCACTGTAACAGTGATTGGAAATTGTGAACGCACGGAATCAAGGTCAGAGTTGCAAAATTGAATCTGACGACCACGTTTTCATATCTCGTATGGTTTAAAAGTATTCTGTGGGTGGTATAAGTTTGAATTATGTCCATTTGTTCGGGCGACTCGTGTACAATGAATGAGGGTGTTAGAGTACCAAATTAGACGATTTAGGATTGTCACTTCGCCGTCCCTAATTGGGTACATAGTCTAGTTTTGTTATCAACTTTTGTTATCGGACATACATGTGGTGCATAACGAAACGTTTATACGAGCTGAACAATCCCAAGTGGAACATCTACAGCCTGGAGTGGAACGAAAGGAAATGACGGGCTGCTTCAACATTATCACACCGTAATGTGAGAACTTTTGCGTGGGATAATCTAAGTCTAAGTAGAGTCTCGTCGAATGAAGGACAAAAAATCGTGCTTGAAAGTTTCCCAGGAGCTGGCGAGCTCAGCGTCGAACCTTCATAGACGAACCGAAGTCAAACGTCGTAAAGCATAAGTGACAATAGAGTCAACGTACCACGGCCAGCCCTCTTTGTCCAGCAACTTTCTTTCCATCAGTATGCGACTCAAAAAGCCCTGTTCGATTGCAAACAACCAAAGCTTGAAGTTCAGCTTGTAGTTGGTAGTCGTGTAGTTGTACCGGAAAACCGACGATTTGATTGTTTTGTAGACGGTGCCCATTCCGTGTTGTACTCGCTCCAAAGCCCAACCGTTGTAGACAACAGGGTCGCACTGGAAAATGGAGGAAGAGGGGTTCATCTGTGAACGCAAAGCAACCCCATGCGTATCCAAAGGCAGTTTCCAAGTATAACGGTCTCCGACGGTGCGGTCTGTGAAAGGATGGAATGGAGAACTTTGTGGTGAAGTACTGGCCGGTAGTGTGGAAATCCACGCGAAGCCACGTTCCCCGTACTTGATCACGACAGCAAGGTCATGCAGCGGTCTTGCCCTCCAAACTGAAAGAGTATCCCTCTTTTCAAAAGTCGCCACTGGATACAAAGAATAAGCTGCGTCGAAGGCTATGAAGTTCATGACGCAGGCTGTGTGCACATGTGCAAGTCCGTCGTAATCAGAAATCAACAGAGTAATCCTGTAAATTATTATGGGACTCACTGGAATGGAAATTTATAATGGCATCAAATGGGCTCGTCTCGCATGCTATAAGTTGGATCTTCAAAAGACCATCCGGGCCATGTTTCTCGATTGAAAATACCGATTCGACTCCTCTGATTTGGTAGTATAGTAAGAGCTCGTCATGAGCAAGTGACTCGTCGCGGATTTGAGTACCATCCCAATCATCAGACACGATTTTGCGGTAATCTTTGGGTTGAGTTGAGTCTGGCTTGAATTTATATCCTTCTCTTTCAACGAGATAGTCGAACACTTCTCTCAGGTGCCCTGGATGCACGTAAAGGTCCATGTCAGATTTGGGATAAAACGTCCGATCCAAAAATTGAAGTGCGTTGGAGCCTGCAATAAGCGTCCCGGTACGCGCCTGTAAGCTGCGAAAATTGAGAGGTTCGGAAAGAAAGCGAGAAAGATGCCGGTGTATGTTGTAGGCTCGATGAGAGAAGTCCCTGTATGCAGCGTATGCAGCACGACAGCTGCGGCCGGTACGCACAAGCGTGCGGGGCGAGATGCAAGAGAATATGGCGTCATAGATTGGAGCGCGACCAAATATTTCGCCTGCTGCACATTCGTGGGCAAGTCGAGGTTGTCGTTGACAGCCAGTGGTAGCCAGGATTTGCGACATTGACACGATAGAGTCAACTAAGGACTACTATCAATATCTGAAGTACTCGTTGGATAAAAGACAACGCACCCTCTAGTGATACTATTTTGTGAGTGGGCTATAGCGGGGTAGACGAAGGCAAATAAATCTGCGGACTTTTGAAAGGACGACTTACTTTGTAGTCTTCTGACAGCTGCCTTGCGTCAGTTCTGATACGTACACCAAATGCGCATCATGTTAATTTACGAATTAGCCATGGAGCCTTGAGGTTTTGCCAATGGGCATCGAGAGCTCAACTCCGTCGCGGTGGTTGTTTAAAAGTAGTACCTCTTACGTTTGTTCATGAGAATTCGGCGTTCCGAGTTGCCGCCGGACTCCAGCGCTAGTACTGCCAGTGCTTACTGCAGCAATCATCTCCACCAAACATTCTTCAAAGGACCCATGTCTCTGCAGGGTTTGATTTCTGGATCTGAATGTGCCGTGCCATTCAACCCGCTGTCGCAAGTTCTGAAACACACAGAAGGAGACAGAAGTTTGCAGCAGGTCTGTCAACAGTGTCGAAATCCGTAAATATTCATCTGACATCAATTGCGAACAGGATCGTGTAGCTGGTCCTTCATCATCCCGAGTCAGCTTTTACTACATTTTGCTGTCAGATGTATTCATATCATTCATCAGCTTCAGCACCTTCCAGGATCAGCACCAGCACAAGCCGCCGAACAAGATGTCGCAATGGCACGTCAATTCTTCGAAGGACAGCAAAGACCAGATGGCCCTTCCCTTGTTGCGCCTCCGTATCTTCATCCTGCAGAACTTGCTCGCATGGCCGAAATGAATAGACTTCCAGAATTTAATGAAGCATGGACCAGGGAAAGATATCAGCCTCCAGTACAGAATAATGTGACCCAAAGTTCATGGGCAAATGAATTTGGCGGCGCTCAGCAACAACCTATCAGCGCTTCCGTCATACAAAATTCTGTCACACAGGTACAAATGCCCGAAAGTGAGTTGCCCTGCATAAACTTTTGAATTTTGAGTCAATGTTGGGCATACAGCTCAGAGACAACAATTCATCGGTTCACATGGGATGTATGGACCACCCATGGGTTTGTTTGGGAACATGGGACAGCCGTTCTTCCAGGGATTCAATGCTACTCCCTTGAGTGCAGACGCAAGCAAAGGGAAGGGTAAAGCCCGCGAAGCTGATTATGAAGCTGCGTTTGCCCAGTACGCTGCCTCGTTACAAGATCAACAAGAATCCACCTCCAGGATCGTTGAATTGGACGACAATGCGGTTACTTTGGAGCAGGCCATGGAGAACGTCAAAGTTGGAGATTCTGAACTGAAGACTAACGCAGATTTCAAGGAGTTTGTCATTTTATTAATTATAATGTGCCTACTTAATTTTATGTAGCGTCTGGGATCACCTGCAAAACTCGGATATACCACCTCCCACAGAAAATATCGGCAAATGGGAAGCACAATTCAACCAGCTCATGGGTCGTGATCGCGAGGAGCTTGACCAAGATTACTCTACAGCTATGCAAGAAGCTTGGAATGGCGGATTTGGAAATCTTAATGAGAGTGCCCTCGAATCCAAGTACAACGATGATGGGACACCCATCCTGACCGCATATGTGTTCGGTGAGTCCGATCCGACAAATGACGCCCTCGTTTGTTCAACTATACAGAACCAAACAACAAATACCTTGACCCGTCTTCGTCTAGTCGGTCACCACTGAGCGAGGCAAAAGCTTTTTTGGAGCAGGGTGGTTCGTTATCTGAAGCTGCACTTCTACTCGAGGCTGCTATCCAGAAAGGAGAGCTCGGTGAAGGCGGATACGAAGCATGGATACTCCTTGGGGAAACCAGAAACATGGACGAACGTGAAGACCTCGGCTTGCGTGCATTAACCGAAGGTGTTCGCTTATCAGAAGCTGCTAACGCCAATGGAGTAGGCATGCTGGTGCGTATCTCGTCTGGGAACTTCATCCAGCCCCCTTTTATAACAGGTTGTTTGCAGTCCTTGGCGATCTCATACACCAATGAGTCTTACGACCGGGCTGCCTATAATATGTTATTGCGATGGTTACAAGCCCGTTTTCCTGATTTTCCGATACCAGATGAGACCCAAAGGGCTGTTTCGTTGCACTCAACATGGGACTCGCATGAGAAACTTACAGAGACCTTCCTTACCCTGGCACGACAGCAGTATAATCAGGGGGTTGTCGATCCGGATACTCAGATCGCCCTTGGTGTGTTATCTTATGCAACGTCAGATTACGAACGTGCGAAGGATTGTTTCGAGAGTGCCTTATCACAGCGTCCTGGGGTATGGAAGTTCCGGCCGCCGTCATCTCATTGTCCCTGTTAATTTAATAACCACCACAGGATTACGTACTCTGGAACCGATTGGGATCCTCCCTTTCTAACGGTAACAAACCTGAGGAAGCCCTTGGGGCGTACAGGGAGGCTTTGAATTTGCGCCCTACTTACACTCGTGTTATTTATAACGTTGGGGTGGCGTGTATGTTTTCTTGCTAATTTTCTGCACCTTTTTAAGCTAATCTCACGCGTAGGTCTTAACATAGGAGCACACAAAGAGGCAGCTGAACACTTTCTGAGTGCACTTAGCATGCAGGAAAGCACGGGTGGCGGTCACACCAGTGATCAGTTGTGGTTGACCCTGAGGCGTGCCTTTATCGCAATGGTTGTTACGCTCAGTTCTATCGTCTAGATGCGGCATGCTGAACCTTATCGTTCCAGGATCGCAATGACCTTGCGGAGTTGGCTAAGCCTGAGAGCCGCTCAAACTTAGATCTCTTTCGGCAGCAAGGGTTTGATTTCTAGTAGTTTGGCCAATGCGATGATACAATATCCCACACATAGACCGCAATCGGAGTTTTGCTTGGTCCTTGTATTCGAGATCGCCGTCGATGGCACATGGGTGCTATGTTCGTCGGCTCAATGTTAAAACGTTCAAATCTCACTGAGTGGCTGTTTGGCAGATATATCGACGTGGAGGTCCGCTTTAGTCATGAATAATATGGGGTGTTACTCCACAAGGGCTTCGCGTGTTTTACTTTACTTCGAGTTCACTCACACACGTGCCACGTTACTTTCAATAAATCAAGATTACGATGAGCCAACATGTTGGTCAAGAAAGCATCCTCAGGGCATTGTCACGATTCTGGATATTTGATGCGGCTGTCTCCAGCCGGTTCACTTTTATCTTATCAGGTATGGAGCAGAAGCTAGTTTATCTCACTTGTTGTACCCTGTATCATTAATCATTGACAACCCTAGATGGTGGCATGCATGTGACGCAGCCACCGCAAGGTCAAGCTTGAAGATGAAGCTGTCCTTTTTAAGCACTGCTGCGCCCCGTGGGGCCGTGTTGACAATCCTGGGATTAAGCGAGACATTTATGCCACTGACTTTGCGCTTACGCAGCACCAGCCTGTCCATTTTGGTTACTCGGCGCTAATGGTTCGCAATATAAAATGGCCCCTCTTTGGCTGCCATATTCTCCAGCAAGCCTCTCTATAATCAACTCACACATACCAGGTGAGTAGTCTAACCTGGAATCTGAGCCCTCTGACCGTGGCTAACACTGTCTCGCAGCTTAACCGCACTTATCACTATCATCATGATTAACAACAACACCGAGCAATGCAACTGCACCACCTCGTGAGTTTTGCCTCGCGACGTTTCAATGATTCGCTGGTTTCTAACTGTTTGTCAACAGCTGCAGCTGCAAGGTTGGAAGCTGCGACTGCAAGAAGTAAATATCACGCGCAAATGCACCTGCCTTGCCGTGTATATATAATCATAAACATATCAGCCGTTTGACTTGACTTGACTTTGTACCGTTAATTGAAATACCAGATTTGTTTTAGTCCGAAATTTCGAATGGTTCTTGCAGGCAACATTTGAACTCATCATCTGCACACATGTATAATGCACCAACAACGCAACAGGCGGAACTAATTCTATACTCTGTAGCTCTCTCCAAATACCAAAGCCTTTGTACAACACCCCATTTTTATCGTGCGATGCGGTTGCGTTCACTGTCCTCTGGTCTCCGTTGGGTCAAACGTCGAAGGAAGTAAATTGAACAATATTCGAACCAGCCAGCCGATAAATTTCGTTGAACAAATCGAAAACGCACGGGTACGTTAGCTAGACTCCTTCCACTGCGAAATGCCGGTCCACATGCGCGAGCACGACGCGCTGGACATTTACCCATTACTACTAGCGTGCCACTGCGGCGAGTCTATGAAACTCCCACGGTCGCTGAAGCCAACTCTTGCGACGCCGACTTACTACATTTACGTGGCCTATCATCTCAGCCTCATGGCCGCCGCAGTAACTTTAACAAGCTAGCAGTTGTCTTGTTCAATTGTGGACTTGGTACTTCCATGGGTATGTTCCACTTTGTGGGCCAGACTGTGTCATTTTATGACTGGTACCGAGAGCGCAGTGCGCACTGGAAACCAAGAATAATGCGACCACCCTTCAAGTTGATCAACTTCGCTACACGCCAGGTTGAGCGCCTGAGTCACAGCGCCCCCGGATCTTTAAGGAATACTTTCTTCCCTGCCGAAAGCATGCCGACGATGACAAGACGCACTGGGATCCCCCCCGACGGATATGGTGACTTTTGCATGGACGCAAATAACACCTTCTCAAATAGAATCAGGGCTGGAGCCCTGGAGCTTCAGTAGAGTTCTGCTTCACTCCCTCGGAGTCCTACGCACCAAGGTACATACATTTAGTCAAGCTTTGAGGCGCGGCGTGCCCTCACACACATCGATCCATTTATACCGCCTCGACCATTCACTCTCAGGAACACTCTTTTTTCCTCACATCTCAACAATCAAATACTGATGTGGTCAAATATATGGAGGAGGAATCCAGATTTGTTGGGATACCCATTCGGCTTCTCTCGGTGATGTCGTCCCTCCGAGTCATCATCCTCTCCGACCATTTATTTTCTCACTCCGTGTGACACATTCAAATTTTTCAAGCGGCTCACTGTACTGAGCTTTGCACGTGTAACATCTGTGGTCTGGGGGTTGGCTGAACGCCCCTGGCCATGCCTTGCTATTGCATTTACAAGGATGTGCGAACCAAAGAAGCTGTCTTTCTCTACCTCGATCCAAGTCCTCAAGGTGATATAAGAATCGCAGTTGTTACAGATGCTCCTGAACTTTACGTCAGAAAATCACGTCCTTTGACGTGGCCCATCTAGGGCCCTCACCGTGCACGATATGGCACATGATGGCCCTTCCGACGAACGCATCTCTTCGGTTATTGAACCGCGATGATGCAGAGACTCGGTGCGTAGCATGACTATGTGAAATTAAATCACGATCTTCTGCATCAATAGAAAATGTTGCAACCAAACCCTTCAAGCCCTTCACGCGTAAACTTGAAAGTGATGATATGGTCTAATGCCACTTCAGCCAACGTTCACAACGAAACCTGCGTTTGACAATATCTGGGGCTGGTTGCTCGATGAATATATAACACTGCAATGTCGGATGCCAAATCTTGAAAGTGCTCGCATACAACGAACGGGGTCATTGGGTTTAGACCCCGAGGAACACAAGTTACACGACAGATACAATATTGCTTGAAGTAGCGGGTTCAAACGTTCAAGGGCTATTCGGAATGTCGGAAGATATTGCGGTCTTTGCTGTCAGCTTTATCAAGAGACATGGCATTACAGGACGAATAACTCTGGCATTTCCATACAACAGTACAAGTTACATGAAACCGATGACATGTTTATATACACGGCAAGGTAGGTGCAATTGCGCGTGATATTTACTTCTTGCAGTCGCAGCTTCCAACCTTGCAGCTGCAGCTGTTGACAGACAGTCAGAAACCAGCGAATCCTTGAAACGTCGCGAGACAAAACTCACGAGGTGGTGCAGTTGCACTGTTCGGTGTTGTTGTTAATCATGATGATAGTGATGAGTGCGGTTAAGCTGCGAGACGGTGTCAGTCGCGCATGGTCAGAGGGCTTAGATGGGACTACTCACCTGGTATGTGAGGCAGATGATAGTAGAGCGGATTGCTGGGGGGAAAGCTAGCAAAAGAGGGGCCATTTTATATTGCTGACCATTAGCGCCGGGAGTTGGGGTGACGAAAATGGACAAGACGATAAGCGGGAGATCAAATGGTGTATTGTCTCCGTCAATCCCAGGATTGTCAACAATGACACGATATGATACAGCCCCCACGGGCCCGGCACAGCAAGGGAGGGGACTAAAAAGGTCAGCTTCTGCTCCAAGCCTGACAAGATAATTTTTTGTTTGGTAGCTGCGGTGCTAGCCTAGCACGGCCATCTATGGTTGCCAGACACCGTTAGTGCCTTGCAGGGCACTGGTACAAATGAAGTAACTCAACAAGATCTCTAAACCCTGAGATAAAAGTGCAGGGCCGGTCGGGGACAGCCGGAGTAGAGCGATCGCTCTCTTGCATGTGACAGGTTGGCCTCGATGGCTCAAGCGCAATGCAGTAGTAAGTAATCAAAGCAATACTGTCTAACAGTACACACTTACAAGTTCTTCTCCAGCGCAACGACGCCCTCAGCGCCCTTCAGAAACGCTTAATCACTCACAATCACGCCCTGCAGAGTTGGTTGAACGACGCCAGACGAATAGATTCAGGCAAGCCCCCGGCTCCGTTCCGACTAGTGATGGTTCAAGGTGTTCCAAGCTCAACAGATGACCATATGTTGTTTTTCAAATTTTGTGGAAGTCATCGCGACGGGAAAGTGTATGGTAGTTCCGACGGCAGCTTTCTATAGTAGCATATGCTGTGACCTCAGAGCTATATGAAGACTGTGTTGCCATGTTTTCATATCATTGTCACCGTTTGTGCCCAGCTCCCACAACAAGGGGATAGGATCCAAACGTGCCTGCTATATAACTCTCAGGGGAAGGTGTTGATACGGTGACATGCATTACTGATTGCTCAAAGCTGCTTACCTTCTCCTGATATCCGCCTCCGTGAATCTTAAGCGTTCCGTTCGCAATGGTTCAGACTACATGACTGTATCATTCGCATGTTGAGTTCAAGAATTGCAACAAGTTCTGCCTATTCGCGTCCATCTCGAGATCTCTGGCATCTTTATGAACTTTCAATTTGATCTGAGAAAATTATCTCAGATAGTCTTAAGCTCATCTGAACAGAAAAACTAACCTTCTTGCCTGTTAAAACGCTGCGCCTTTCATCCTTGTCCTTCGCATTATCCCTGTCCTTGTGCTTCTTATCTCGGTCTTTCTCTCTGTGCTTCGACTTGGACTTGCGGATATCGCGACTATCCGAGCGAGACCGAGACCGATGGCTTGGCGACTTTCCACGTAACCTATGCCGACTACTGCCATGCCCCTCGGATGGCGTCGAAACAGCAGGGCTCCTCGAAGGCGAAGGGGACCGGTGTTGATGTCGGTGTCCAATGGTCTACAGTGCATTTATGTACACATCTTCAAATGTCAAAGGCTACTCAACAAAAAAAATAGGGAATAACGTACGACGCTACGACTTCTGATTCGCCCACGACTCTCGGAAGGCTCGTGGTATTTGTCTCGGTCCTGCAGCAGTGTTCAAACAATAATTGGAATAAGACAGCAAGCGTCTCACATCGTGATTATCCTTTCCTTTGTCTCTCGTGTCGTCGCGATACTTGTGACTGCGTGAGCGGTGTGGACTCCGGGACCTTGAACGTTTGGTGCGACGAGACCTTCTGGCCTCTTTCTCGGCATGGTGGCTGCGTCTTTCGGGCGACTTTGAACGACTCCACCCTCTATCGCCCCCTGTTCGGCGAATGCATATCATGACATGTTATAAATATGAGCATAAGTGAATGTGTTGTCGCCCCATTACCAGCGGTAATCAACATTGATACAGAAGGTCAGTCAAGAATCTCTAAGAAATGTCGGAGACCATTTACCACTTCGTCGATGATAATCTCTTGAGTGGTGCTCTCTCCGTTCACCGTGTCTTCTCTCACTCATGAGGGTTGTTGCGGAAAGGCGACTGTGGGTTATTCAGCATTACTCACTAGCCTCCAGACCAAACAACAGCAAATGTTGTGTGGTGACTTGCTAGTAAATTGGACTCATATCAGCGTATAAGAACAAGATCGCAGGACAAATGCTGTAGGTAAAACGATATATATGAGATGCTCCGCTTTCAGATCCATCGCTTCTATGCCGCATCAATCGTAGTTCACTTTGCTTACCCTTAAGAGGGCTGGTCAAGGTCGGGATTGGACTTCAGTTTCTCAAAACCAATGATCTGGCTGTTAGGTTATATTTGCAGCGTCTACTGTTATAACCTGGGTAACGTTGGATAATGATAAATTTAGGCCAACGGTTTCTTGACACGATCCATGCTGATGTTCTCGATTCGAAGGCAGCTGGATAGTGAACACGCTCCTTCAGAATTTGTTGAGTTAATGTGACTCCAAACGTATTGATTCGGAGAATAGCATACATCAACGCGAATGCAAATGACGTAGCAGGAGGTGTTTTGTAGAGGAGGAAGAACGACTTGATGGACTGCGAGGAAGTTGGCATACCATGGGTCAGCGAAATCATAAAGCAGAAAAGACTGCAACTATCTTTCATTGACCTTGACCTGGACTCAGCTCCTATATTAGTTTTGCTGGCTCCATTAAATGAACAAGATTCGTGCCTTTGGAGCACTCAAAGATGCCATCAAAACACTCCAGGTTCTGTACAATACCCTGAACCGTCCTTGGTGGCGAAGACCGTACTGTTGGGTTTCCGTACCCACAGCAATATACTGATGGCTCAGCAGAGATACACCTCATTTACAACCACACCCATAACCTCGTTTCCTTCGTGGAAACCACCGACGGCGCGAGTCGACTCCAGGGAAGATATGCATCTTGTCCGTAAGGTAACATATGGTCCAGACCTATTAATTCTGCGCCGAAAAATAGAATGGACATGCGCCATCGTTGATTGCTTGCGAGGACATACCCGGGGGGTGAAGAATGATGGTTTTTGAATCGATGAGGATTCATTTGGCTAGCTCATGGTTCGGACCGCCCTCTAACGCTGAAGTAGGCCATCATCGATCTGGTCAATTTCATACTTTTCGTTTTCAGTTCGGCTATTCCGATCAACATTGACTGATGCAAGCGACAAGATAAAGGCGGATTTTGAGAGAGGCGGCCCGACCGGTTTGAGTGAACGAGGGCGAGAATGATACCAGATTGTTTGCGTCCACGCCAAACAAGGTCAAACATGTTTTGGACTCAGCTCACAGTCATCTGATCCATCCACTAAGTCCTCGTCACCCATTAGTGTCATGCTTCTGTCGTTGCTATCTGTGAAATTTTCTGTCCCTCAGCAGGCCCAGGCTTTGTGATGGATGTTTGAAATATCGCTTGAATTGCAGACAACCGACTGTCCCATTCGGTTTCAGTTCTCTTCAATGGCGAAATTTCTAATACTAATAGACCAACTTCGAGTCGTTTTTCCGAGACGCGTTCAAGGACTTTCTCATCATACTACTACCGTGCGCCCTACCAGTGGACCACCATTAGTAAGTCACTAGCACCAGAATCGACAAGACTGGCCCAATATAAGTACGACGGAAGGCTGGAACTGTCGAGTGACGTACGTCGAAATCATTCTCTCTCAAGGTGTCAGAAGCACTGGTCATGAGTCTACTTATTGTTATCATTGGGTCATGGGACCTCGAGGTCGAAGCTGAATCGGCCCGTCCATAACAAATGCATGCCTTCAATATAAGAGATGCGGTGTTGATATACGGCTCTAGCAACAACTTCTACCTCAGTTATTCAACGGCAGTTATGTCTGGACTCGGAGTAGAGATGTAAGTCGACCATTCAATGATATAGTATGGTAAATATCACTTACAATGACATCCAGTCATTCCGTCCCGCGTCCTACTGGGGCGCCCACCCCGGCAAAACTTAACAAGATTTCCTGTCAGTTGACACAAGACAAAGTATTTACTACTCGCCCCTCTTGCTTTCATTTGCTGACATTCGCTATGCTTGAAGGCTCGGGGAGGTGCCCAAGCTATGTGTAAGTTCTTACCTCGAGTGATATCTATCGTGCCATTAATTAAAGGTGTAACATAGTATATGCCGTTGGCATGACGGAGGAAGACATGGATAAGCCTCAGGTATCCTCATGACAAGTTGTGGTTTTCACGTTGCCTCAACCATTTGCTAGATCGGTATTTCGCCCATTTGGTGGGAAGGTAATAATACCAGTCCTGTGTGCAGATGTTGGTGCTGAAGTGCGTTTTCAGGTAACCCATGCAACTCTCATCTCGTATGTTTGCTCCCCGTTTGTGAATGTCAGTAAACTGATACCTGTCTGATAGCTCGATTTGTCCAAGAAAGTTAAGGAGGGCTGCACGGAGGAAGGTTTAGTTGGTTTAACCTTTAACACCATTGGTGTTAGGTGAGTCTGGTCATGGCCTTCTCGATGAGTATGAACTGAAGCTAGGTAGTGATGCTATCACAATGGGAACAGACGGTAAGGTGTTTGATAAACTCCCTTTGGCATGTCTGATTATATCTGCTCAGGAATGCGGTACTCGTGTGTATCATGGAAGCCGCTGACATGATATCTTGTTGATATAGTATACTAGACTTCCAAGTCGTGATCTCATCGCGGATTCCATTGAAGCTGTAAATGACCTCGCTAAGGCTTCAATTTTTTGCTGATTCGGTTTGTTTTATCAGGTTACGCTTGTAAGAGGTTACATCATTTGGTTGCCTTTGGATTCTCAAATTACTTGATTCACGCAAGGCACAACATTACGATGGCAATATCTCAATACCAGGTTGCGACAAGAACATGCCTGGGGTCTTGATGGCCGCCGCTAGGCACAATAGGCCGACCATCATCGTGTATGGTGGTACAATCCAGGTTGGGACGCGCCATGTCGACTGCCCTTCCATGGGGTTCGAGAAAGGCGGGACTGTCAACATTTCAGACGCCTTCGAGTCTTATGGTGGGTGATTATCCGACTCTAATACGCCCAAGTCTTCAACTGGAGTCAGGTGCTTACGCTGTTGGTCTCATCAACGATGAGGAGCGATTTGATGTCGTCAGACATTCGTGTCCTGGCGCTGGCGCCTGTGGTGGTATGTATACGTACGTATTCTGTCGCTTTTAAGCAGAAACATCCTCATATGTCCTAGGGCTAACACCATGAGCTCTGCTCTTGAAGTCTTGGGCATGTCTCTTCCATACTCCTCTAGCACACCGGCAATGTACCCTGGTGAGTGAGAAAACAATTCTGTTTCATGTAATTTTTGAATTTGTGTATTAGAGAAGGCACAGGAATGCTTCAAAGTCGCCAAGTATATGAAACGTCTTTTGGAGCTTGATTTGAAGCCCAGAGATATCCTCACCCGTCAATCTTTCCTGAATGCAATTACTATCGTCAATGTCCTCGGTGGTTCAACAAACGCCGTTCTTCATTTGCTAGCGATAGCCCGTGCTGCGGATGTTCCCTTAAGCATCGACGACTTCCAGATGATTTCAGACAAGACTCCATACCTTGCTGATTTGAAGTACTTCCAAATTCATAATTCGATTGCGTTCTCTCACAGTATTGTTAGGCCTTCTGGAAAGTATTACATGGAAGACGTTCACAAAATTGGCGGCGTACCTGCAATCATCAAATACCTTCTCAAGAACACCGATCTCATCGATGGTAGCCAGATGACTGTCACCGGAAAGACCCTCGCTGAAAACCTCGTGGATGTTCCGGAGCTCGACTTTGCTAACCAAGACATCATCAAGAGGCTGGACAACCCCATCAAGCCCTCTGGTCATTTGACTATTCTCAAAGGTAGCTTGGCTCCTGGAACCGCTGTCGCCAAACTTACAGGCAAGGAGGGTTTGCGCTTTGAGGTGATTCGTGATTATTGTTGAATCCATGTCATAGCTAACGGACTCCGTGGCGGTTCAGGGTGCTGCCAAATGCTTTGATAGGTATGGTTTAACGCGAAACCTTGTGCGTGGCTTGCCTCATATATTTCATCTTTAAGTGTGCACGACTTTTATCCTGCGCTTGAGCGCGGAGACATCAAGCCTGGAATGGTCTTGATATTCAGATATCAAGGGCCGAAAGGCGCGCCAGGAATGCCAGAGGTTGGATACTATCCTTGACTTTATTTCTTCTATGCTCATATTCAACTTCAGATGCTGGGTATAGTTGCTTTTGAAAAAGCCCTACAGTCCTCCTAATTCCTTTACGCACAGGTCCCACCGCTGCTCTTATGGGTGCTGGACTGGGCAACTCCACCGCACTAATCACAGATGGTCGTTTCTCTGGAGCATCCAGAGGTTTCATCATCGGTGCATCTTTTACGCAACCTCATTTGGAGACTAAGGTTAATTTCTGACCACCAGGTCACGTTGTCCCTGAAGCGACCCTTGGTGGTCCAATTGCTCTTGTGGAAGACGGCGATCCCATTGTCATTGATGCAAAGAGTAGGACCATTGACTGGCAAGTGGGCGAAGAAGAGAAAGCACGCCGAAGAAAAGTATGGGAAGTCTCGGGCAAGAGTGCCCTCAAAGAGCGGAGAGGTATCTTGTTCCGATACGCCCGTGATGTTGCTGTAAGAGGTTTAGTTTGATCTTTCAGCCTCGCCTGCTAACAACGCTTTAAAGCCTGCAAGCGAAGGAGCCTACTGCGACTGAGATGTCTCTTGCCACGGTATATGAGAGGGTATTGAAACAATTGAGCAACGTGATCAATAAACACTATGCGTTCAGTCACCATGTCAATGGTAAATACAGAAGTCAAATATTTAACATGATTTTTGATCCCTATGTCGGTACAATCAGTTGTCTGGACTTCGAAGAGACAATGTTATCCCTGCATTACTGAACACACGTACAGTCCAAGTATACATAACCTTGTAATTATGGGTCATAACCATAACGACTGGACAGATTGTAATATCCTCTGCCACTGCATTGTCCTGGCTTTGTATTGGCTGAACGGAATGCGGCCAGAGCAGCGAAAACAGCCAAGGGGATGAGAAGGCGTCATGGTGCCCGAATACTCGAATCAGAAAGCAGTCTTTCAGAGGGTAAATACAAGGACACCCTCAGTCGGATGATGCAATACCCCCAAAGCTGTTGAAGGTGTCGCACTTTGTGGGACCAGCGTTTCAGAATATTTGTGTCATTTCTGCGTGAACAATGTGCGCCCAGTCGGGCCCGTGTGATTAGCATCTTCGCAACAACGCCGCAAAATGTAATCAGAGTCTGATGGACATTGTACACAGCACGCTGCTCAGGTACTCGCCAGCTGTAGAATTGAAGTCGGTGGTATAGCGCGGGCAGGGCGTGGTTAGGATATGTAATGGTCAAAGGGACAGGCGGGCGACTTGAATAGATGTACTTGAGTGGATTTTGCGATAGTGAGGACTGGATCTTGACGTCTCGAAGGACCGTCAGCCGAGTTGTCGCCGTTGGCCGCGGATTGAACAACAATTAGACTGCCATCGGTGAATTTGCGAAACCAGCTGTCCATTTCGTCCAGAGGTTCCTCTGATGCAAGAGGTTAAACAAACAGTAGTTGAGGTGAGACCGGACGCTCAGCCTGCACGGGCTGCTAAATGATCATGTCCGAGTCATGTATCAAGATAGATAGCTAGAATCGCATTCAAACATTAATATCAGTAAACGAAACGTGGGCTGAGTGACTCGAGTGAATGTACCGTACGTCGGTCTGGGTGTTTTATGTAAAAGAGTCAAAGCAACCACAAAGACAAAGAGTGGCTGCCACTGCCAGCCTGACGTGTGCCGCCGGTTCCTTCCGAGCACTTAAAATCGGCGATATCGATCATATCACAAAGGATTATTTTCTTCACGCCTACGAGCTCGTTTGTCTAGTGATCTTATCACAGAAATCCTGGAGAACAACACAGGAAGATTGCATTGTGAACGAACTACATTTTGGCTACAAAGGGATCTGGTAAGTGCGCAAAAGGGTTGATAAGCACGTTCTGAATCTCTGCCTTTGACACTCACCCACAGTATTCAAGATATCCAAGAACCCAAGTGGTCACGGTGTACTAGTACGCACGTCACTTCTCTCCCCCTTCCTGACTGCCGCGCACGTATGACGCTAGATTTCGTGATGAATCAGGTCCAGGGTATTTGCTCCCATCGAGGACTGACTTACTGCTAAAGCCCATTATATGATGTGGCTGGCACTCATATTCGTCCGCCTCTTTGTCCGACTCTTCGCCGCTCGCCTCCAATGAGGCAGCGGCTGGCGGATGCTGCTCCAGACTCAACTGGAAACCCCACTCCCTTTCCCTAGCAAGCCTTTTATCTGCCTACAAAATCTAGTCAGTTACTCATTCCATTCATCAGAAAAATTAACTCACCTCCATCTTGAGGATGCCCCGGCATTTCTTCCTGTGCTTGAGCCATAGCCCAGGGTAGTACCTGGACCGCTTGTCAAGCTTGAGGGTCTGCTGGCATCCGCGGCATTTGACGGATTTAGGTTCGACGTCCTCGGTGTATTCGTCAGCCTCGAGTTCCTGTTTGCGCTGATGCTCCTTTTTATGCTTTTTCCTGCGGTTCGGGATAGCCTTGCCGCGATTGCCGCCGTGGATGCCCCAGCTGGCAGGAGCAGGGCGCGGAGGGCGCAGCGCATATTGTGCGCTGTGTGCATCGGATGGGGGAGGTGAATTGGCGAGCCCACGAAGCCCGCCCTTGCAGACCAGCGCGTGGTCATTGATTAGGCAACTGACTGTGCGCCAGTCAGTCCCAACGTCGTAATCAACAACGACCGGACACCCGGCCCTGACACAATATACTGTGTGGGTTTGGGCGGCCGTTTGGTTTATTGTGTTGGATTGACTGGCGATGCAGTCGTTGTTTGTCGAACGCACGGCGGCTGAGGGACTGGTGGTTGGTTTATGCATTTGTTTTGCTGGGGAGAGTAACTTTTCAGATGTAGACGAGGAGTTTGTTGCAGTGGCGTGAAGTTCTTCTTTTCTTTTAGGGCCTACCTCGGAGTTGTATTGTTCACCCTCAAATACACGTGGTTTTTTTTTCTCATTCCGATTTTTCTTCATTGGGTAAACGCACCCTATGTCGGACAGTATTAACTAGTTTTAAAGGGTGCCTTTGCAGCACCTGCTCCAGCGTGAGGGCATTCCCCGTTGGTCCGCCGCTTCCGCCAGAGATGCGTCGCCCAACCGTTGGATGGCTGACCTCTCCGTAAGTTTTTCAGGGCGGATATTCACTCTCTTTTAAGTCATTCATAGCAGGCTAATGTACTCTCTTAGTCCAATTCTCTCGTCACTCTTCTGGATGAGTTGACGATTCCAAGGATTTCTGAGCTCCATCGTACATCTTCTCGTCGTGAAAGTAAATGTCGTCTGACATGATCGTTCCAGAAAATACATCAGCACAGAAGTCAAGATAACATATCGCCGCCTGGACACTTCTTATTTTTCCCACAAGCTTGGCCCTTCTTTAAGCCTACAATAGGGATAGTGAATACGCTTGGTCATGATGGTGCCTTTCTTGCGGGCGGTCAGTTCTGTTGTCATCTTCTTGCCCCAGTATCATTTAATGCCCAATGTCAGATTCCGCACACCAAGTCTTTCGAACTGGCGGTACCTTAGGCTTGAACTCGGGTATACAAGATACAGCAGGTTCGGTGAATATGCACTAGTGCTGTCTGATCTGGAGCCTCACCTTTGCTGATATTCTGTGATGTCCAGTCATACAAAAGATGCTCGATCTCATGGCGAGTTGAACAATAAACGCTAAGCTTTCATAACCCATGACATCAGCCCTTTATTTTTTGTGTTGACTATCGTTGCTCGCGGTTCGGCGGACACCCTTGCCATAGACAATTCCACTGCATAGCATAGACGTCGAGATCGTCAAATGCACGCCACCACCTGCATCATAATGTACTACTGTGCAGTGAATGGCCAAGCAATTTAAGACTGCCTTGCCCTGTCTATATCATAGATCTAATGCTTATAGTAGGTCGGGTGACTTACGTAGTTCAATCTTTGACTCTAAATGCAAAACAAAGCGGATTGGCAAAACCGGCTTTGGCGGGTTTGTCGCCACCTTTTTGTCCGGTACCGCCTTCATCTCGAATGTCATTTGCAACGAGTTCCGAGCAATGCAAATAGATAGTCAACAGGCCCTGGATATATGATGGCTAGTAGACATAGCATAGAATCTACCAACCGTTAAGCACCCCTCCGACATTAAGCTACATAAGAATTTCAGATCGTCAGGGAAGAACGACCATGATTTCCAAATCTTCACAGCGTGTCGTAGATGTACAGAATGAGGGTACCTCATCAAGCGCAAGGCCTTGAAGGGAGATCTCAACTTTGCAGATGCTAGGGTGTGCATGCAACGGGGAAGGCTAAATCTCTGGCGGTCTCGCTGGACCTGCCTGCATCCATGTCGAACACGCCACGCATGCACCTGAAAGTAACGAAATTCAATTGTGAATCCAGTTGGAAGTGTTCGCCACGTAGGAGGCCACGGATGAAGGGGGCAGGACGCCATATACGCGAATCAAGTACGGCCTGATCTGCCAGTGGGTGTGTGTGTCGCATGTCATAACCTAACAAGTCTGAATCTGATGGAAGGGCGGTAGCTCGAGCCCCGTCAATATGAGTGTACTGTGTAACGTCACCGCAAACAATGTTTATGAATCCTATTAAGTGAAATCAGACGGTAACCTACAGTTGCATAAGGCCCGCCAAGGACTACTTGAATGTGATGGACATGAGGAATTGGGTCCGTAAGCCCCCTATATGTCGCCCTCGACAACCTCATCATCTTGATCCGTGGGCAGGAATAAGTTGCAGACCGGAGCTTCTGCTTGCCATTCAAACCAGTGGTCCACCATATTAATCCAGCGTAGGTGTCCACGATGTCCACACTGCCTACACCTAGTGTAGTGCAGCCTATTCAAATTTTAGAGTTTGCGGTGGGGTAGTAACACGACAAATTTCTTCACCATTTTATAATTTTGACTAGATATGTCATAGTGTGCCGCATATATGATTCAAGACCTGATATCGACGACCATGACATTATTGCGGAACGAATATGCGTGCGCTGGGCTCGTTGGGTTTGTTATTTCCTTGCAAGATGGCTGGATCTGGGGGTATGATATACTGTTCCATCTCATTGTTTTCTGCGGGAGGGTTCCAATCTTTCGATTTCCGGCGTTTAAGTAGATACCAGACGAGGCCAACAATCCATGCGATGACTAAAACACCACCGCATACGCTGCCAGCAATTATTGGTGTCAGAGCCTTGTGTCTGAGTATGAAGTGAACTTAGCATCTGAATGTATGTTGAAGGGCCAAAAGGACACGTACCCGTTGAGGGAAGCAGCTTCAGAGGAGTTCTCTGCTCGAGCTGCTCGATTTTTCGTTGCAATGTTATGTCCCTCCCATTGCATCGCCTTAACTTCAGCGGTAGGACGGATCAAGTGGCCTCGTTTTTGGATTTGTCCTCAAACTCTCCAAAGACCGATTCTTCAAGGTCGGATGATGGCAACTTTGGCAAGTAAGATGTGCGTGGTTCACGACAAGTCTAGATGGAGCACTGAGAGCTCCGAGTCCGAGTCCGCAAACTGCCGTGGAGTGTAAATTTGGCTGTTTTCGGCAGGCTGCAGTTGGTTTCAGCCCTTCTTCAGTTGAGAATCGCGTCCAAGGTCTGCCTAAATGATAGACCATGTTCATTGTTCAAAGATTACTTCCGTTGGCAAGCCCGCCGATGTTACTATCTCCCACGGTCATCCCACCTGGCCTGCCTGTCATAGTGTCTACTACTCCTTCCATGTTTCCTACCGGCCGACATTGTTGTCTGCGGCAGTTCCCAGTCTACGGCTGCCACGTCCTTCTTCCAGGTGAATAAAACTGCGACGGCAAGCTGACAAGGAACTGGTGTGACGGTGATTGAAATAGATGGCGGACTCGGAATGCGTGACGGTGGCTGACCTAGACGGCAGGGTCGTGTAAGACAGCATTTATGAAAATCTGACCGCCCAGACCTTTCTGACAACCGAGACGTGTCTGCCAGATGATTCACCCGGAGTTTGCGCAGACTTCATACAGACTTTGTACAGACTGGCCAATTCATACATGTCCTGAGGCTGTTTTCCTTGGAGTCATTGTACCACGCCGACGGTCGCGGGCGCTTGGTCTAAATACCACTCATGGCGACTACGGAATTGTCCCTCTGGTGTACGAATAACGACAAATTCAAGAACTTTCATTCACTTTCCGTCATTCGTACTCCAGTGTCTTTGGTCATATCTAATGAACCGTTGGCTAATGAAGGGAACTCTGTGGTCTTCACGGGCGTCTTGTACTGTCACGTGTTTAAGTATCAACGAGTATTCAGTATGCGCCTTGCCCCAGTGGTGCAACAGTATCCCATGGGCATTTTGTGTCAGTCACCTTATTGGGGCTCTCCATCAATGTTCCTACTTGCAAGGCCTGTGTTGCTAATTGACGCTCGCAATATCGACATCAATCCTCGAACCGAGTTTTTTCAACATATCTCCCTACAAATTTGCACGAGGCTCGTCTGAGCTAGAGATTACGGGTGGTGGAGTTGTCGCTCGCATTTGTTTTTCCAAACTCCCTCGCATCAACCGAAATGGCTACTGCGAGTAGACCAACAGGGAGGTGTCAAGCAAGGCCTCCAATCTTTGAATCTTTGATGAATGTGTTGACCATTGGGAGCATGTTTCGGGCAGGCGTAAGGTGCGTTTGGCAGGATCGTCTTGAGCTGGTGCTTTCGTACAGTGATGCCGCATGCTGATACCCGATTCGTTCGTGTGCTGTTCTTTGTGCCGCGTAGTTATTGCAGACCACAGGTGTGAAGTCACAGATTTGGCAATGTGACCGTGGTACAAGCCAGCCCGTCGATCGCCCCTAAAATCTTTTGTGGCCTGCCAAGAACTATCATCTTGTTACTACATCTGTTCTGTTCACCTGAGTGTTGACAGGCGAAATGCCGCTTCCTGCCTTGGACCGCATGTTCATAACCTCAGCATGGTTACAGTCCATGATTTATGGTATGCATCCTCATCCAGCGTACAGCTTTGATGCTGATATTCCGCCCAACAGGAATTAAGTGAGTTCAAAAAGTGGAGATAAAGGACCCCTAAAACTTACACCACGCTCTCGATAGTTGCGTGCTATTTGGCGTATGCATTTATGCACTATGTGTTCAGAAAAAAAAGGCACATTGGTTCGTATCATTGCTTGTTCATTCGCCGGCACTCACCTTTGGATCAGGGTTGTCCTTGTTTCATGCATCTTTCACTTTTCAATAGCGACAGCGCACAATATCCTTAGCCTTTTTTATGCTCTGCAGGGCCTCACAAATCCTGCTATAATATCCGTCGCCGGCGGAAGTATCTTGTACTTTTCCAGGGTTACTACCTTGTCTCTGACGATGCTAGGATTGTATATTCTCAATGTGGGTATCGTTTTTCTGTCGTGAATCCCCCTTTATCGTGCCTTCTTTCAGGTTCTTGTTCTGCAGTTACTGCTAGTGAGTAATTACCTTGTGCGGAAGTGTTTGACCTAACACTCGCGACAACAGATCTGGAGGTTTTATTTGGTTTGGGATCGTAACTTGTTCCTCACTATTGTCATGGTGAGATATCATTCCATTACTTTGTCGCGCTTTTTACGAGTGTCGAGATCACTAGCTAATTCTGGAAATTGCACACCTCTGTGGGCTTGTTTACTTGAGCTGGTTGGCAGGTTAAGTGCTAACAATACTCCCTTGCGTAGCAACCGCATTCGCGGCTTGGTCTATGGTCATTCGGTTTGGTGTCGTCATTACGCCGACTACCAAGGCATTGTTGAAGGCTTGTCTCACGTTCAACCTCGTTCTCACTATTAGTCTCACGTCCGGAATCGCCTATCGTCTATGGCGCGCGGGAAAAGATACGTTTGGTTTGACTAGCCATAATATCTACAAACCTGCCATATACACTATCATTCAGTGCGGTGCGATCTATACCAGCAGCATCGTGGTAGTGTGCGCTATACACCTCTCCGGGAGCCCAGCTGGCGTCATGGCAGATTATGTCGGAGTCCAGCTTGCCGTCAGCACTCGAGTTATACTTCGTTCTACATAGTCTCATATCTTTCTAGACCTTGACACCTCTTCTTCTCATCGCCACTCTTAGCCTTGACATGAAACGCGGAGAATATACCACTTTCAGACCCACCCGCCCTCCACAAGTCGAGGTCAATATCACCGAGGAGATCCATATCGATACTGTGGATCCACGACCTACCCAGAGGAATCAGAGTTCGCAGACATATGACGACAATGAAAAGGGATAATAGCTAGGGACTTCCCATAGGTTCTTTCGTCTTATGAGGAAGGGTGGACATACATATGCTGGCCAATAAGCATGGAATGTGTAGTGCCCGGTGTTGCCCCGGTGTTGAACCGACAATCCGAGAAATGGAAACGAAGGTGAAGACTCCAGGAAAAACTGATGACGTCGCACACGTGGATGGTGGAAGGCTAAGTGCGTTCTACATGGAGGGGCAGTTGCATGCAGTTCGTAAATATTGACAGCGGTGCACTCCTCAGTGCAGGTCAAAGCAATAAAACGATAGAGAGAGAATTTGTGATCGAGGTAGCCCTGCGGACGCTATGCAAGGATGTTAAGGAATAAACAGATTGCAGCCCCAAGTCTTGGAGATCCTTGCACATGTAACCTTCCAGGCGAAGGTTGTCGAATACAGCTGCGAAGTCAAGAGGGCCGACTAGACACTGGACCAGGGCCAGCTGTAAAGCCTGTAAATGCTTCACAGCATCATTCAGATGAGAGACACTCCCGCTGGTTATTTATTCCGTTAAATGTGCCTGGCTTGAATGTCTGCACCTCTGGAGACATGTAGCGCTGAGCGTCTGCCTACCATCTCTGAGATGTTCAAGCTCACCACCTCGCTTCTCAACTATGCATTATCGTTTGGACTCGGACATGCATTGATGCGATGAAGTCCCTTCATTTTCATGCTTGGTGTCAACGACCGGATTAGCAGTATCGTACTGGATGAATTTGCGGAGTCAGCTGAGGGGCGACCTATCAACGTCTATGGGGTGCTCAAAGCTGGGGACAGGGCACCTGAGGCACCCGAGATGTCGCAGGTGGGGTGCAGAGAGTCTGGCGTGAAGACGCTTATGGTCTTTACAGACCATGGTATTACAGTGCTTGTGTTCTCGCCGGGTCCCGCAGATATTTCCCTGATCATGGACACGCTGGAGGCATACGGCAGAAGTGTCGTGGTATCAGCAGTCGCGTCATTGACGCCCGATATATCTCCTGTTGAGCTCATTATTATTGATCAGCAGGGTCATGCTTATTCGACTTATCTTGTGGAAGCTGGCCAGACAAAGGTGTTTGTAATATGATCTGACGGAGTGATCGGAGCGATCGAACGTGGTGCAGAAGGAGTGCTAGTGAAGAGGTAATTCTTCTTGGATGTGTAGTTGTCTGTTGTCTATTCTTATACCCTATGAGTATTCTTGCTAGAACAATGATGAGGTTAATGACCTCGTGTCCTGGGCGTCTATGGAGACAGCGTGGTGAAACAGCTTACAAACGCACAATACACGCACCTGTGCAGCTTGGAGAAAGACACCCACAATCCCTCGACAACCTCTAGCAAAATGTCGCAGCTCATTCCAAGCACTACACCTCTTCGAGATTTTAAAGGTCATGAGGGAATCATACGAGCAGTCGCAGTTTTCCCCGATAAGCGACGAATTATTACAGGCTCGAATGACAAGACACTTCGTCTTTGGGACTTGGAGACAGGCGTTGTGTTGAAGAAGATGAAGGGGCATAGCAGTGCGGTGACGGCATTGGCGGTATCACGAGATGGTCGAATTATAGCAAGCGGTGATGAACACGGAAAAATCATCGCCTGGCACGGTGAAACTGGTGAATCACTCACCAAACCAATCAAAGCCCACTCCAAAGAGATCAACTCGGTGAATTTTTCTCCGGATGGTACGGTGCTGGCCACTACGTCATATTACGGCATGACGGAGTTTTGGTGTACCAAAACGTGGTGGCAGATGCAAGGTGAACCAATCGACTGTTTTGGTGCCAACTGCGTTCGATATTCGCCATCTGGTGAACTTCTTGCCATCGCAACAATATTCAGCAGTATCCAAATTTATAATCCAGGCACAAGAGAACACGTCGCATCTTTGCCGGCTCGCGGAAGGTCATTCGCGTGGACGCCGGATGGCACGCGTCTTTTTTCAGGAGGCGGTTACGAAGATCCTACTATACGAGAGTGGGATCCATTGACCTGGAAGCAGGTCGGTCTTCCCTGGGAAGGCCATACTACAGATATCAGGGCCATTGCCATTAATCCCGCCGGCACCCTCGTCGCAACTGCATCTCAAGACGGCCATGTCCGTCTCTGGCGGCTCTCAGATCGGCAAAATATTGGCATCTTCGAGCACTCATCCCCGGTATATTCTGTCACGTTCTCTGTGGACGGCAGACATATCATTAGCGGAGGTGAGGATCATAAGATCTTAGAGTGGGAAGTACCTAAGAGTGTTCATACAAAGGCGAGTTTCCATTCTTCACTCTCATGACAACACTGGAGCATCCTTCGTGCAGATACTCGCTGACACGACAGCCCGCCATGCATGTGTAACAGGAGACCTGTCTACCGCTGAAAATTTACTCATCCAAGAGATTCACACCGACGCCAATGACCATACTTCATATGCGCATCGCTCATTCGTCATGGCCCGAAAACACGACTGGGACCAAGCCCTCGAGGATGCAATCAAGGTGAGTTATATTGACTCATCCCAGCTCCGCTAACTATCATTCGCGACATAGTCCCTCAGCATTCAGCCTTCAATAACAGGCTACATCTCCCTGGGCATTGCCCTCTGTGGAAAAGGCCTTGTTATGGAGGCAAGGATAGCATTCGACGTCGCATCCTTGTTCACTAACAAAGATTCGAACACCGACCATTTTCTTCTCTTGATCAAGGTAGGTCAAATTCGTCCCGCATACTCTCTGCTTTATCTCGCATTTCAGGCCATAGCACTCTTCAACGCAGATCAACACGAGGAAGCAATGCTGCTCGTCAAAGAACTCGCCGCCGCTTGTCCAAATACTGACATTCTCGCGTGTCGTGTCGTGGAAGTGAGTGTATTGCGGCGACACTTGATCATCCACCCTGATCTTTGCAACTTCCACATTAGACATATCTACGTGTTCAGCTCGGAACTAAAGCCTCGCGTCACGATGAAGCTGCCGATCACTTCACTGCTGCTGTCAATGCCGGCGCTCTCTCATCAGAATTCATTCAAACCTATGAGGACTTGACTGTGGTGCGTAAAAATGAGATTGCGTGCATCATTCTTTTCATAAAGAAGTCCTTTGTCCAGCTCTTCGGCTGGGATCTCGAGGCCTTGTTCCTCACCGCACATCAGAAACGGTGTCAGGCATTCCTTTTGGCAGGCAAACCCGATAAAGCCCTGGAAGCACACAAATACATGATGGATACCATTGACGAATTTGCGAAGGCCAGCTGCCTGGTTTGGTCCAATGGCAAGTCCGCAGCTCGTGATGTCGTGTAGACTACAGTCCTCACCCATATTTCACTCAGCCTTCAAGCAAGAATGCAGCGCGCTCCATCAGAAACGGTGTCAGGCATTCCTTTTGGCAGGCAGACCCGATAGAGCCCTGGAAGCACACAAATACATGATGGATACCATTGACGAAACTGTGAAGGCTAGCTGCCTGGTTTGGTCCAATGGCAAGTCCGCAGCTCGTGATGTCATGTAGACTACAGTCCTCACCCATATTTCACTCAGCCTTCAAGCAAGAATGCAGCGCGCTCTTTGCTGCCAATGGAGATGTCACCCTCACTGCGAGAGATTATGACAGGGCTATCGAACTATACTCGGCGGCAATCACCCTCAATTCTGCGTCTGGTACTGTCTTTGCAAATCGTAGTAAGGCAAAGTTGGGTAAAATGCTATGGATGGAGGCACTTCTCGATGCGCAGAAGGTGCGATGGTATTCATCGTTTCATGACTAAAGCTCATTGTGGTGATACTTAGGTTGTCGAACTCGACTCTTCGTCTTATCTTGGATACAATTTGAAGCACGCGGCGCTTCATGGCGCACAACTCTATGATGAGGCGATCAAGGCCTTCCAAACGATGTTCTCCAAATTGGACGATGCACCCGACATTCAGACTCGAGGTGAGCCTTTGATAATACGTTTATCAACGTGCTTAACTCTTTTTATAGAACTACGCCAGCAGTATCTCAGACCGTTTGAAGTAGAACGTGCTATTCGACAGGTCATTGATGCCCAACTCGAAAATGCTCCGCTCCGTGTACTCGACACCACCACTGGGCTTTTATGCGATCAGGAGGCGCAGATAAACGCCTTCAAAATGAGCACAGAGTATAAGGAGCTTCTGTCATCAACAATCGCGCGTCCAGACCTCCGCACGAAGCGCATCAAAGAAGTGGTGAGGAGGAACCTCCAATATGCCATGCTATCACATAGGTGGGAAGGCAGGGAGCCGCTGCTGCAGGACATCCAGGGCAAGAGCGTGTACGACTCGGAGTTGGATTCGGTCGGCGGCATGACAAAGTTACGGTCCTTCTGCAAAACTGCTCGCGGTGCAGGGCATAACTGGGCATGGAGCGATACATGCTGCATCGATAAGACCAACAATGTTGAACTCCATGAATCGGTCAACTCCATGTTCGTCTGGTATCGCCACTCTGCTCTCACGATTGTCTACCTGTCGGATGTCCTGCCTTCATCCAAATCTGGCGCACTGGTAAAAAGCGCTTGGAACACACGCGGATGGACAGTTCAAGAATTCATCGCTCCCAAAGTCATTCTCTTTTATCAGAACAACTGGACTCTTTATCTTGATGATCGCACTCCCAACCACAAGGAGTCTGTCGTAATCATGCAGGAGTTACAGGTTGCGACGGGCATCAACCGTTCAGCCGTTGTTGCCTTCCGTCCCGGCATGGATGGTGCCCGAGAGAAACTCCATTGGGCGTCAGCCCGTGTTACCACGCGTCAGGAAGACATCGCATACTCATTATTTGGCATCTTTGGTGTCCGCTTGCCTGTAGATTATGGCGAGAAGCAGGACAAGGCTCTCGGACGGCTCCTGCAGGAGATCGTGGCTCGATCGGGTGACATCACTGGCCTTGATTGGGTCGGAAAATCATCAGAGTTTAACAGCTGTCTACCAGCCTCTATCACTTCATACCGAGTTCCACCATGCAAGCTACCACTCCTACCCGAAGATGAAATTCACTCATCGGTGTCTTCGCTGCGAAAGACAGTGACTGTAGATTTCGCTTCGAACGTTTATACCCAGCTTCGGAACATGAGCGCCCCTCGCTTCGCGACACAGAGACTGCATCTACCTTGTATTGCGTTCAATGTCAGGGAAGTCAGACGGGTCCGTAGTCCAGCCCCGGAAACTCAATTCACGTATAGAGTGAAGGCAGACAGGCTTCGCAGTTTGGATATCACCACGGAAGAGACCCTGGTTCAGTTCAGGCTGGCAAGGCCCATTGCGCAAAAATTCATCCTTGTCCATCCCTGGGATCGGTCTCTCCTCGAGCTACCTGACTTTGTGGAACCATCTGACTTCGGAGACAATTCGGAGGGCGAGGAGGATCATGGGATGTCGTCCTCTTCTCTGTCGCATGACTGGTCCGGTGATTATCCTGGGGCAGAAGAGGTGGTTGACCAAGGATCACGAGCATTTCGGTTGCTTGTTCGTCTTGGGCAGCCTTTCAGCGCATTTTTGCTAGCGCAGCAGCGCAGTGGGGAATACAAAAGGATCGCGTCGGATCATGACATCATTGGGCAGGTCAACGACGTTAGGGACCCAATGGACATCAGGACTATAGAAATATTGTAGTCGTACGTTTTTCATTACAAAGTTTATGGATCTCTGAGCAGTTTGTATTTGTACCTTTAAGACGATACTCGTACAGTATGTGTATCGGTGTATAGATGGAGTGTCCGCTCATGGGGCACAAATCATGCTCCAGGTCTCGTCACTTCCCTATCATTTTTTTGCGGCCCTTTGTTTATCCATAGGAATTATTCGGGAGTGGTGACGCCAACGACAAGTTATTGGCGTCACCACTCTTTCCACAATTGTACAAGTAAACATCACCTGTAGATTGGACGTTGACAGTGAATCACATGGATCCACGAGCTCATAATGTCGCTTCAACTTCGCAGGGGTAGGAGTAAGACAGGCTTCGGTCTTCAGAATGAGGTGACGGGACCATTGTCTTATCTGAATTTCTAGCCATCCCAACAACCCTAAATGAAGCACAGCCATGAAACGAATGGGTATGACATTCTTTGCACTCCATACAATTCAAGGTATGTACATAGATTAAATTTCATATTCATGACAACGAGACGCGAACGAGGGCTGTGATTTTAAACACAACGTGGTAGCCATTAGGTCCAAGGGATCCAAGCACGGTATGTTTCGTGTTGACGGTGTGTCTCTTCTTTTAATATCTTTCCATCTCTCCATATACTCACACCAACTTGCTACTGCGAATCCTCATACCCAGCCCCAACCCCAAACTCACTTGTCAATCGGTCTATAGAAGAAGGCTTGACAACAACCTCAAACCGTCGGCGTTCGTCCAAAATTCTGGAAAAAACAGCCTTGAGGAAAATGGAGGAAGGGGCTCGTCGCTTCTTCTTGATGACCATCAATTCCGGAATACCAAGTTGGGTACGAGGGAAGATTGCCCTGGTCCGTACGACTAGGTTATGCTCAATTGGATTCAAGAGCAAACTGATTCAGGCTATACAAATGGTGAAAACGAAATCAAACATAATCACGACCAATGCTTACCATCCGTGTTAACAGGGAATGCGGCCCTGCGGCACCTAATGCAAACACTGGCAAGCAATGTGAAGTACGCCGACCGTGGCCTCCAGCAAATGGTCTAGAGAGCCCAGACGTCTAGCCATATTCCTATTGACCAATCAACAAGTGGGTATGAGTATGGGGCTAGAGATGAGGATTCGCAGGAGCAAGTAGGCGTGAGTACATGGAGAGATGGGAGATATGAAAGAAGAGACAAGCCGTCGACACGAAATATATAGTGCTTGAATCCCAGGGTCCACAAATTTCAAAGGCGCTTGCCACAGGCCATGTAAGTACACCAAAGGGGCAGTTGTGGACATCACCACATAGCTGTGGTACATCCCCGTGAACTCTGCCAGTGGGTGGGTCTTTGTGGATTTCCCTTTGCCCAACTCTTGTCCTCCTAGCACAATGCGCAATTCCTAGAATGAGAAATACAAGATGTGGATGGTGTGGACGGTGGAATGCTGACTGCGGGCTATAGCGTCCGTATATCACAGCTGTGGTAAGGATCCTGTTTGAAAGGGGTGAGGACATGTATGCTCCAACAGCCGCACTGCAGCAAGACCTTTGTGCTTATCAGCGATAAAAATGAGTTGGCGCTAAGAATGTACATGCGATTTTACATATCAATGGGATTCAGCTTGCAACCGACACTGGTGTCCCTCATTCAATGGGGTTGCTCTACGAGATGGTTGGCGTCCGGAGATTCTTGGACAATTTCTCCAGCTTGTGTAAAACAGAATATCGTCGGCTTCAAACAAACTCCAATGCGTGACTTCTGAAGGCGAGTCAGCCAAACTCATTTTGGAGCAATGGTACAAATGAAACTGTACGCTTCTGTGGCCATATCCATCGCGTACTGTGTATTCGGTGTCGAGAATGCAGTCAAGGCATCGAGCACCCGATTTTGTGAATGAGCAGTGCGAGGTTGCTTATGCACTACAATGTACATGTCCTGATGAAGGTGATAAACAGGTCAACTATATCTTTAAAGCTCGACATTCCAATCCTCTTGATCTTCCTACGGATGTTGAAGTTAGGGTAGGCGATCGCGTGGCTCTCCACCCAATCCCACACGAGCATCATTACGTCGGCACGATGATGTGCTTGATCATGCCTGCGCAGGAATTTGCAGTGCATGTCATAAGAAAGCGTGTGCGTCAGGTAATAGAGTAGTTACCAAGGTGCATACGACCTACTCCGGATTCAATGGACATATAGCACTCAAACTAAGAGGTTTTTCGAAGCAAGTTCTGCAGAAATGTGAGCCGACGATGCTAACACCAGCACAGCGGAGCCCACCGAACAATGTAATAGGTAAATGAACTCCAAGGATACCATGAAACCTCCACCAACGTTGTCAGGATATTTGACATTGGAAGGAGTAACCGTTTCACCAGCTTTACGCATCTCTTCAGGTGTCGTTTGAATTGGTAATACTGGCCTGGGGTTTCGTGGAGGTGAATTCCTCCCAATGGGACGCAATCGAACGATGCACCCTACTCAGATATTGAGCCTGCATCGATTTCCGGCGGAGGGCCATTTACGTTTGTACTAGGTTCTAGTCTTCCCTAAATCCTAAAAGCAACCATCTAGAGTCTCACTGCTGTGGCACATACTCATACCTTGTTCAGTGGGACAGGTCACAATATAATAGTTCTCCGCAACATCGAGGTGAAAGATCGAGCAACTCAAGGAAGGCATTGACCAGTCCTTGTTAGCAGTTCGAGCTCGAATGTGGTACAGTGGTTTATATGATGGAGAAACCGTTAATCTTGCATGAGCCCAAGAAGTTGGCAGTGAATGGGGAATTGCCGCGGCCAGTGGAATCATCGATGCATCATTGCCGAGGCCGACTTGACACATTTGGGATCACGTGTTGAACACATAGCAAGCGCCGAGCGCTGCAAGTGGCAGCTCATCAATATTTACTACAGCCGTGGCTTAGACACGGTCCGTTCGTATGAGCCAGGGACGTTGAAAATTCTGAGGGAGTCTGCGGTGGCGCCAGATATTGAACCTACGCCTTCAATACCATTCGTACGTGTGCAGGACCGTCACCTTCTCCGAGTCAAGCCGCAGCCACGCTAACAATTTAAATTACGTTGTTGTGTAGATTCACAAGACGATGGGTCAACAGCTCCTAGATGTGATTCTGCGACGCCACCTGGAGAAATTATCTTGTTCTGTCAAAATGGGCATTGAACTGCGCTCGTTTGAGCAGTCTGAGGAGTGCGTTACCGCTGTTTAGTTTTCAGTGATGTGTCTATGCTGATTGCAATCGTTGTAGATGCTACTCAGTATGTCTGTTTTTGAGAGCTTTCCAATCGTGGTTGAGAGATGGTTATCCCTGTTGCTTTCACGTGATGCTACCAGTGAGCACCTTCACGCGTGACTAACTTTGTCTTGTTCAATACTCTCACTTCATCCTCCCGAGTCTCCCAAATTCGTTGAAAATGTTCCTACCAGCGACTGCGAACGCTATCCAGGCCTAGAGACCAGTACTGAAATGAACGGTGTTTTTGGACGTGCCTCGACGTAGGGCTCTTTTACGATGCGTCTGTTGGCCCTACCTTCCCTTTCATGAGGCCTTCAGGCCTGAGCACTAGCAGTGAGCCATTCATCCCGTACCCAGAAATTACCTAATAAGACAAAAATGAAAAGCATCGAACCTTGGCCTTCCACTCTAACCGAGTGGTTCGTCCTTTATGCTCAGTCCACCGCACCCGATTTCTTCGCGCTTTTTGCCTTTAAAGGCAAAAACGGGCGCTACGGAAAAGCAAACGCACTCGATGTCCACAGCACGCCTAGTGCTTGTTTTAAAACAAAAGAAGCGCGCAGGATGTGGATGTGTGGAAATACCACAACACACGCGCTTTTCATCCACTCCAAAGCTTCAATCCACCTCCTCAGATCGTATATAAGTGCTTCTCTTCACTCAAACACTATCTAACTGCTTCTCTCCACACAAAACTATCACAAGATGCCAAGAGGTAACACGGTGAGTTTCTTGTCTACCTCACATCACTTGTCTTGTACTTATGACGCGTTCTCTGCAGACGCCTGTTAACTGCCCTATCTGCGACAAAGCTATAAGCTGCAGTTCAAATCTTTCTTCACACGTGCGCACGCACGATAAAGACAATGATGCCTTGTAAGTACTCGTACTTTATATACCAGATGGTTCCTGACCTTTGATCAGTATGCACGCATGTCCATTCCCTGACTGCACTTACAAGGCCCTCCGAAGGACCAACCTACAGACTCACATCAATACCCACACCGGCGAACGCCCGCATAGGTGCCCTGAGTGCCCATTTACCACTGGCAATCCATCATACTTGACGCATCACCGCAAGAAACAACACGGCTACCAGCCCATGGCACGTCGTTATCCCACAGACAGTGCTGCTCCACAATCCGCCGCTGCACCCTACCTACCAACTCAGAACGAGGGAGATATTTCTGCATCGGTGGATTTGAACCGTGGTGCCCCCTCGCGCGCTGAGTTTAGCCACTCCGGTAACCCTGAATTTCAGGACGAGTTCGGTGAACTCACCTGGGAAAGACTCTTCCCTCCGGAGGAATTTGCGCGTTTTGATGAACAGCGTGGCGCGTGGGTCCCCTACCCCACCCCCTTCCCCAACCCCAACCGTCCCTTTTGATCTCCCCACTCTCCACATACCGCAGATCGACCCGAGGCTGTTATCCGATGAAAATTCTCATCTGTCCATCCCCGCCTTCGATGGAGACCTTCAGTGGAAGTCTGTCTCCTGAAATGATCTGAATTACTCCGTACCAGCTGGACTGGAGGAGTGTTTACTGACATATGGTTCGGGGAGTTTTTGAAGGCTGATGCGGTCCCAGCATTCGTTTACGAAGAAGAATAATTTTTAGTGAAATCTTTCTTGACTATCATTGTTTCATCTCGTCATACTACCTGTACAACACCATCATCATCATCGGCATTAGCATTTAGAACTTGGCATTATCATTATCGTTTCACGTATATCACACCACTTGCATCTTTCATGTACCACGCTTGGCATTGCGACAATGACATGAGTTGTAAAATATATGTTGTGCAACTTGTGCTCCATTCCGCACGCACGATTGGATTTCTGACGCAATCAACATCCGTCACTGAGTGTTCTTATGAATAGTAGCACGCAGTCAGCTTCTCGGCATATCTTTCGCTTGGACAATCGCAGATGGGATGCTAGTCTATTGTACGCACTCGGTATTCACATTCAGGTGGTCGTATCATTTCCACAATAGAACATTTGCCGGCATACATTCTCAAGGTCTGCAAGTGTCGATTCAGCAAATGTGAGGGAAACGGCTTTGAAGAAACTTGTCCCTCATGGGATTTTCGCCAGTGCTGTCCATGTGCCATGCGGTTCGTATACAATGCGGCGCATTGGTGAAATCGAGCTCTAGGTATCATGACACAGAGCCACAAGACAAGTACCGAAAACCCATAACAAGATCTGGCGGTTGGGTCACACCGTCCTAGCACTGACACGATCGAGGAGAAAGGGTGTCGAATTGCGGTCATCGTCGGGTGCCCCCTCCGTTCACTCAGCAGTGTCACACAGTGCATAACTAAATGAAACGATCGTTTCAAGCGTCGCTTGACGTGGCAGCTGTGGCGAACGAGAACTACACTGAGTGAACACGAAAAACCAACTGGTTGCCCCTTCGCCAGATCCCACAGCCTGATAGTGCTATCAGAAGATTCAGTCACGATACCATCCGGCGAGAACGAGATTAAGTCAACCCTCTGCCACGGCAAAAAC
>JRHT02000222.1:48773-59371 GCA_011800875.2 Suillus brevipes Sb2 | reverse complement strand
TGTCGGGAAACGGTTTTGAGCGATCTACGCAGCGGTAAAGCAGCTCCTGCAACATTTTATCGACGGGGCATTTCCTGTAGTTTTTAACATCGCGCCTGATCGATGAACGAATGTCGTTGACGCTGCGTGAACAACGGAGTTCAATATGAATGTATTGATATAATAAAATTAGACGTACTTAACGCCTGCAGTACTGATGTATTCACTGACGGCGGCAGAGCTAACTGCAGGCCTGAGCGGGGTGGATTTGTACTCGGGCCCAGAGCCAACACCGTGAGGTGGCGTCATTGGCGCAGTGACGCCAGCAGTACTAGCATTAGCCATGATGAAGAGCCTCAACTCCTAAGAAAACAGTGAACGCGGATGACCAGAAACAGCAGACGAAGGCTAGCTTTCAAGCTAAAACAATACTATTGTTTATACATTTCAACGCTAAAATTGATGCTCGGAACTTGAAGTGTTGCCTCTCGATCATCAAAGCTTCGCTGACTGCTTCAATTGGAGAGGAGTTGGAGAGGAGCCTCGACAAAGCCTGGCAAAAAGTAGAACTCCGCTCAAAACACGCTGAGTCTGATACTAGTAAGACTTTGTTTGGTTCATCTCCTGCAAATGGTCAATGAATATTTTTCAATGCACAAGAGACATATTGTGGTGAGGCACCTGTATATGCATACGCTTACCAGAAACACAGAATGCCATCTCAGAGCCTCATGTACTGCCCCGAACAAACTCTCCGGGATCAACGACAGTCCAGACGGCTTGCTGCCGGGTTTAGCGGCATGCTATTATGCAACGATGCCAACCATTCATGCATCCTGAGTCTCTGAAAGACCTCTTGTCAGTTTTCCGATGTGAGTGTCCGCTCTTCCAAGTCAAAATTCGATCTCTAACGGCACAATGGCTCGGTAGCTATTATGTCCACCTTCGTGGCACTACGTTAAACGGACGCAAATCTTTGCTGTCAATGTGGTCTGTAAACACGAATCTGCCTCATGTTATGCCGCTGTCCATTGATGCTTTATCTGTTTCCCATGGCGACCTCTGCTTCTTTTCATGGTTGGTTATTCAGTATACCGCAACTCTACGAGACAAGATCTAACTGGACCGTGTGGGCAAGATATGGCTGTTATTTACCGACTCTTTCCGAACACAGTCACGATGGTCCGGGCCGGTTTCTTTGTGGCGCTACCGCTACTCTCCAAAGAACATGAAATTGGTTTTCGTATTGTAATATATAAGGCACACCGAACCGTTGAGGCCATCCCTCAGATCTCAGACCCCATCGTCATCACTACCCCAACTATGGCATCTGACCATTCTGATGTTGTGTCGATCTCGCCCTCGAAGGAGCATGTCGCGTGCAAAGAACTTAATCTCGACGTAGAATTTGGTGGTACAGAGGCACGAAACAAGCTGGAGCGCAAATTATTGTGGAAACTCGACCTGTGCATGTCAATTCTGGTGCTCATGAGTATCATTAATCTTGTGAGTAACCTCGCGTTAAGGTGTCTAACCTATGTATATCTCATTATTGTTCTAGATAGATCGAAACACTGCTAGGTACGCCCTTCACATGATTCGCTGACGTATATTGTTCACAATGTATAAAGTGCAGTCCGCTTACGCGGGTTCGTCACCGACCTTCATCTCGAGGGTCAACAATTTGCGACGGTGTTGTCTATTTTCTATGTCGGATACATTATTACACAGATCCCCTCCAACATGTTTCTCAACTACATTGGAAAGCCATCGCTTTATCTGCCTGCTTGTATGGTAATCTGGGGATTGATAATAGCGCTGACTGGGAATATTACAAAGTATGACCGATCAATGATGTCTGACCGAAGACTGACCATAGTCCTCGTAATAGTTTCGTCGGAGCACTCCTAACACGATTCTTCCTCGGTTTCGTGGAAGCAGCATTTTTCCCCGGCGCCGTGTTCTTGATTTCGAAGTGGTTCGTCGACTATTGAGTATGTTGTAAGCGGATGCACTCAAATGCAATTTGCAGGTACATGAGAGGCGAAATTGGCTCCAGATTGGCTATCCTCTATTGGTAAGGGCGCCACTATGCTGGTGGGCATATCTGTTCATCGGCGGCACCATTGCAGTGGAAACATGATCAGCAACGCCTTCGGAGCTCTTATGGCATCAGGCATCCTTGCCGACATGGACGGCGTCCGCGCAAAAGCCGCATGGAGGTGATAAAATCAAGTTGATTTGTTGAGAGACTCTGTTGAATTTCATCTATAAGGTGGCTTTTCTACATCGAAGGAATTCTGACTGTCACCGTTGCGATAATGGCTGTCTTTGTTTTACCGGATTTTCCGATGACGACAAAGTGGCTTACTGACGATGAGCGTCGGCTTGCATTGAAGCGTATGGAGGAGGACGCTGGTGTAGGGGACCAGGCAGAAACTGAGAACAGTGGCTTCGGTTACGGCTTTTCCCTTGCTATCACCGACTGGAAGGTGTGGTGGTTCGCAATACTAGCGGTTGCTCAGAATGTAGCGATGTCCTTCATCGTCTACTTTCCTACTCTTACCACGACGCTTGGGTACAACCCAACTGTATCGCTGATCCTCATTGCGCCTCCTTGGGTATATGCTGTCATTTTCATATTCGTGTGGGCCAGGTAAGTTGGGATATCGAACGATTTAGAAACTGATGAAGAACTTCCCAGGCACTCTGATAAAACACAAGAAAGGTTCTTCCACATGAGCACCTCGAACTTCATTGGTATAATTGGGTCACTTATTTCGATATGCACCATGAACACTGCGGCCCGATACCTATCTTTGTGGGCACATGATCTCAATTTTGGACGTCTCGCTGATAGTGACTCCCCTTCACAGGTTCTTCGTGGCGCAGTCCTGTGCGGCGCATATCTTGATGATCACATGGAACAGTAACACATTTGCCCGACCGCCATCAAAGCGCGCAGTATGTGTTTCACTCATCAATGCATTTCAGCAACTCGGCAACATAGGAGGGTCGTGAGTGGTTTCATCGATTGTTGTGATGGTAGAAATTCATTCACTAAATCAATGACAGGTACGTCTGGCCAAGCAATTGGGGCCCTACCTATCGATATTCGTATGCCATTGTGATCACCTGTAACGCTATTGTAATTACGATGACTTGGATCCTCAGACAGCATCTGAAGACACTGAACAAGAAGCTGGAGAAAGAAGAGCAGAAGCAAGGGATCAAAGAAAAAGGATTCCGCTACGTTTTATGAACGATGGCATGATCTATGAGTTCTCGATTTTTACCATCAACGTCCACGTACAAACAGGTAATGTTTATCTTTATTCGTGCCAGGTGTATTTGACGATATCTCGAACACAGCATGAATTGTAGGGAGTTTCTTCGCAAGTGTCGCCTTTAGAGGACTCTCTTCTTCTTTGTACAAATGATCAGAATAAGTTATGTGCGCATTCTTTAGTAGAATTTCCGACAATCTAATCATGATAATTCTACCGAAATATATCAATGGTCCAAGGGCCTGTGTTCAAAAGTTCACCAAGAACTGATATGATATCATGAATGTATGGTGAGACACATCAAAGCAAGATAAATACTATTGGTGACGACCCGACGTTATGAAGTCTCACTGGAACAGCAGACCGAATTGGGAGACCGCCCCATTGACAATTTCGCCAGGGACAAGGTACATCCACGCATGGTCTTCGTCAGATGAAGGGACCTCCTTCATACCCTCGTTGACGCGCAATTCATCGAGGTCGATGTATGAGGAATGGATGATGAAAGTGCGCTGCGCCCACTGGCTGATCTCTTCCGGACTCACGATTGTGTAGGTCATCACGGGCAGCTCGTGATCGAAGCCAATTACGGACGACGCAATGGTAGGCACTTAAAAGCGGAGCCAGGACCAGCATTCTTGAGCTGAAGAACCGAATGCGCCATATACTAAGCGGATGTTAGCAGTGCACGGATGGTTCACAAGTCAAAGCAACCATGCGGGATTGACGAAGCTACCGACTTCGGTGGGCGCGCCTATTTGCACGGATGAGTTGGATGAGCCCTGCTTCTAAAAAGTTTGGCGGTGGTTAGTCGAAGTTTCACGGTACAGAACGACTTTCACACTAGAAACTTGAAGAATGGTATGACTGAACTCGCAATATCCACAAAGTACGCCGAGGCTGAAAACGAGTGAAGTAGTATACAAAAATCTTGATGAAAGCATTCTAGTCGACAAAAACACGAAAACGTACACGAAAACAAGTTAGCTAGAGTGCGAGAATATCACGATGAGGGTCATTTTAACAACAGGGATGAAAGAGGATCGCAGATAAGTAGTTTGTGAATATATCCCAGGTAACAGTGATACAACGTAGAGCTACACACCAATATGAACGAAAACCATCCTCTGCTCAAGCGGCACCTTCGTCTTCACGGCATGAGTAGCACAGTTGAGTGCCCATGCCGCCTTCGTGCAGTCCATGACACCTTCCTCCTTCGGATGGAACATGTATTTGTAGAAAGCTTCAATGACGTGTTTTGCGACGGAATCATCAATTTCCCATAGCGTGCCAACGACGCTCTTGAACCCTGAAAACTGGAGACCAGCTGCGAGATGAATGACTTCGTCGGGTGTCTCTTTGTCCCCGACGGCGGTATGACTAGCAGATAAGAATGCGAACTCGGCGCGCGGAATATCTCTCTCCATGATATCGAGCAATGTAAGATGTTCATCTCTCATGACGAAATGGGAGTGGTAAGGCTGCGCAGGGTCCTGCTTTCCATGACAAGCGAGGTGCACCCAGGTGTTGTCTTCCAAAGCTTCGAGTGCACCTGCTCGTGTGGCTGCGTCTCCGGAAATAGTAGTACGGTTGGCCGTCACAGGGACGAGCTTACGGACAAGCTCGAGCTCGCTGTCGACAGCCAACAGTGCCTTGCCTTTCCCTGCACCTGGCTGACCCGGTCCAATCGCCACGAAGGAGGGATCCACACGCTTCCTCATCAATTGTCTAGATCTTACCAGAGCCGAGAGCGTCGGGGTGTAGGAACAGATGTAGAGATCTTCCAGGCACGGCTCCTTGGAGCGATCTGCATGTGTTAGAAATGGGTTGGCTGCATGGAGAGGAATCGACGTGAAAGCAGCAGTGGGACACAGCCAGATTCGAGAGCGGCGCTTTACTTTGAGGACATTCTTGAGTACCTGGACGATGGGTAGCATAATCTCATCCCACACTATCCGCAAGAGAACTATTAGATCACTCCTTGGCACCGTTGGTTTCATCCGCGATGCGTTTCGAATTGCCCCTGTGAAACGTTCCTTGAGATTGTTGAGATCAACGAGAGAGATACTCGATAAAGGAACATGATGGGGCTCTCCTGACGTCGGGACAATGATGGCACCGCACAAGTATTGACTGGCAATGAGGATGATGACTGGGCCATGACGCGCTGCAGCCTGCAAGTCGTCGTACGTAGGTGGGAGCAGGAACCGCGAGAACCCTTGAAGATTACGGATTTCAGCCACTGCAGATTCCCATTGCCTCGTAAGTCCCCTATACTCCGTTGCTGCTCTATCTGTGCTGCCTGAAGAACCCTGAGCACCAGAAAGGCGTTTGTTAAGCTCTGAGACTTTGCGAGCTAGTTCGGGACTCGTGGACTCGAGATCGTCGAGTGGTGTCCTGAGTCGCGATAGCAGTGACCACTGCTGGCCACGGCCCTGCTCCATGAGTTCGACTGCCCGTGGCAGAATGCCACGACGTATGACGTATGAGGCTGCATCTACAGGAAGCGATTGTGCACGACGAAAAGCGGTTGCAGCCTCGTGCCGTGCGATGATTGACGATCGTGTCATCACATGGTTGTCGAAAAGCTCCAAGCATACTTGGTATGCTTCGAAGGCAGAGTCGTGTTGACGACTCTCAGCTGCAGCAACCCAGTCCAAGGCGGTTTGAATGCGATATGGAAAGCCTTGAGTAGGGTGTCCTGATGCGAGTCTGAAGTTCTCTACAGCGAGTGACATATCAGCAGGCTTGAGTTGCACTCGGTAACGAGACAGATAGGCATCCTTCAACCGCATGTAGCTGAAATATCTGTCCGGGTGCAGTGAAGGCAAAGCCTCCAATGATTTTTGGCAAAGATTAATGGCCTCCTCGACATCTTCATTCTTCCGAGTGTGTTTGAAACGAGAGCAGAGCACCGAGCTCAAATTTCGAAGAGTTACATGGCGCTCTTGATGGTCAAGCCGCATTATGCGAAGGGATTCGCGATACAGATCAATGGCCTCGTAAAGATCCTCACTGACATCCAATTTGTCATATCTGACCTTGAGCGCGGTGGCAAGGTTGCTAAGCGTGGTGTCACGAATTGGATGCCCAGGTGGGCACAACGTCAGTGCCTCGCGATAGAGGCTGATAGCTCGGGTGATGTCATCTCTGGGACCACGTTCGTTGAAACGGGTGACAAGGGCAAGCCCTAGGGTGTTCAATAAGACATCACGAGAGTCGTGCCCAACAGGGCGCAGGCGCAGCGCTTCTTCGTGCAAAGCGATGCCCTCATCAAGGTCATTAGGATTGCCTTGGTGATTGAAGCGATAGTGGAGTGAAACAGCCAAGTTATTCAAGTAGTCATCACAGCCAGTATGTCCCTCGGGGCACAGAGACACGGCTTCACGGCTAAATTGTATGCCTTCGTCTAAATCATCGATGTTGCCGCTTTGTGTAAACTGTGATCTGAGAGCACTTGAAAGCCTGTCAAGTGCTCTTGGACAGTGTTGATGGCCCAGACGTATGGCACATGAAGCTGCATCTACAGGAAATGATTGAGAAGAATCTTATAGCTCATGTAAGCGATAGTCAACAAGACTTCACGGACTATGCAGGCTGACCTGATAAGGGAAGCCTACGCATGATAAAGTCGAGTAATTTATCTGCTGAAGGTCGAAGTTCGGGGCTGAATTGCAGGCATGTTTGAATGATGTCCCAATCTGAGTCCAATATTGTAAGATGATCGTTGGGGCGCTGCGGGCCACGACCTTGGGATATCATAACAACGATATGATTGTCAGACTGTATCTCAAACCAAGGGTGCCGACCCGAGAGAATCTTATTCAACAAGTCCTCAGGAGAATATTTTGGAACCGAACAACCAACTCACTTGAAGCATCACACAACCAAAAGAGTAGATATCAGTTTTTTCCAAAGGTATGTCACTGACATCTTGAAATAGAACAAGTTCTGGTGCTGCATAGCGGATTTGACCTGGGCGCACGGATGTGACAGCCAAGTGCGACTGGCCAAGAAGGGGCCGGACAATGGTGGAAAGACCAAAATCGATGAGCTTTGCCTGACCTCCCTCGTCAATCAAGATATTCGCCTGCAGGTTCATCAGTTTTGAAGAATGCCTCAGCAGCTCTGGGCTCACCCCTGTTATATCCCCGTGCATGATATGCATCGAGTGCACTGTGCCAAAAGTAAGCTACCAGAACATCTTGAGAACATAAATGAAGCTGACAGTACTGCAGTCCAGCGCTGACATCCGCTAACTTCCAACTTCGTGTGAATATTTGGAAATGAAAGGAAGTGATGAGAATTCTGCTCACCAAACGTGAACGGTCCAGCATTGTTAGATTGTTGTGATTGGATACCAGATAGGCATTCAACGTGCCGTTGGGAATCCACGGAGTTACTAAGCTACGCAACTCTGACCTCCGTCCAAATCCTGTCGCTGTACCCAACAATGGTACAATGTTGGTATGACGTAGAATCGTCAAAATCCCGATTTCTCGGCTAATTTTCTGGATGATTCAAATGGCAATAAATAACAAGTGCCAATATATGCAGACTCTTACCCTGTTTATTCTTTCTGAATCATTATATTGCTCTGGATATCTGAAGGCCTTGACCGCAACCTTATGTGTTGATCGATTGGTCGGCATAAGTCAGCCGCAACAGTAAACAAGTCTAGCATGTGGACTGACCACCGCTGAAAGACCATCTGCATTGTAATTGCATTTCAAGACATCACCAAATCCACCTCCACTAATGGGGTCCTGAGTTGTTCGAGTGATACATGGTGTCAAATCGTCTGGTAAGTCCTCCACCCTACACGGCAAGATCAGTAAAGCAGATACTGAGTGCGGTACCAACGATGCGACCATACCCCATACCGCAGTTCCTTTTGTTTATTTGATTGGCGGTCTCGTGAGTCACAGATGTTTAAAGGCTCAATGTTAGAGTACTAGTAGGGGAGCTCAAAGTTAAAACGCCCAATTGAACGCCTAAGCCCAACGCCCAACCTCGTGACCGAAATGACTAGAATAAATAGAAGTAAATACGGAGTAAAGCCACCCCGCACCTGCATATAAGCTGAGCCTTGTCGCGCGAAACGCTGCCAGTGAGCGCTGAAATCAATAGCAATTTCAAACAAGCTCACGAGTTGGGTAATGATTAATGATTAAATAATGATGACCCAACAAATATTATGAAGTTGCCCCCTGCATGTATTGATTTCCACATTCAGCCATTCCCACTGGCAGCTCAGCAACAGCCAACAGTGGGGCTAGAGTCAGTCAGCTTGGTCGCAATGTATGAAAACTCATGGAGCTAGTAGCTACGATGTAGCGCATTATGTGAGTAACACAAAAAGCAGGAACAATTTCTTGAAAAAAACTCGAACGTGAGTGCCATCACAACATTTTTTCCCTTGAGTTACTCGCACATGCAAAATACTAACTGTTATTGCAATCGGGTACCATATAGCACTGCCACCTAGAGCAGAAGAACTCGAAGTGATCGAATGCTATACCTGCTCGTCATCTCTATATTCGAGAATGGGGCGGACTGCTAAGTGCCCACTGACAGCTGGTCCAGTAATCGAATACGTAAGACACGCCAGCGCAGCCTCGTTCTCAGCATCCACAGTCTCCTTGTTGCTGGAAGATCATTCTATCAAGCCGAGATCAAAACATCCCCAGTTGAGTATCAGTCACGTCGCATGCAATATGATGAGCAAGAACTTTGAAATTAGTCAAGCCACGAACAAGATGACTATGATGTAGGTCCGACACGGACATTTAGATACTTTGCTCTCAGCTGGGTCCGGATATTGTTCCGGAGCCACATCTTAAACACGGTGGCGTCTTTCAAAGAAGCAAATGCACGGCGGTGAGCCTCAACAGAGACATCGGCTCCATCAGCTTTGGAACCATCAGCTTCAGAGCCATCCGATCCAGATTCGTCAGAGTCATCAGATCCAGATTCGTCAGAGCCATCAGATCGAAATTCGTCAGGGTCATCCAATTCAGAATCGTCAGAGTCCTCCGATTGAGAGTCGATGGGCTCGACCGCTCGAGGTCTGAACACATTAAACAGAAAGACAGTTCTAAGGGCAAGTTGCACAACTTTCCAGCTACGTTTGTGCGATCGCGAGGGTTTCATCTCATGACGACCACAGAATAAGAAGTCATTCTTTTCCACCCTGCACTGGATGGCATCCAATGTCAACCATCGATCGAGAGGGCGGGGCTTGCTGAGCAATTGGCCTGCTTTATAACGAAGAGATACCCAGGTCAGGACCCATAAGAATGACTCTGCGTCATGCCGGTACAGGTGCTTGACCTTGCCTTCGATGGCTTCCTGCGTGAGGAGTTCGATGGCCATGAAAGGTACAGTCCCTGTGAGCTCCAGGCCTGAGGGACTATCTTGAGTCGATGATAAATCGAAGTCGTTAAGGACCCCGATATATCGACCACCTAAGGTCTTGTAGACCATGAGATTGCTAGGGCTGATGTCGCAGTGATGAACATCATTTTTCCAGAGAGCATAATGACCTGATGTCGCAGGTATCAGCAAGCAACAAGGAACGCAGGCAGGAATACATACAGACGACGATGTGCCACCATGCGACAAGGAACCGCTTGCCGCTCAGGTCCGTGATCGGCTGGAGCTTTCTGAATACGACGATGTACAACACGCGTCTGCCTCGTTCAGCGTTCTCGAGTCCCAGCGCCCTCCTGATTATCGCCGTGGATGTATCCTCAAACTTGCGGAACCAGACCATCTCCGGGACGTGGTACCTCACCTTGCCTTCCTCGTCCTTCTTCGCAATCTCATACACTTTCTCGAGTATCGCTGGTTCGCTCTCGCGTTCCTCTTCTGGCCAATAGAGCTTGGCAACCAGCTCGCTGGTAGCGTTATGAGGATTATGATGGGGGAGTGTTGGTGCCAGAGCCGACAGCGTCTCGCTTGTCACTGGAAAGACGGCAGTTGCACGACCACGCAGACCAAAGCGAGTGGTGCAGTTGTCAGATAAATCCAACGTAAGGTCGACTTCTCCGATCTTCTCGTCCAGGACCCGAACCTGGCTCGATGATCCGGGCTCAAGCTTGAATACAGGGCTGTAGCCCCATTCCACGTATGGCATTCGCTGCATAGCAAGCAGCAAAACCATGAACCGGGGAAGGTCTTGCACGAAGTTGATCCCAGAGCACTGGATCGCGTCCTGCCGATCAAAATACCACAGGTAAATCTTGTCGTCTGGTACGAGCGATCAATCTCACGAGACATCTGCAGCATCTCATCGACTCACTCTCCACTATATAAGTAATGACGCTCTGC
>JRHT02000222.1:0-48748 GCA_011800875.2 Suillus brevipes Sb2 | reverse complement strand
CGACGCCGGTGATGATAGTTGTGTAAGTATAACTTGAGGCAACAAGTGCGTCGCAGTTGCTGTAAGCAAGTAGCTAGTCCGCGCTACAATTTTTGATGTCCTTTACGGGGCAGCTATTTTACAACGTCCTCGACGAAATGGCGACGCATCTAGCGAGTTTTGGCAAAGGGCTGTTCGGCTGTAATGATCTACTAACGGAGTTCCGGTAGGATGGTTAGACGTTGTTCCCGTTGCTGCGAGTTTTTTAGTTCGTCGTAGACCCACTAGACACTCAGCTTAGACGGTTAGAAAGCTTTCCTCTAATTATTCACCTACGGTGACTTTTCAAACCACTCGTGCCGTCTTCTTGTCTACATGTTTGGAAAATAGGTCCGAAGTTTGGAACGCGAGCTGGACAACTCGTTTGACCTACACGGACCTAACCAAACAAGCTTCCGGGTGCTGCTACTGTTCTAGGACAAAGTAGTTTTGCTGGGTTTTTTGTACCGGGTTGTCGTAGTTCCGCTTTCCAGATATACCTTCGGACTGCAGCAGTAGCAGAGAGCGTGTTCGCGGTTATTCCAAGCCTTCGTCAGCCCGGTCCGGATGTACCTGCTCCTCCGCAACCTCTTCGGATGGGTTGTTAAGGTTACCTGCCTGCAAGCTAGCTGCCACCTCAAGTCTGTGTTCTTCTAAGCCTGACCGGGGAGTTACGGCGGACTCTGATTGCGTCACTTCTTAATGCTATAGGGACGACGATGCTCGAGCGTGGTCTGTAGACTACGCGCATTCGATAGGTCGTACCTGTTGACTGCGAAGGAACGACTGTATACCCTATGTCCGCCTGCAAGCTGTAGAGCCTGTGACTTGTTGTTCTCCGCGGTGAGATCAGTTTGTGGGCTGTCAGTATCGTTGTTCTTTGACTCTATGGTACTACTGAGCCTACTCCTTCTCGGCGTTTCCTAAGTAGGACATGAGGTTTCGTAAGACATGCGGTGCCTCAACAAGCGCCGGGTACTAAAATAAAAGACGTACTTAACGCCTGCAGTACTGATATATTCGCCGGAGGCGGCAGAGCTAACTGTAGGCCTGAGCGGGGTGCATTTGGACTCGGGCCCAGAGCCAACACCTTGAGGTGGCGTCATTGGTGCAGTGGCGCCAGCAGTACTAGCATTAGCCATGATGAAGAGCCGCGACTACTGAAAAAGATAAGAGAACTCCAATGACAAAAACTGCAGATGGTGGTTGGCTTTTAAGCTAGAATGACACTATTCACTTCAAACAACCGATGCTCGGAAGTGTGTTTGAAGTTAGTACCTTCAGAATTGAGCGCGCCTTATATTCTATCCATGCCCCATTTGACAAGATGTGTGGAAAAATTGCCACTGCCGCACACAGCTGTAAACCTCTGTAAACACTTGTGATTTTAGCCAGCGAAAAACGAACCGGACTCAGTTCCTGAGCGGAGTCATAACATTCTACAAGGACACTATAATCCGTGATATTCAATAATGGTATATCTCTTCTTTGTTTGTGTAGGAAGCGCACCACGCAGTTGACTATGGAGGTTACTGCTCTTGTAAACAGACCAGTACGTCACATCTACCAAATGCAAGGACTGATTGTTAAGGATGGAAACCCAAGACTGCGATTGTGGCGTACGTTGTAAAACTTCGCAGCCATTTCTCTTCGGTGATTCGATTGACAAGAAAGTCAGGGTCGGCAAAGTCAGGTTTGGAGCCAGCTATGGTCCTGGTCCACCGTTGAGTGCTGTGGTCCACATAGAAATTGGAGACATGCTCACGTGTAACGCCTGTAGTTTGGAATACGTGACTACTGCTAGTTATCTTTCGTGAGGTATCTGGTTTACATTGCAAAAGTCAGATAAATATTGGATGCAATGAAATAAATCAACAGACGGAACGGTGAATGCCCAGAATGGGTCCGAGCTTGCTTTGTCGAACGTTGTCGCTGTTATAATTATGAGCCATTTGTAGGGAGGAAGCCTAGATGATTGACCAAGAGCAAAAAATACATCATGCGGCGCCCTATTTTCAACAGGTATCGAAGGACGACCGCTTGGGACCAATTCATAGTTTGTCCCGTTCTGTATGAAGTCGGATTATAGAAATATCGTCAAACCTCCAGATACTTAGCGAAACAAAATAGCGTGATCGCTGCTCCAACTGATATTTCATTGGCCTCTAAACCGCATCTTATCTTGTTCAATGTACAGAACACAGGATTAGGATCACCCATGCGACCTCTGAAGAAAGTAGACACTACAGTTCAACCAAGACGATATCGCGACATACCTCGAGGGTATATGGACAACCTCTTGACGCACTGTAAATTGGTAGACAGATGACCAACCTCGAAACCAAGTCAAGCTCTTACTACTGGGCCCAATTTGAAGGACCTATTAACAGTGTCAGGCAAGCGAAATCTAGGAAATCTCCGTAATATACCTTCCAGCATAATGCTTTATCATCATTACCGCGGACTTGGCTGGTGCTGCCAAGAAAACCTGGAGCCAGAGCGAGGAAAAGTGCGATCTAGATAATGGGAGGGATGAGATAAGACTAGCACAATTCAGTCCGATATCACAACACATCTGGGTCGCGTAGGGGACATCGGAGAAATCGGAGATAACAATAAATTGACGGCCCTTGCAAAAATAATCGTCCAAACGCCTGCAACAGGCGGTTGTCATCTCCTACCCACCATGTCTGCCGGACAGTAAATTTCCTTGCGGTGATGCGACTCAAGAAGTAGGGCACCTACTTTACAATTGTTCAACGATGTTTGGAAGAGGTGGTGGTGGTAAGGGCGGTGATTATCTCTGTTCAGGTCCTGGGATGCCAGTCAATCGAACCACTCCTTCCAGCGATGAAACATTTCTGCATTGACGGTTGTTCAAACATGCAATTTACGAGAATCAGTATCGAAAAATGTTGCAGGGCCAGTGCCTAGACTCGGGGGTGGTGATGAAGAACCAGTGTTGAGTGACGAAGGGCTTGGAGAAAATGAGTATTCCAACTTGTGAATTTGTGCGAATTTGGACCCACGAAGACCTCTGAGCTTGAGCTATATAATTACATTCGTCAGCTCGCGATCAGGGAGACGTGGTGTCGACGTGCGGCCTATCATGTCAGAGTCGTCAGAATCAGAATCACGGTGCGGGGGAGCTCCATGGAATGCACCTTGCGCATCATCGGAAGAATTGTCAAACGGGATAGAAGAATCTTAAAGCTCATGTTAGCGATAGTCAGTATGGCTTCACGAACTATGCAGGCTGACCTGATGAGGAAAGCCTACGCATGACAAGGTCGAGTACTTCATCTGCTGAAAGTCGAAATTTGGGTCTGAATTGCAGGCATTTTTGAATGACATCCCAATCTGAGTCCATTATTGTAGGATGATCGTTTGGGCGCTGCGGGCCACGACCTTGGAATATCATAACAACGATACAATTGTCAGAGTCCAGACTTGATCTCAAACCAGGGGTGCCGACCGCTGAAATACTATCTGCATTGCAAATGCATTTCCAGACTTCACCAAATCCACCTCCATGTACTAACGTGGTCCTGAGTTGTTCGAGTGATAAAGGGTGTTGAATCGTCTGGCAAGTCCTCCACTGGCACCCTACACGGCAAAATCAGTCAAGCAGATACTGAGTGCGGTACCTACAATGCAACCATACCCCATACCACAGTTCCTATGTTTATCTGATTGACAGCCTCGTGAGACACGGATGGTCAAAGACTTATTAGAGTTTAGAGAGCAAGCTCGAGTTGAGGCGAATTTGGAAGCGTTTAACCGCGCTTAGCTCAAGTGCAAGAACTCGCCTTCGACGACAACAACACCAAGATTTACCGTCACTACTTGGTCACTACGCTGTCAAATTTTAACAGCATTTCTGGATCTTTGATGAATAGCTAGTAAGCACATAGGCTTGTTGGAGTCGTTTCTCTACTCTAATATGTTTTTTTTCAAGCATCAAGAATATGATAAAATTCTGTGGATATCGATATCTAATGGGAGGCTGCTCAGCGCGGCATTGATTTGGGCTATAAGCGCCTCAGACGAAACAAGACGCACGCGAGGTCATCCGCGTCTGGCATTGAGGATGTCAGGGAGCTTGCAGGTGTTTATAGTCCACACGACTACTTCGAGGGACGACCACCATCCAAAGGGAGGACGCATTAAACCGTTGCCTACGACGACTTGCCAATCAACTCGCCGCTACTAGGCTAAGATATTTGGCTTTGATTGGGCTGTGAAGGAGGTTCTTAATGCACCTCCGTCAGCGACCTATCCATCATGACATCGCGGTGGATGTAGCTGATGCACCCATCACCCACAGAAACCAACCAGCGTCATCGCGCGCAAACTGTATACGTTTATTCCTATGTACGCGTCTTGATGTATTTGCGCATTGGACCAAAGGAATTGAATATTAATACGAAAGTTTGAAGCGCTGTTCTGTCGATTGTGAAGCGCATCTTCCTCAGGCACACCTTTACAACAGGGAAAGCTGGTAAAGCAGATGGAGATGGATGCCAAGTCCCTTTTCTTGCGGTGGTATCCTATCCTTGTGTGTATCTTGTTTCAAGGTTGCCTATATGCATGAGTTAAACTTGTCCCCAGTGCTTTCCTCTCGCTAAGCGTCCAGTTGTCCTCCGTCGCTGCAAGGTACCACCCGTTCCTTGCGCACAATGACCACTATTCCGTTGATATTCGTTATCTAAGCCACGTTCGCCGTTTGTCTATACCACCTGGTCAACCCTTCAGATAACGGCATCGCTATGACTACCACTATAAAGACATCTTTCAGGATATTTGGTCGTCATGTGCAGCAAGTTCGAATCTGCACATCCATCTCGACTCGTCTACATGAATGATGTCACGGGCGAGGTTGTGCATATCTGGAGCTTTCACGATCAGGTTGACCTTTTCCCGAGCGCGGCTCGCTTTCTTTCCAACTTTCGACGCCTATTCTCCACACCCAGATTTCCCTCAGGGGTCTCCACCTGCGGACCTCCGCGAGCGATTAAAGGCCAGATCATCACAAAGCTCACACGATGCAATGCTACAATCGCCGCTCTATCGTCGAACGGGGAAGTGTTCATATTCACTTTCACAATCTATGGCAGATGATATGCCCCTGCTTTTCAAGCCCCAACGCACATGGGCGCTGAGACGTTAATTTAGTGCAGGCGCGTGGATTTTGAAATTAAAAAGTCATGTTGCCTGACGTCTTGTAGGTTGTTAATATTGGGGTATGAAAGTTTACCCTCAGTCCGGTCATCTCGACGCTCTAGGCCTGGGCAAATAGCGCTGGGGCGTTTGGGCTCTGGCAGTGACGGCCCAGTTAGGTGTCGCATCGGGAAATTGTACATGACATGACATTCAGCGCTTTTCGTGGAGTGGATAAAGGTTGGGATTCTATTTCCTATCTAATTTCAAAGCGTTGACGACTGCATCACGCAGTTAGTTATTTGAGCAGCTACGGCGGTATCCCCCGGGAGATTCGACGGCAAGTCGAAAGAGATGACTGAGCTGCGCCAGAGCCTGCGGATCCTATAGCACGCACAGCACGATGCGTCTCCGTATCTCAAAGTGCGCGGCAGCTTGTTCAAAAATCATCCTGGATTTGCAAATTATGTAACCTACCCGCTTGTCACTTAAAAGAATATCCTCGACAGGCAGACATAAAAAAAACGTCGCAATCAATACGTCTGAGGGATATTCACTTATCAGGAAACACATGATAAGGTGCTTGAACGTTCTTCCTCGCAGCCATGCTGTGATCCTGACGATGAGCTAATAAGAAAGTTCGCATAGAAGAACCACAAATAAAAATCGTTCGTTGAGAAGCGCGTGCGCGTGACCAGTCAATCGCCTTGCACCCCGGTAATAGAAGTCCAAACATTCAACACGGCTGCCAACTCGTCCACCTAAAGATCTTCGCTTGCTCGGTAAGACCAGCGTGAGGTTTCTGCACCTTCCATTACATATCTCACGACTCAGTTTAAAGACCGGTGGCTTCATGGACACCTACAAGCGTGCAAATGCTGCGCCCATCAATTGATTGGTTCCACAAGCACATTTCTAAACCTGTTCCACGGTTACTAGCATCTGCCGGTTCAAATGATTTTACGATCGATCTTTACTCAACTGTCCGTGGACCTCTGCCGCAGTCTGATTTGTGTAAATTCGTGCTATACTACACACGCTAGTTTAACTCTGAGTATGACATATGAGGTTTTCGGGCGCACCTTGCGGCCTAACGGGATAACACCGCCATGCTTAGCATTAACCTCCAGACCTTCGTCATACGAACGCACGCATTAAATTCAGGCAAGCATCGCATAATACATTGGTATCCTGAACAGCATTGGTTTGGGGGTCGTAAATGCAGATCGGCTCGTAAAGTTTGTGATACAATAAGGAAGAGGGAATTTCAGAATATGCGTGATGCGCTGCGTCGACAAAAAGACCTGTTGACTTGACGCGGACTGATCGACTCGACACGGACTAGTTGAATTGATACAGATAGCATGAAACGATGGACCATGAACCGCATGAAACAGAAGAAAAAAAACACAAAAAATTGAAACAAAAAAAGAGCACAGAGACAACAGTTGCAGAGAGCGAGACGAGCATGGAGCAGAAGTGGGGTGTGTGGTAATCCGATTGGATGGTTTGCATTAGATGATAGAAAGAGATTCGACCGGACGATAATCAATAGCGAAAAGTCACCGTAGATCCAAGACGAGAAATAGCAAGACAGGGGTGCAGGGAGCGAGGACGCCAAACAAAGAAGCGTAGCCATATGAATGCGCAGGAATATCATCATTTATCTTCTCGTCGCCTAGGGCATTCACGAATTTTTCGGCCTCCGCTGTAATGGACATGTGATTACTCCCCAACTTCCATGTCTTCCTCTTTCATGCCAGTCGAGGACGCACTGCGGTGGTCAGCGGCAGCATCAGCTGCTTCTCTTAACTCCGCGTCTACATCCGCATCACCTTCGCCATCCGCATCTGGATCTGTGTTGGGGTCGGAGTGAGGAGAAGGAAGATGTTGCGCTGAGAGGTGTGTGTCAACTAGGGGGTGATAGAATGGAGCAGGTTTCACCCACCAGAGGACACCGCACCCCGTCGTCTGCGTCCAGGGTCTTCGTCATCCGTGGTCTGTAGAGTAGCAATCGCAGGTGGGGAGGGAGGGTCACGGTTGCGATCCCTCTCACGGTCCTTTGCAGACCCACCACCGCGTTTCTTGTCCTGTAAAAGCACAGGGGCTACGAAAGACGCTGAAGTTGGAAAGACTTGTGTCTGCGTCTGTCTCTGCGCCCCAGTGATCGGACCCACAGGAATAGTATCTGTACGGTGCAAACGAGCTGCACTAGCGTTACTACCGCCAGCCACATTTGCATCGGTCGTTCCCCGCCGTTCCACACGCTTCATTTTTTTTCTGCAGCGGTCGCAGACTGTACCAGGCCCTTCTGGTCCAGGTCCCCATTTTTCGACACACTTGTTGTCTTTGTAGCGACCTGGTAAGCCACACTGGCGACAGATGCGCTGGCCGATAGAATTAGTGGGGGGAAACGAGGTGGTGGGGGCAATAGCAGGCGGGGGAACTGGCGCGATGGGAGTGACAATGGCGTTAGGAGGTGTTAGTGGGGAGCCATTGTGAGCTGGCACTACGTCATCAACTGGAGATCCGTTTATTAAAAAGTAACGTACTGATATTTACGCTCGACCCTGGCTTGCCCTTCTTTTGAGGGGCGCCGGTAACTGGAGGGGCAAAAATATGGGTTTGATAGGTCCTAAGCTCGCCAGGCTGATCTAATGGGCCTACGGGAATACCCCTTGATTGGTGGGCAGCCAGAACTGCACGTGGCGACTGTGGCTGTTGGTCACGAGCATTCAAAACGCTTCTTTCATCAGTGGCAGCGTCAAGGAGGAGATCCTCGATGTCCTGCGAAGTAGCACGGACACTAGAGTGGCTGCTGGAACGAGAGTGAGATTTATGAGTAGGCTGAATGGTAAGATGATGGTTGAGATGTTGAATCTGAGGAAGCTGTTGATGGTGGGGATCGATGTCAGGGATACGTCCGCGTGACATGGAGGTAGCCTGGGGAAAGTGAGGAGATAGATAGGTGGTACAAGATGGAACTTACGGAGAGGGGGGGCCTGTGGTCATATTCGCCACGTTCGTTACGTGGTCGTTTGGATGGAGGCTGGGGTTGCGCGATGAGATAGGAGGGGTCATCGAAGCTGCCTGAGCGAGGACGAACGCCACGGGTGGATGGAGGAGGAGGGAGTGGGCCTGGAGGGAGTGCAGCAGAACTAAGAGATGAAGAAGTGTAACGATGATGAGATCGATGGTATGAACGAGGTGGTGGTTCTACAGTGATGCTGGGATTTGCAGAGTAAGGGCCGTGGTCATGCTGGATTTGATTTGGGATTGGGGTCAATACAAGATGGCCGCCTGCATCTCTAAGGATGCGCTGAAAGCCAGCACGTGCGTCAGCAGCACGGGATTCGATAGCGGCGAGGTATTTATTGAGTTCTTCGTAGGATTCGAGAACAACGCGTCTGCGTGCTTCTGCCTCATCTCTCTGTCTATCGGCATGGGCTACACGTGCCTCTGCTTCTTCGATGACACGACGAGCCTCGCCTGAGAGGGGAGCACCGTTGACGGTTGCAGCTTGAAATTCTGCTAGGAGACGCTCTGCTTTTTCTAGACGTTTCTTTGTGTTTGCGAGTTCTTTTGTGAGTCTGTCATTGTCGCAGTAGGAGTTGTGAAGGAGATGAGCGAGCTGGGCATTGGAATGATTATTTATTATTCCATTTGGAGAGGGTAGGGGAGGGGAAGTCATGGGAGGTTCTGCAGACATGGTATCGCGTTAGTGGGGGAAGAGGAGGTCCATGATGGGTTTCATTATTATTGGAATGTGGGTTGATAAGAGTTGTTTCCCTGTCGGTGAACACGCCTTCCCTGTCACACTTTTTGTTGGTCACTTGTCACCACTTCCCCGGTGGCAGTCTCGGCCGGGTTAATCTTGCGTATAGCATCATGCCCCGCTCAACTCCCAGAACAAACGTTGCCGACGCACATCATTTCTTAATAGAGAAAACCCATTTACCTAATTCGGTTCTGACGCCATGGACCCCTGTCACTCACTTCATCCCGCCAAGTTCGTGCGCCTCCTTGAAGGTTCGGGGTCTTGCCTCGTGTCGGTCGGCGCTCACAACCGCGGCCCCCATAACTCCAATAATATAATATAATATTTTATTTTATTCATCCATACACCTCCCGCGCTCCTCGGTATCCCGCCTCGTGTAGCGGATACTCCCGATTATTCCCGCCCTAACCCGTCGGTCTCTCATCAACCTCCTCGGTTGTAACACACGAGGCAAAACACGAGGCGTCGCAGTCGCACCGCCCATCCCGCTTCCACTTCAAGTTGTTCTTGTTCTATTCAAGTTTCTTTTCCTCACCCCAACAGCATGCCCGACGAATTCGAGAAGTACTCCTTCGTCAACTTAAACTTTGTTTTATTTCATCTAATCGTGCCTCGTCTCCAGCGTTACCCCCCAAAGCGGTCCGTATACCAGTGTATACACCACATGCTCATTGACATCATTCATATCCCCCCCGGCTTCTTCTAACCGGCACAGCCAGGAATTACAATGTCCAATCTCAATGGCTCGTGTCCTCCTCGAGGTTCCGTCAACTGCGTTCTCCGCCAAATTCCCGACGTCCTCTGACCACAATATGCCGTTCTTGACTTATCGGCGGCTGTGCAATCATACTGATCCTGCCTAACGCGAGTAATTTTTCAAAATCCGTAATACACTAGCTTCGATTCTCACTGCTGCGCTCGTCGGCGATAATTTCGCCAGTCTTTTTACTCGAGGTACTCTATGGGGAAAGCCACCCTCGGGTTGTTCATCACCGACAGCATCACAGAATGGTTAGATCCCACAGCTCTAGCTTTACAGCTTTTACTGCCCCGGCAAGTTATACTGCACTGAGCTTGTCTCTCCGTAGACCACGCCCTTCACCATAAGGAAAGGAATCGCGATACCTCGCCCTTCGATGCGGGTCCCGTTCAAAATATGAAATGCCGTATGTGCTATGTATTATAGCAGTCTAGCGGCGGCCGTACGCAGCGGACAAACTCAGCGACCCACTCTTGTGTTGTTTCCTGCGATGCACGGACTTATGCGATATTCTGCTTCTAATCGTCTGATACTGCACTTGCAGCTTCTACGCCTATTCTAGTGAACCTTCAAGTCTAATGCTTAGGGGGCTAGCGGCGTCCGTAAGCAAACAGATCTGGTGTCCTGAAGTCTATTGCTGATATCCACGGGGATCTGGCTGACCACGGTTCATCTCGCTTCTACGGCCGTTCTACATGGTGGTAGGGCTAGCAGCTACATCTACCAACTCCATAGGCGAAATGGTTGATAAATTTCATGCCACTCAAAAATACGACGATCTTCTCGTTTTCCCTCGAGTTTTTTTACGCGCGTGCATGCGAACGGCAGGATTATGCTCAAGGTCAGTTTTACTCGACGTGACCCGGTCATCATGCCCCGGATGCTCCTGATGAACTCAAAAACAACATCTCATCGGGACCGCGGTCATGAACGCCAAACACTTGAGGAATACCAACACGCACAGTGCCGACCGGTATCCAATATCTTGCCCATGATTTTCCAAATTTTGATGACATCTATGTCTTTGCCGATCTTGACGCCTCACCTCCCGTGAAGATGACTCAACGTGAGTACATGTCAGCCTAACTTAAACAGGTGCATCTCAGCTGACTCGAATTATTCTGGATTCAGTAGCATCCAGTGCACCCCGAGCGAAAAAGCCATTCTAGTACACGCACGCACACACCGCATGCACCAAGCCTCCGACATTGTCGCTACTTCTCTGATTTTGCTCTCGTAAATCCTGTTGTATATTTTACGAGATTTTATAGTTTCATGTCCTAGTTTGGGACCTGCGCAGTTGCCTTGGGGTCACGCGCGGGTAGTAGCCAAGGCTCTCATCGACGTATTACCCCACGTCAATCATATTTTATTCCTTCGGGCTTCTCTTGATAGACCTCGATGTGAAGCGCGCCCCACTCGAACGAATTTCGAAGGGGTGCAGGGTTTTAGACGCGCTCATCATTGGCTCAAGTCTTTGATCTCGTTTAGGCTTTTTGTGGGGAGTAATTGATTTAGATGACGTTGAAATGGCGTTGAATACATCCCGCGATGTACGTACATTACACCCACCCTTCACCCCCAAATATACCACATCTAAAAAACGACAATCCTAGCCGCGAACATCTTCGCCCAGTATGGGATGTCATATGACCCCTGAGCTCGATCGAGGATCACAAAGCTCTGCTAAATCCATCTACTTGCCCCCCACCCGCATTTGCTGTGCCTTCTATCTATATACAGCATCCACTTAGCCAAGGTCTGCGACAGCACCGCAGGCTCGCCTTCTTCGTTCCTGTAGCAAACCCATTTCTCTTCATCTTGGCAAACCCTACGCTGCCACGCACATCAATATGAACGCTGCATCGCCGCATGCGCATTGCATGAAAGTAATATATCACAACGACAACGCTTTCCCGCTTTTGGCGCGCCGTGGAGCCCAATCCATATGCAATCACTCAAAGCCTTCATCTTAACTCACGCTCCCATCACTGCCAATGCCATAAGTGAGTTCATATTCAGAAGCCGCATGGCATCACGTTTCATGCCGCAACTTCTCATAACTCAATACCAGAATGGTTCATTGCTTGTTCGGGAAGGCTTCGTTATCAGCCCGTGCCATCGAGCGTTTTTATTTATTTGGTTTTGGTTTTTTCGAATCCTTTATGTACTCCGACGTGCCAACGTGCATGCTGATTTTGTGTCTGGGCTTGGGGGCCCCGAACGTGACGTCGTTTGCCTCGTGTTCGGCGCATGTACGCGAACTGGGCCGTGGCCCGTGGTGATGAGCGCTCGTGCTCGATGGCGGTGTTCCTTCCCACCGCTCGTCTGCTTCTGTGTTATCTGATCGGCTGTTGCTGCGTGCGTTGTGCGTTGGTGCTGGGCGATTCGCGGTCGGATCTTGGGAGTGGCTCTGGCGCTGATATCGTAGCCTGGACGATTGCATCAAGCTAGCTGGAAGGACTTAAAATGTGTTTTGAAACGATGGCATTCAGAGCTTCCTCGCGTCACCGTCCTATCAACTTACTAGTATGTCTATGGATCTATTCAAAGTTTACGATGTCCCACTTGTCTGACCCCAGATCCAAATAAAACAAGAACACTTCCGAAGAAATCGAATCGACGAGTAATACAGCTCTCATCAAGTGACCTCCGGATGGCCAAGAAGCCGTCCTCCCGATGGTTTTTCTAACACGATATGACCGAATGAAGAAGCTCGGCTGACGACCAGTTCTGCCCGATCCAGAATCGAGATGCATACGTCCACTTCCTAACTTTATCATGTCGAGCTGACGGGACGCCATCCGTTAGTTTTTGTGGTAAACTATGGTAGAACGGGAAAGGGGCTGGTTGGATGGTATTCCTCGGCGGGGATGCGTGCCGTATCCCGCCCTAACATCACCGTATTCGCTGGCATCTTGTCACTTGCTTTCCCAGAGATCCCTTCTGGATATTTCAGCTGCCATGCATGCGCCGTAAAGAGATTTTTGTCCCCTGTCAAAACAAAAGGGGCCCCCAGTTGACCGTGCCAAGTGACAGAGATTCGTGATGGCAGCACTAGCGATGAGCCATCCACCCGCCTTCGCTTTCCTTACTCGGGTGCAATACGCTATGATAGGTCCTTTCATTTATTAAATTTTCCTTTTGCTTCTTTGGTTCTTGCTAACTTGACTAATTGTTGTCCTCGATGGGGCGTTTTTGCGCCTTTGTTCTCGTTCTCGTGATTCATGGCAGTTCAGCCTCTCAATGTCCGCCGGTTGGATGTACAACCATTTTGGGCCGACAACAGTACGTTTGGGCGGTCAAGTACTGCATAATGTCGTATTTACGAGGCGGGTATGTCTTGTTTTGTTATGTTCGGTTCGGTTGCTTCATTGTTCTGCTGACGCTGAATTTTCTTGAACCCAGGTCAATGGCGCGGTGGTTGATTTTTCGTGTTAGACTATTTTTTATTTGGTCACAGGTTCCCTCAGGCTAGTTCTGCGATAGATGATGATGATCAGAAGATCTGTCGATACCAATGTCTGTTCTTTGTTCATCCGACTCTCTGATGAAATCGTGATTTAGCAAGTCATGCATTTCTGAACATAGTAATGGATTCGCTAAAAAAAATTATCGAATACAGGTTAATTCCAAAGCAAAGTATCAAGCTCCAACACACCAATGATTATCAAAAGATCTACGGTTAGATACCCATGTCCGAGTCTGCTCTTTGTCACCCCTTCATGATCACATCATGATTCACATGGTAAGCCACGCACCGCTGAACAAAGTAAACAGCGAAAATCATTTCAGTGCAGTTTCATGCCAACACATACGGTGCAGCTAAACCCGCCCAAGAATAAAACGTCCGGCCTCCCGCGATAGGCTTGTGAGGCGACTGCGGTCCTGAGCGCTCCACTCCACCCGTCTCGCATGTCGTGCATGTTCTGGATCTGACACGCACGCTGAGATAAATCTGCGTCAACGAGCCTCGTGTTTTGCGCGTGTTTCACAAGATCGTACGCCACGTCCCAGGACTACCTCGTGTCTTCCACCACCCAGGCCCTGAACATCCCGGGCAGCGTCGTTTGCCCCTTTTCTTGCCAAGGACTCCTAATGCAGAGCTCGCGGGAAACCTGGGTCCTAAATTGAGATGTCCAATGAGATCGCGCCGACGAAACGCTAACAGGCAGGTGATCTTCCAGCGAATAGCGCAGTACTGCCAGTGTGCATCGTCTTCCGAGTCGCGAGTTCGACTCACGGCTGGATTAGGGGGGGAGAGCTGGAGATCAGTTGACCAATCACTCGTCCCAGTCAGAAATTAATGAGAGTTTCTTGATTAATTTGGACGTCATGGATTTTCATTTGTGGCTTATCTGCTGGCTTTGTAATTGAAAATCGCTCTCGCTTGTCTATGTCCTCGGCGAAGCAGTCCCGTTGACAAGTGGATGTGACAAGTCCCTGAATAACCCTGAGCTCGTTGCGCAAAGCGGATCGTTGAACATGGCTTTGGCAGCGGCGCAGGGATCAGCTTGACAGTGTCGGCCTTGCCAGCGCGGCATGGCAGTGTCAGCATCGATCAGGTACGACATCGCTGCCACAGCGGAAGAAATCCCTTAAGGCCGTATTGGGTTCTACTTTCGCTTGTTATCAACCTTATCAACCCTGTTCGCGTTCGGGAGACTATGAGAATGTACAATAAGTACCTGTGCCCTGTACACTAGATTAAGTAAATTATATAGCAATAAATCGACATATCTCTATCACGCCATCGTTCATTCAACGTCAACCGCTAATAAAATCGGTCGGGCCCCAAAATTCATCAGGCTCAAGTTGCTCCATCAGCTCGTCCACCAGGATGAGCAGATAAGGGATGTCGACATCTTTAACGACGCCGACGCCATCAGGATACCAGATCTTCCTCTCCTCATAGGCCCACTTCCATCGCTGCAGATAATCTCTGATCAGAGCCGAAGTCGACCACGTGGAGATAGGAAGCACCCACCAGATATCGGATCAGTTCCTTGTCCTCAGGCATGACTTGTTTCCACTCCTCGCTTTCGTTGCTCGTGCAAAATATTCGGTACGAATCTAGGGCGTACCGGCCCACTCCTGGAAAGTGTGAGATGGGCGTTGGCGGATATGGTATAGTCACTTTGCGAGTCCCTTTAGGGGATTCATGATTTTTGCGTTTTCTTGGATTCACATACGTTGGCGTGGTGATTTGTAATCTCGCAGGGACTTCTAAGCGACACTTAGATGGCCGGAGAATGTCAGTAGGAGGATCATCTATATATCGCTGGGAAATCTCTTTCAGCCATGCTGCCCGTTTGTTGTAGAGGCCAAGCGGTCGCAGGATATTCACGAGCTCGTCATTATCAGCTTATTACGAGATGACGGTCAAACGTTCGTAATAGTTTCTAGAAGTCGGAGCTTACCCTCGATCATGTTCCGAGGAATTGGCCAGCGGTCCATGAGCTTCCAAAAGACTGGGATAGCATATCGACCAGTAGTTACGTTCAGTAGTTTGACGGCGATCAAGAGCTGCCAGGGATTATCAGAAACAGCAGCTGAAATGGTACAAATTAGAAATGCTGTAAGGACACGTAGGAGAAGAAGTACCCTGAATCAAAATTGGTTTTGCGTTCGCGATGTATCCGATAAGATCGTTGAACAAGTCTTGACGGTATGTCGGAAACGCGGACATATTCTTGTGTGCGAAGAGGTTCTCCGACGGAAAGAAAGAAGGGACCCATGACTTGCCAGATTGTGTGACAGATTTCGGTGTAGTGTGATCTGGGCTAGTTCTATGGATGACGTCCGTTTTTTGCGTTGCTACCTTAGATGTGGCCTTTGATTTACTAGATAAAGCGGTAGACTGGTGGAGTGATACGGCAGAAGGCATGACTTTGCGGCATTTCCGAGGTCTGGATGAGGGTGTGGGGAGCGTCAGGGTAGACCGAACTTCATCAGGTATAGGTGTCAGGAAGCATCTGGTCTTCATCTCCACTACCGATGGTTTGTCGTCCTTCGCGGGTCGTTGGTGAGCAATAACAGGTTCGAGTTTGCGCTTCTTTTTCATCCTCTTTGATACCTCTAGTGATTTATCGTGCGTTGACGACGCAGACTCGACAACAATCTCTACCGCGTCAAATAGTTTGCGAGGGCCTTTGCGCCTGCACTGATCGGCAGAAGCAGCCTTGCCTAAGGGAGTGAAGTAGATAGAAGACTCTCCTCTGGGTGCCTGCTGCTGATTGGCAGTTAAAGACTCACTCCTGGGACGATGAGAGACATGCTGCTCTGATTCCTGTGAAGTTATCTTCGAAGCTCGAGGCTTTTTAACAGTCACAGGAAGACAGTCACTATTTTCAGGCAAGTGCTTCCTCTTCAACGACCGAGAGGTCTGGGGGGTGTAAGCATATGGGCGCAGAAGCTGAGAAAAGGTGCTCATCGATTGCACAAGAGATAGCGGTGGACTATGATGGACCAGGGTGATGGACCGGGTGGACTCATGGACTGTTGGTGGCGTCATTACCGGAAAAGGCAAAGTCTGGTATAGTGACTCGGCCTGAGGAAGAAGGGGGATCAGAGGGCAAGCGCTCCTGTTCGTCAGAAGCCACCATCAGCGTAACACAAGCAGTACTTGTCTCGAACAATAATCACATCTTATATTCTTTCATCTCTTTCTGATTTATATCTCTTTTAGTTCTTGCATTCAATTACAAGAACCCGCCCGTCTACCAATTCATTTCTTATCTACCGACACAGTCCGGACTATTTCTTTCATTCATATCTCTTAATGCCATCAAGGAAGAATCGACATGCAACTCGTCAATCAGCTCACACTCCTGCTAATACTTACTCTCCTGCAATCCTTCCGGTCGACTCAAATTCTCCGCCTTGGTCGACGGAACAGTCCCCCCTTCTCGAGCCAGACAGACCGCCAGATTCCCCTATCATTCAAATCAATCTCGAACTTCCTCCGGTCGTGGCAATGGAAGACGAAAGTCCGCCTATCAAACATGAGGGTGGTCTTCTTATGGCAACGCCCGAGTCTTGTCGCTCGCCTGTCCGCTCAGAGGTTAAGCTTTCTCCAACAGGGGATGACTTTACGTCCATGCCTGGAGCGCTGGGCCACACGCGGTCTCCTGTGCTTGCCCGGTGAGCATTCTTTCTTTCTTTGTCTCTGTAGGTCCATTCTGGGGTGCCGCAGCTCTTTCATACTTCAGGGAAGCGCGGCATGTACACGGCATGCTGTTGTCTTCACTTGATATTGTATCCTCGCCTTGATGCGCGCCATCAGCTTTCCTGTGTCGTGACATATTCAATCGACAAGTATAGTAAATCACCACGTGCAGCTGCATTCTGTATACTGTCTTCTCGTTCATTTCCCCCACTGCTTTCCTTCATTAGACACAAAAAGGCAAGATAGCTGAGATTCTACTCTTCTAGCGAGCCAACCATGCTCGAGAACTTCTCTCGCACTGTGCGCAACTACGTGCCGACTTCCATTCCTGTTCCTGCCTCTGCACCCTCTCCGCCGCGGGTATCGAAACCACTTTCTTTTGGTAGCTTCATGGCTCCTCCTGGTCCTTCAAGTCTGTCTCCGCCAGGTCCAAAGATACCCATTGTTTCTCCGACTACCAGGAAGCCACTCGGCGCCGGTCCAATTGGAAATCAGCAGACTTGGAGAATGAGACCAGGTGTCCAACTTGACTCAGCAGACGTCGACGAAACTGCTATCTTCGGCTCTGAGGATGAGGACTGTGAAAGCTCGTTTTCAGGACATCAGCCCCTGGCAACTTACCTACCCTAAGGCTGCAGAAAGCGATTCTATAATGTGGTCTTGTTGGGACACCCTCATTGAGAACGGTTCGAGTCCTCGGTAAGTCATCAAATTTCTCAGGAAAAGACAGTTTTGTAACATCATTCAGCCGCATACTGTTGCTTGGCTACACCACCGGCCTACAGATATGGGACTGCACCGTCCTGGGATCGGTGTCCGAGATTTTGAATCTGACTGATTATCCCTTTGGGTCTGTCACCTTTGCTGGTGTACTCGTGGCCCCGCACTCCTCTAGAGACCGTGATTATGATGGTTCCAGGCCTCTGATTGGTGTAATGTGCGTTAAATTCCATGCTGGCATAACATCCACCTCTGATACACTTGCAGTTCTAGGTCGAAAGACAAGTCAACGATGTCTATTTATTCATTGCGCGCTCACAAGGTCATCAAGCATTTTCTCTTTGTTAACGTGGCAACCTTTACTTCCAGCGCACACTTCATTGTCATTGCAAGTATTCGACTTATCCATCACTAAGACGATACTGACTAGTGAACGACAGAGTACTACAAACCCACCAAATCTACACATTCTTTCTTCAGCATCCTTTACAGAGCTACATACTATTTCTTCCCTTTCTATTCTTCCACCGTACACAACAATTCCATATAAAACCAATACCAACATTGTATCATTAACAACGATAGACTCCATCAACACCAACCACGCTTCTCACGACTACCCCGCCCCCACATTTGCTCTTTCTCATCGCATCTTGGCATATGCTTCTCCGCCTCCTAGAGCAGACTCTCATGTTGGAGCCGTTTCTCAGCCTCGCACGCGCCAGCACTCCCCATCCAGCACCCTCGGAATATCTCATGCTACTGCTCGCAAAGTCGGAGGGACCGTCCTCAGCGGGGTGAAGTCCCTTGGTGGAATTGCATATTCTGCTGCTGCGGAGTATGCGAAATCTCGCGCGGGCGCGGGTGATCAATCACGCGTTGCTCAAGGACAGTCATCAGTGATGAGTGGCGTCAGTAACCTCTTCTTTTCGCGGAGTGCCCCTGCTGCGAGTGGCGGGCATTCGGACTCCACCGAAGTTACGTCTCCGCCGTTGGGTCTATTTCCAAATACCCAAGACCGACAACAGGAGGCAGATTCTTCGACGCAATCGTTGGGTTATCATATTACAGTACTGGATCTGGGTTCCCTTTTGGCTGGAGACAGTCCGTCTGTACGCATCATTTCCGAGTTCATCGCCTTTAAGCATCAGCCCATATCCTCTCTGAAGTTCACTCTTGACGGGACCTCGTTGTTAGTGTCTCCTAGGGATGGGCAAGCTGTGCGCACATTCCAGATTCGGCCTATGCCGAGTGTTTTACTTCCCGTCGACTCCAAGAAGCATGCTGGCGATCATCAAACCGCGGTCGTCGGTCGACAATTCAATGCTGAACCAAGTTCACCGTGGCACATGTACAATCTTCGCAGAGGTCGGACCACTGCCGTCATTGATGGCATCGAAGTTTCGCCGGATGGGAGGTGGGTCGCTTTTGGGACTAGGAAAGCGACAGTCCACGTCTTTGCTATCAACCCATATGGCGGAAAGCCAGACTTGCGAAGCCATATGGAAAACAGAGTTCGGAATACAGACGAAGCCGTAAGTCAACCTTCTCTTCCTGACCAGTTTAGTTTCACTCAGAATGTATCAGCATGTCCCGTTATCTGTTGAATTGTCGTCGCTTGTGCGACTCAGATCCGTGAAGGCGTCCGCTCCTAGCGGCGTCAGGCCGGGAATTACCTTTACGTTCCTTCCTAGCGACACACCGTTGCCTGCCAGCCTCCAGCCTCCCTCTTCTGCCATCACATCATCTCCTAGCACGTCCTCGAGTCGTTCTGATCTGCCCTCTCCGCTTCGGGCGAGGAAGACTGCCAACTTCCAAGATCTTCTTCTCTTTGATCCCTCTGATGGGGTGCTATCTTTACGGCGTATCATGCTTGAGCAGCGTCCTCGCGATACGGGGGCATTTTCATATACGCTAGCCAACCTGCCAACGAGCATGTCGCTTCCCGGCACTAGCGCCGCTGGCCGACTTAGTACATCGCCACACAACCGTGTGGGCGTAGCATTGACCAAGACTTCTGGCCTAACTCAAAAGATGTTGGAATCTGCTAGCGAACTGCATGGGCGAGATACCATGGTCGCTACTTGGCAGCTCAAACGACACCGAGATTGGGGCGAAGTCAAACACGTGCAGCATTTGAGTGCGAGGTCTCCTGGGCGAACGCCTATTGCAAAGTATGTGTTTCTGTTTACAGAGTCTCTTTTCGACGTTGACGCGTTTTTAGCTCCCTTGCCCATGCAGAACTGTCAACCTGTTCCAGATCACCCAACGTGGTCCCTCGGCTCATCTATCTCGCCCACCAATTCAACTTTTACACTCTAGGCGAAGATTACCACGCTCTGATTCGTCGCAACCAACTCGACATAACAGGGACCAAGATGGACGTGCGGAAGGAGGTAGAAGTCAGTCCCTATTCTCTAGGCACGGGCGAGTCCTTCGTCGAGGGATTTTCGCCCCGCGACATGGGACGAGCAGCCTCGTCCTTTGACGAACCGATAGCATCCGCCATATCAGCCGACATGTCCTACCCGCGTTCATCTCGGTCACTCATCCCCATGCTCCCGAACGGGGCAGGTCTGAAACCGCGCTCGTTCAAGAACCCGATCCCTATCCGCGCGATGACGTCGAATATCGCCGAGGGCGTCGGAGAAGGCTTTGGCCGCATTCGGAGGGAGATTAATAGGGTGAGGTCGCCCCAGCTTGTGGTGAGAGGGGAGGGCTTGTCTGCGTCTGTTCCGCTTGAGTTTGACGAGCATGATGAGGATGTGGTGTTTCCGGGGATGGAGCGGGATGAAGACGCTGTGGATGATGATGCGACGTCGCGGGGTGGAAACGCCACGGACCCCTCTATCGATACGCCCCCCACGGACGCTGATGAAGGCGCGGAACTGTGGCATGGCTGGACAGAGGAGGATAAGCTCGCGGTGGATGAAGCAGAGCAGTTTGACGATGTCGTCGGATTTTTAGACGAGGAGCAGACGCCGGCGATTCAAGCGGAGCAAAGGAGGGCGAACAGGAAACAGCTTTGGTAGCCATGGCGGTGCTATCTGTACTACCACGCGGTAATTGTAACACGCGGTTCTGATGAGAAACTTATAGTTTTTGCAATCCAAGATAAATTGCTACATAGATGCTCTGGGTGATATCAGGATACATGTGTTGGTATGTAAGCAAAAAGGGACAAGAAGGGGAATTAAATGGTATGTGGATTATGAACGACTGGACTGCCTCGCGACCGCGCGACCCGAGGTGTCACAGGGGAAAGCAGGCCGTAGGGCTGTGGAGACCCGGGAATCTGTACAAGAGCGAACGTAGGCTGGGTTTGACGGTCTATAAAGGTATTCCGATGGGTGCGATAGCGACGGGCCGAGATGAGAAGGCGGACGGGGTCGGGGATAACTATAAGAAGTAGGTTTCCGGGTTGGGGAAGGCGATCGCGACCAAAACGAGTTGTTCTGCGACCCTGATCCACCGAGATGATTAACCTCCTTATGTTCTTTACTGCAACCCTCGTATACATCCATTGCGTAGTGGGAGTCATCGTCGGAGAGATCGTCTTCTGATTCTTCAGAGTCTGTTGCGGGTGGGGAGACGAGAGAGTGTGATTGGCCGTGGCCAAGCAATTCCGGGGGGAACGGGGATTGGTCACATGGGCCACGCCCATCCATGTCAGCCAAATGACCCGCAGAGAGTCTCGTGTGATTCCGCCAGTGGCGACGCATGTTTGAGTTGACGTTGAATTCACGACCACAGCCTGGATACGGGCACTGATAAGCTAAAAGTGGGAAAGTCAGCTAGTGTGTTCGTGGGGGTAAAATTGATGCAACGAGGCAAACACGATTTTTTACTCGGAGTCAGAGATAATCAGATATAAACGTACGTTTTGCTCCCGTGTGCGTGTTTACGTGGATCTTCATGCTGCTTGGGCGATTGAATCGCTTGCCGCAATGAGGACACTGGTGCTTCTTACCGCGCCCTTCTCCATGGAGCATTGTGGTTAGATGGTCCGAAGACTTTAGGTAAGGTCTCCTGCCGTCATTTGTCATGACGGTGGAAGCAGAATTAGGAGGGTCTGATACAGAAAAGGATAATACGGAAGATGAAGGTTGGGGTCTGGGTTCTACAACGTGTTGAGTTGGACTAGGTAGGGAGAAGGCATCGTCCCGCGGGATTTGAGAGCTATAAAGAGGAGCAGGGGACCTATGCTTGTGCCGATGTTGTGACTGCCGAGGAGGGACGAAGGCAGCCATAGAAACGCGGAAAACCGGTGTTGAACCATTTGCGATTCCCGCGCCTGACTTTCCCTGATTTGAATTTGTTGCACGAGCACGGAGCTTTGTGCTTGAAGCGATATGCTCGAGGGAGGAAGCGAGAGGGTCAGCACGGAGGACATTGAAAGAATAAGTTGCGGGAGGACCGTCTGAAAGCTGTGGGGAGCGATATGATAAATGGCGATTTGGGGCCGAGTCTGAGCTTGTGCTGGATGGGGGCGGAGATGGAAGACTTCGAATTGCTGATGCATGTTCTAGAGCGGAATCGCCCGTACGATAGGGCTTTGATGAGCGGTGACGAGATGTGGTTGTACCGTCACGAATATGATCCTGGTTGATATGAGGATTGGGGCGTATAAGGAGTGGGATTGGAGACTCACATCTCTTGGAGATAAATCAGAGTCCTGAGACGATGACTGGGTGCGAATTGAAATTTCTGCAAGGATAAAGATGAGTGAGGAAAGGGAGAGCTTGGAGACAGAGACGAACCAGGAAAGATGTCGCGTATACTAGGGAGTGGGACGCTTTGATGAGACATAGGTAGTAAAAGCGCAGTCAAGGGTGGACCTGTAGTGGGCTTTGGGGGTTAAAAGGATTTGAGGTGATATTTATATATAAACGGATGAACCTGAAATGGATGATGAAATGCGGTGATCTAAAGTTGGACCGAGCGCGCGCTTTTGATGTCGCAGCAGCTTTTATTCGGTTTGTCATGGAAAAGATTAGCCTAGTAATTTATTTATTCTAGTGGAAAATACTCTTTCCTCCTGAAAATCTCAATTTCTATATTAAATCGGCCGCCGGTCTCCGTTTTCGTAAGTAAATCCGCTTTACCGCACAATAACGATGATCTTTTCCCCTTTTCGACCAACTTGTCCGCCGATCTTATCCTCAAGACTGCTCGACTGCTTTCCGAGGTGATTAAACGCCTCTTTGACTCATCCGCGGTACTTGCGCTTAAAACGGAGTCTTGGTCACACAACGATTTTCGGATTGGCGCGGTGGCTTTTCTTCTTCCATTGTGGGAAATCCCCGTCAAGATCGACAGGGACATGCCGCCGGTTGATCTTCACTACAGCTCCAGATCGGAACCGCACAACAAATCCACAAACTCTGCAAACGACTCACACACTTCATCAGGTCCACCACCTCTCCTCTCATCCCCTGCTCGGTACTTCCCCGTCTTCACTGAGAATCATCTTTATTAATCGCTTCACACAACAACAAAAATTTCATCCAAATACCTAAGATCCTCCATAGACACAGCTCAATCGCCCCACCACCAAGGTCTGTCTCCACATCGTCCCCAATCACCGCGATCCATCCTTCACGATCGCTTTCCACGCTCTCAATCACCGCCTCAAAGAACCCCCTACTCGGCTTTCCAAGCACTACCGCTTCCCTATCCGTCGCACTCTCAAGCGCGGCCACGAACGGTCCTGGTCCAAGCACATGTCCATGGCCCGAGGATTCTATGTATCGAGCCTTGTGTAACGCAATGAGGGGAATCTTTCCAGGATCCAACCCCTTCTGCGAATCACTCTCCCCAACAAGAATCCGGAACGCAGTGTTCAGATGCGAATAGTCGAACAATGCAGGCGCTAACCCAACTATCACCGCGTCATAGGGGACTGACCCATCGTATTGTATTGCGGAGATACACTCGTCTTTAGCGGGTTCTGTCAGGAGGAAATACGGCCTTGGATCGGGCTTCAGTCGTTATGCTATCCGAACTGCGCTTTCGCTACCTTTTGAGTCCTTGGGTTTGGATGTGGGTTTGGACAGCCTTGAGGCTCGTCCATACTTCCTGCGATTCACTCTCGAATCCAGCTTCCTCCATTCGCTTCTGCAGCACAGAGGTCGACTCCTGGCTCGTGTTGCTGCAGAACCTGAACGGGATGCCATGCCGCCGCAGCTTGCCAAGCGCTTGCACAGCTCCTGGCGTAGGCGTAGTGCCCAGCATTAGCGTACCAGAAATGTCAATAAGCAACGCACGGATTTTGGGTCGCGCCATCGTGGCCGTTGCAATGAGCTATCGTTATCGATCGCAGGTGGCGCACGCAGCCAATCACGTGCACTCACTTATCGCCTCGCTCCATCCTCGAGTCCTCGTCGATTCCTACCCGTATTATTTTTTGTCTTTGGTAGCCAGTATGTAACAAACGGGGATCAAACCAAATACAAATTCGCGTAACGTCCTCTCCAACAAGAAAAAATCTACAGTATGTAATTGTCACGTAACGCCTTAACGGAGAACTTGAGAACTAGTTGGAGCCCCAAAGACCATCAACCTCTCGCGGGCCACGGTGTTCTTCATCAGGCGGTAGCGCAACTCTCCCTTCTCGCTTCGTAAGTCGACGGTAGAGCAGCGTTCCAAGCAGAGCCAGAGGGTGAAGCACGGTGAACAAAATAACAGTAATCTAGACAAGCGTCAGAAAGCAGTCAAATATCATACGATCAACCCACATAAACAGGAGCAGGCTTTGGCCTTGCGCTCCATATACTCGCACAAATCCAAGTAGCCGCGACAGCCCATACAATATCACAGCGCATCAGCACCACAGCCAGCCCAATCAGATTGGCGCCAAATGTCACCCCAAACCCAGGCCACGCAAAGCGCGCGTAATGTTCGGGGTTACTAGGCGAGAAATACATCCCAAGAGTGATGCTGAAACACAATCAATTTTGCGACTTTTATTAAAGAAAAAACACCCACAAGAGCGAATAGGGAAATAACAAGGATAAGGGAAGAATAAGGAAAAAACGCAATGGAGCGTGGATAAGTGCCATGTCGAGAGGGCGCGAGGATGTCGGAGGATGATATGTGAGGAGCGCAATGTTCGAATACAACAGACATAGAACTAAAAGCCCAAGCAGTACCGTCGAGATCAAGAAAAACTCGAGGACCTAATCCATGTCAGCAAGGTCCAACAAGTTGATATGCGACGTACCCAGAACACAGCCCAAAGCGCCATCAGCCAGTTTGCGAAAACAAGGGAAAGACCAACTCCTTTCACGAGCGTTGTCTGTGGTGTGTCAAGGACGCTTCAAGTGTTCTAGCAATGCGCTTGCCTTTGTCTCCGGCTTCCTTGCTATAACCAGCAATGTACAGTATCCTATCTGCCCGAGGAGTATAACAACGACATATGCGGCGATGAGGCTTGGCGACGGCGATATCGATGTAGGGTGTGTCTCGATGATGGACCCTACAACAGAATGAGATCTCTACGCAATAGAGCATCGCACGACTCACCAACCGAAGGCTTGACAATAACCGAGCACACAAGCAGCGTCGCGATGTTAATCAAAAGCGACAACGGGGTGAGGACCTGTAGCCTGAGCAACCGATGAGCAGGATGACGGTGATTGAGAGGGGCTATACTACGCACCGTATAAGTGAAAGGTAGTCCCGCACTGCAGGATGAGACAGATCAAGCGGTAACGAGTCCATACTCCAGGATTAGCGTCACGAATTTTGTGTTGGTGGATGCGCTAGATGGTAGCAGGAGCCAAGTTATGTTACTCCCAGTGCGTTCATCGACGTTCAACTTGAAGAAATGATGTCATGCACTCCATGTAAACAAAGGAAAACAACTTTTCGTTTTTTGGGACGGAGACAAAAAACCACTGAGACGACATGCAGGCGACATGCAGAACAGATCATTGAAGCGTCGGAAGAGGACGTTCGTCCCTAGCGCACTCCACGCAGAACTCACAGAACACGCCGTATTAATCAAGACGATCCGGACGAATCACCTGCTTGATCTTACTCACCAGCTGTACACCCATGCTAGTGCACAACGCCTCGTCGATCATGAAAATGTACGGCAAGGCAAGGGCAAGGTGAAATCGAGGGATACGTGGACTACGTGGCCTTTGATGGATTGTTTTATTCCGGAATGGAGGATTGAAGATGAGGTTAAGGCTCTTGGTGAGGCGGTGGCGAATCAGCTTAAGACGAAATGTATTGCGGGAGGACACGCCCACCACGAATCGAAATCTCAGGAAGTAGACAAGGATGAAGATGAAGACGAGTTGGAACCATTGTCACCTAGCCTTTTACAAGCTCTAGTCTGGCAAACCACCAAAGTCCTAGTCTGCATTTTAGACTCCATTCTCGATCAGCGGCCAGCGGTAGCAGATAGCATGCAAAACAGGATGTGGGCATTTAATTGGGAGGGCGTGCTCAGAGTCTTGATCTCGGGTATGACTCTAGACAGAACGTAAGTTACTGTCTTTCATAATGTCCATCTATACTGACGATCGTCCGCAAGCGTGGTTTCTGCAGCACACAAGCGGCTGACTTCGATATACGGCCCATCCAAGACCATTGACATCGGTAATTGATTTTTGGCAGGTTTCTCTCTGGTCTCACCACCGCACATCAGCTTTGTCGAGAATTGGGCGCATCGAATCTCGTAATTTCGCAATGGCGGAATTATCAGAAAGGCACGAGGATGCTTTTCTTCAGCAACCCGCCGTGCGTGTACGCAGGCCACCAAGTGAGAACACCTTATTCTTATAACCGCAGCTTGTTTTACACTTATCCCCAGAGAAACGCCGACGGGTCACGTCAAAGGCGATTATCGACACTGATACAGAGTAGTCACGCTGCTGCATTTCTCCGACTGACAAGACATTATGCTCGGGTCATCGTCTCACTATGTTCGTGTTTCAACCACGCTCTCTAACGTGTTTCGCAGCTCAGTTCTCAACATAGCGAGCATCAAGATCGGCTCACCATACCTGTCACACGCTTCTACAATTAACACCGCTTTTGGCATCCCCGCCTATCGTCCATGAACCAACGGTTTCAACCGAAGTTCATATGACGGGGATCAGGATCACCGGCAAGAGCCGTGCTTACTTACTTGACCGAATTCATATCTGTCATACGAGATCCGGGGCAAAACTTTGCCCTCGTTCCTCGCGCTAGCAATCCTTTATGGGAAATACATGGGTCCCGAGCAATGCTCAAGAATATTTTGATGCGAGATTTTTTTGATGACCCCCAGCGCTGACTACACCGCCGCCATGCGCCTTGTAACATTCCTATCACACGGGCTATACTTGCGATCACATCTGCGCCCGTTCGCAAGCCACATCGTCCATTTCATGTGATGTCTGTTGGATGGCGATACGCAGCTAGCCCCTTGAAGCTACTAGTAGTGCTCCATTTCACGTTGAGGTTGTTCTGAGAGATGCTTCCTGTATTGTTATTCAGACTACGGCAAGTATTCGACTTGGGGAAAGATACCGGTACCTGAACTTGCTGTAACAAGTCACCGACTCTCATGCCACAAGATATGTTTTGGAGCAGAGAGGCCCGGGGGCATCGCATGACTCCAACTGATCAAATTTGAGTTTCGAATTTCAATGCTGTCCACTCCATATCTGTGTTTTGGGTTCAGGGAGAGTGTGCTCACTTTGTCCCTTTTACGATACGGTCTGACTGGTAGGGGAGGTCAGTGTTCGAACCCTTGCCATGAAACAAGCTAAAAATATTGCGAGGGAACTAGCTGCATGTAAAAGAAAGCAACGATAGGCACTAGAATTGCGAGTATAGCTTCGACGTGGAAGCAAATTTCACAAGATGGATGGATGCATGATACAGCACTGCCGACAGAACGCATGCTCACCATAGCTCGAGTTGAATTAAAAAGATCGATCGCGTGAGACACGATATCGGAGGGACGCTGTTTCCGAGCGGGGGAAGTCTGATATGGATGAGCGCAAATCAAACAGTACTTTTTAGTCATGGGAAGAGGTTGCAGGGCGGTGTAGACACGATATGGGATAATCCAAGCGCGTCCAATTAAGCAACTCACTTTTGGCCCTCTCTGTGATATCAGCCCCCATCACTGAACTTTTGACAGGGCTTTGTTTTTGATAATGATCCCATTAATGATGCCTGAGTAAGGGATGGGATCTACCAAAGCGGTGCCTTCCAAGTACTGTTGGGCGCATCAACATTTGAACAAATTACAACATTTCATTCCACGGTTTGCCGCATGACAGGGCTTATGGCTGTGCATCACAGTGAATGGCGATTATACATCTGCTTCAGCGGTATCAGTCGAAGAGAAGTCACAATTGTAAATACCTTTTGCGCAGTTCGTCCACTGGAGAAGCCCGGGCACGTCGGTCGTCCAAACGCAAACGTTGGTTTGGGGCAAGTGTTTGGTCATGAACGGAGTTGATTCACAGCCGCTGAAGAGTTTGAACACCTGAAGGATGGAACCGAAATTCTGCCGACCGCCGACCATCCAAATTAGTGAAGGCTGTGACAATTTTAAGTAGTGACCGTTCCTTGCTCAATGTGACAAGCCAGGCTTGTGCTCTACGCTGGGCGCCTTGAAACTTTTACACAGCAAAGCCATCCTAATCTCATCGAGCGCCCAAGTCTCGTACCCATCACAACAGTGGCAGTGGTTGGAAATCATCGAGTCACTGCTGTTGGCGGTGTCGCCTATTGGATGTGAGTCGATGTTTGATGCAGATCTCTGAAATTGCTGGCTCCATACCTCGCCAATTCAACAAAACCACAGCCAGCATGTGATCGTCATATCAACCGAGGGATTTGATTCATCGTCTTATCTGTGCTAGTACGTCAGAGTCACAAAGTCACACAGGAACTACCGGGACCCTCTACCTCCAGACACATATAAGCGTCCCGATATCCGTCGCCATTTCCTTGTCCCCGCTCAATCTAGGAACTTGGCAGGTTTTGTTAAAACCACCCCTTTGCCCTTACGTTCCAGGCCCCTTCCCCTTATTTTGTTTAACACCTATAAAAGTCAGGCAGACCTCAGATTAATCAGACTCATCCGCAGATCCTCAGCGCTACCTCTCACATCACTCGCAGATCCTCACCGCTCAATAGACATACAGATCATGTCTTCATCTTCCCATACCACTACCGACACCACTTCCCACAAATCGCATGAACACCCCCAGGGCTCCTGCCCAGTGACGGGCAAGACACACGATTTCTGTCCAAGGCAGGCCGGGGACGTAAGGTCACCCTGCCCAGCGCTGAACGCTCTCGCAAACCATGGTTATCTGTGAGCATTAAATTTCTCCGAGTTGTTAAAAATAAGATCTGACGATAGCTTCTGCAGTCCACGTGATGGAAAGAACATTGGTGTATGGGACCTCGTTCGCGGACTCAGAGACGGCTACCACTTATCAACAGTGCTGGCCTGCATCTTGTCGTTTGGCGCCGTGTTCATGCTCGGCCAATACAGATGCTTGTCGCTTTCGGATCTCGCTCGTCACAACTTGATCGAGCATAACGCATCACTCGTACATAAAGACGACCTCAACGGTGCCGAATACGCCCCAACCAGGGTGGACAAGAAGCTACTAGCAGCCCTCTGCGCAGAGGGAGGCAAGGTCATCCCTGATAGAATGACTCTCGAGGATGCCGCACGCATCCGTGTCAAGAGAGAAGTAGCGTGCGGAAAGTTGGACCGCTTACATGGTGAGGTCGCTCGAGGGGAGATTGTTATTGCCATCGGTGTTCTTGGTGGCAAGGACGCGGCGAAGACCGGTGTCACTATCAGCGCATTGCAGGAATGGATGGGACATGAGCGTCTGCCTACTGGCTGGAAGCCGGATCACACTCAGGGTTTGTATCAGACATACAAGATGGCGAAGTTTGTCAGGGAGCGTATGAGGGCGGCTGAAGCGCAGCAGTCATCTAACAAGCCTGCAGAATCGCATTAGGGTTGGTCTCTGTCTCTTTGTTGTTTGTTCTTCTAGCATGTATTGGTTTTATTCGTGTATGTTTTATACCCCGTCCATGTTCGTTCGTACCACAAGTTTACCCCATCACGCGTTACCAGTAGCACTCTTAACTTAATGATTCTGTATCTCATTCTCACGAACTAGGGGTTGTGCAATTGTTTATTAATATATTTATCTGCTCGGACTTTCTGGTTTATGTTGTTCAGATCGACACAGAGCTTCAGTATGACTCGACCTCGGCGCCCCGGATCACCAACATTAAGTACTAAAGGACTTATGAAGACTGAGGAGTTGTCGATCCATTTCGATCGCAGATATCAAACATTCCAGTCATCGCCGTCATTGATATGTCGTTTCAAATGACCGCTGATTAGACCAGCTATACGTGTCTCGGGCTATGTCAGCGTGTTGCACCCGCAGGTACCCGCCGCGACAGAGAATAGCGATATAGACGCACGAGCTACAGATAACGGCAGGACATTACAGGATCAACCCAAGATCAACCTAGCTTCGAATTCCGGTCCTCCGTGAAGTTGTTTATCGGCGTTCGTCGCTGACTTGATTCGAAATTCGGTGAGATCTCATTTCAAATTCGAAGAGGCACATCCAGAGAGGTATTGTCTCTACATCCTAGAATAAGTGGTCTAGAGCGCCAGTGATCAGTATTCGGGTGACATCGTGGCACCTTGTCGCGTATAGAAACTCTTTCAAAGTGAGGGCTCACCAGCGAGAGAACATCACGGCTTTCTTATTCGTCGGTTCCTTGTACCCACGTCTATAAGGTGGAAGCGTACCTGGACAGGGGCCTACAGGATGTAAAGACCCATGTTAGCGTAAGTGCGGAAGCCACGGAGCTATCGAACGATGATGATAACAATAATACCTAGAGTGATGTCTCCCATAAGGTACTGCGAGCTTGCAATTGTAATCTGTGATGCGGGATATTAGCTCAGATAGCTCTAGATCGATTCCGGTTTTGTAATACCTTCCACCTACATGATCATTAGGATACGTGAAGACGCTGGCAGCACGGACATTTCGCGGGACAATCCACAGTTCAGATATCGTCGATGGCGTCTGACTCTCACTCTGGATTGCAAGTAGTGACAACAAACACAGCTGCACATTAGAGTTTGAGAACAAGCATCATAATATTGGCCCGTCTAGACAGGAACTACTCAACTAGTCCTAACCATGCGGATCTCAGGCACGACCATTTATGGTGAGACTTGTTTGTTAATCCCTCTCAGAGGGCACGATGGGCCGACGGGCATGTGGTTTTTGCCAAAGATGGCCGCGCAAAGATTTCTCCTTCCTTTGGCAAAAATAATCCACGCCATAAGTTTAGAACCCGCGGTGACCTGTTAAATAGTTCACCCCCCTCTCGTTGTTGGTCCTTCTAGCCTCGATGGAAAAACAAGCTGGCGCGAGATTAGCCCGCCGGTCGACTGGTCAGTGGTGAATAGTGAGCCCGACATCGGCAATCGCACTTGAGCATGCGACTGTTGCTGGGAGTTACATATGAAAGTGCGCTTCCAGTGGAAAGTGCTGTGCGCCTAGCCTAGTGGCTGTTGTCTTTTGCTTCGATCAGCCGAGCAATTGAGTACTCACTGGCAGAAGAGCTTGGGCAGCCTTCCAAATGTGTCAGAGAATGATAAGCCATTTGACAAACACTGGTATATGTAGTTGTAAGTGCCGCAGCATTGCCAAGGTCCAGGTAGGCCACTCACTAGTAAAGGCTTGGTATTTGAACGCGTTTGAAGCTTTGAAGTTTGAACCCATGCCAAAATCTTCGGCAAACAACTGTAACGGAGTCACAACAAACGACTCAATAGCATCGTGACATGGTTATTCTCACTCCTGTCCAAGCAGGTTATTACTCTCATTTATTCTCTAGCTACCATTATTGCGTCTGGCCTCTCGGCCGAGGCGCCTGCTACCCGTTTACACCCTCACTAGTAGAACTACCGTTTTGCCCCGGTCCCCGTAGTATAAAAACTGTACCTAAGCGTAGCGTTACAGTAGCGTATTTTGAACCCCCAATAGTAGACTTTGATCCTGTCACTTTGAGTTCGAAGTACCTCTTCTCTTGTGCCGCTACCTTCGAGCTTTGTCAGCTAAATAGCTAGCGTCACATCTTTTTTGACATACCTATAGTCTACACGACTCTTTAAAAACCCCTTTTACCCTTCTCTTTGTCGACTCTGGAACCAACGGTTAGGCCCACCGGAACGTACCACTCGACAACCAGACAAAGCAATGCCTTCTCGTTACCCCCTACGATCCCAACGTACCACAATGACCACCAGTGCGCAAAACGCACTGGAAACCCGCAGTGAGTCATCACTGACCTCCGTTCCCTCCAAACACAACACCTCGACGGTGGAGACGTCGAAAGACGCTCATGTCGAAGGTCCCGTCCTCAGACCCGCTCGCTCGTATAGCGACGTGGTACGGACGAGAGCAGACACCCCTCAGCCTGGTGCTGAGGATGTGTCTGCTGGTGCCTTAGACACCGGGGAGACCCCAAGTAGTTACAGGACGTCGGTAGCCCCGAGTCCTGCTTCTGTAATAAAAACATTAGAAAATCCGTTCGTCAGTTCGAGTGAATCATCGAGTGACTCAGAGGTGGACGCACCCTGGAAGACGGTAGAACGACAGCATAAGAAGTCGAAACGAGCCAAAGCCGCGAAACAGCGCGCTGGGGCCGATCTGGTGGAGGAGGCTGAAACCCGCCTCACCCCAGAAGAGAGACAACGCATCCTCGAAAGGAAGTGTGCTGAAGACACCGCTCAAGCGGAAGAACATACCTTGACCTCGCAAGAGGAAGGCCCATCCAAAGGAAAGGAAGTGGACCCGCGCAATTGGGGCGGGGCCGACCTTGAGGATGGTGAACTGGACGTAGAGGCCCAGAGGGAGGCACTGTCCAACTGGGAGCGCACCCGAGACTGGTCTAAGACCGTCCCTAGGGTGGCCCCAGATAAGTCCGTCGATGAGGACCACCCAGGCACGGGTGACCCGATCCAGGCAGCAGTCAAGGCAGCTGAAGAGCGAATGACTAAGAACTACGAAAGTCAGCTTCAGCTGTTGCGTGATGAGTTAAGAAAAAGGGACGCACCTTCAAAGAAGAAGCGGGTGTCGTCCAAGCGCGTCACCATCCAGGAGGATGAAAACCCTGTGAAACACATGGTCAGAAAGGCAGCAAACAGGCTGCCTAGAAAGTCGGTGTCCAGGGAGACCCCTCCTACCATGGATGCGGCAGCTCAGATCGCCCCCAAGAGTTATCTGGGGCGCGCTTTCACTCATATAAAGCCTAAACGAAAGAGCCGTAAGAACCGAGACAGGAAGAGGAGAAAAAACTCACCCGAGGAATCCTCATCCTCGTCCTCTAGCACCTCTAGCTCGTCTGAATCCTCGTCCTCCGAGACGACGAGTTCGTCGTCGAGCGAGACCAGCGAGAGCTCGTCGACAAGTGAGGAAACGTCTTCGTCTGACAGCTCAGACTCAGACGACAGAAAGCGGAGGAAACGCGCTAAGAAACGAAAGAATAAGCAAAGGAAGTCCTCTCGCAAGAGGAGCACATTGAAACCCATCCCACCTACGGAGTATGATGGTGCGGAGGACTCTAGAGCGTTCCATCGGTTCATAACCGAGGGAACAGCGTACCTAGAGGACGGAAATGTCAGACGTGAGCGCCGGGTGTTCACGTTGTCGAGGTTTTTGAAGGGCAAAGCCCATGATTTCTACCTAAGACAAGTGTCAGATAACCCTGGTCAATGGAAATTAAATGAATTCTTTACCGAATTATTTAACTACTGCTTCCCGCTGGACTATAGCACGAAGCAGAGAAAGAAACTATACCGATGTTACCAAGGAGACAAAAGGGTACGAGACTACCTGTCTGAACTCAACGAATTATGGATGATGATAGGCAACGTACCTGAGCGAGACCGGGTCGTCAAATTCTGGTTCGGGTTGAACCCAAGCATCCAGAACGAGCTATATAAAATGAGACTCAACCCGGAGGTATCGTCCTTGTCGAAGGTCCAAAAGACCGCGGAGATCATCGAGCTAGCTAACTCGGCCTCCTCCTCGCATGCCCGCGACGAGGGATCCAAAGGTACTAAGAAACCTGGAAAAGATAAGAACGACCGAAAGGGAAATGAGGGAGCAACTCACTCTACCAACCAGACAGGGTCCAGGGACAAACCCACCCCGAAATCAGGGAACCAGCAGCGGTCATCCAAGGACCGCGGACGGGCAGACAAACCGGGTCAGAACTCTCAACGCGATGACCAGCCTAAAGAACCCAAGCTGAGTAAGGAGGAACATGACCGGCTGATGTCGGAAGGGAGGTGTTTCGTCTGCAAAGACACAGGACACATGTCCCGCCAATGTCCAAAGAAGAGGACCGTCCCGTCCAAGGGTAAGGATAGGCCTCCTGGCATTCCCAGCTACGGCATGCACGTGGATTTTGAGGAGACCGAGCGTCTCAGAGAATTGGCAGAGACCACTGAAGTGATCCCGGACATCCTGGTGGGCAGTATGAGCCTGAGTTACGAAAAAGACACTGAGAACCCCGAACTCACCTCGGGTATAACAGACGTCCCCTTAGGGGACCCTCTGGCCGAGCACGCTCAACAGGCCTTGGCTCGACGAGCGCCCTACCCAGGCGACGACCTGTCAAATGAGGAATCATTCTCGGGTCAGCGATTCGTGGTATACAGAACGTCGGATACCCACCACGTAGTGTTGGATGGGGCCCGGAGGCTGGAGGAAGACTTACTGTTGCCCTCACACCTCTTGGAGAACCCTAAGTTCTGCCTGACGGACTGGTACACGGTCCACCTCGCGAAACGATTTGAGATGGACCGGGACCAAGTACGCTTGATGCTATCAAGAGAGCCTATGGGCGACCCTATATCCCGAAGGATAAGTGAGATACTTAATAGTGAGACCGAGTTCCCGGGAATACACTCACCTAGACGGTTCACGTGTGAGCGAACCTCCTTCAAGGACGAAGTGTCCTTTGAGATCCACGATAAAGACCTGCAGTTGAGGCTATGGGCGAATGACGTCTACCTGAGAAACCCGAAGCTCAACGTCACTCGTTGGTACCAGGAAAGACTGATGAAGGCTTACCGAGAATTGGACACCTTATTGAGGGAAAAGGATCTTGAGACCGAGTTCAACCAACTCCGAATTCTTGACGAAGGGCCGCTGAGCCCATTGGATTGTGCCCTCGAAGACGTAGCGCATCAATTGTTTGCGATGCCCGACATAAAGTTCGCTGAAACGAAGAATCAATACCGGCTCATTGAGCTTAACGGTCAGCAAGTGACCCGGGGTGCTTACCCTGCGATACAACGTAACTCGGCCATCGCCAGAGACTTCAAACGGCTGATTCCCAAGCCTCTAGTGATCGTGGTCCATATCAACGGACGACCTGCACGCGCGTTGATAGATACGGGGTCCTTGGCGGACTTCATGTCTACATCGCTGGCGGATCAGCTTCGCGTGAAGAAGATCGAGTTAGAGAAGCCGCTCACCATTCAACTTGCCGTCCAAGGTTCTAGGTCCAAGGTGAACTTTGGGACCAGCGTGAGCCTGAGCTACCAAAGGATCAGGGAGACGCGATTCTTCGATATCATAAACTTACAGGATTATGACTTGGTGCTGGGAACACCGTTCCTGTTCCAGCACCAAGTAATGGTGGGGTTGAACCCACCCAGAATCGTCATCGGGAGTGACCCGTCGCTTCCTATCAAAGGAGAGCAGGTATCAGTACTTGAATCGAGAATGGCCGAAGCCTACGAAGAAAACCTTGAACGCACCCGTGAGGAGTTGCGACGGTTGGCTCGCCCATTGTGTGCAAAAGCAAGTGAGACGGGGTTGCCACCCTTGCGGGCCATAAACCACACGATACCCTTGATCGATCCTGAAAAAATCTATAAGTGGAGACCTTCCAGATGCCCAGAGCCTTTGCGACCTCAGTGGGGTGAAAAACGAAAGGCTTACCTGGCATCAGGACGCTGGCGCATGACCAGTGCGGGTAACACTGTGCCCATGCTCTTCATACGAAAGCCGGGCACAGATAAGTTAAGAACTGTAATAGACCTGCGTGAGCGGAACGCTAACACCAAGAAACTATCGTCACCCTTACCGGATATCGATGGCATCCTTAGACGGGTGGCTCGTAAGCGGTATAGGTCCATCATCGATGGCCAGGATGCCTACGAGCAGATACGGATTGTCCCCGAGCACGTGGACCGGTCCGCAGTGACGACGCCTGACGGGAACATGGTTAGCGAAGTTCTACAACAGGGCGATTGTAATGCCCCCGCCACTTACCAGGCCTTGATGAACCATTTGTTCGGGGAATACATCGGCAATTGGCTCGATGTATACCTCGACGACCTGATAATATATTCGGATTCCCTAGAGGAGCATGTACAGCACGTTAAAACGGTGCTTAGCATCTTAGAAAGGGAAAAACTCTACCTTAGCGAGGGTAAGCTCCAATTCCTCTGCAAGGAATTGAAGGTATTGGGACGCGTCGTCGATGACGAAGGTATCCGGATGGACCCTGACAAGGTCGACCGAATCCTGAACTGGAAGACACCAGTGAACCGAGATGCCCTGCGCAGTTTCTTGGGCGCTGTCGGGTTCCTGGCAGATGACATCTATAACGTCCGCGTCCCCATGGGCATCCTGTCTGAAATCACAGGGGATACAGTCCCGTTCCGCTGGGAATACACCCACCAGCGCGCGTTTGACGAGATTAAACGCTATATAGACCATTGTAAGGATCATCATCGCGTGCCGCTTGAATACGGCGAAGACTCACCCACTATATGGCTGATGACGGATGCTAGTGCCAAGGGCGTGTCCGCAGTGGTGGCCCAGGGTGCGGATTGGCGGTCATCTAAGGTGGCTGCGATGTACAGTGCGAAGTTGACTTCCGCACAGCAGAACTATGCTGTCCACGAACAAGAAATGTTAGCTGGCGTTGAGGGCATGCTAAGGCATAGAGACATCTTACAGGGCGCGTCCTTCGTATGGCTGACAGATCATAAGGGATTGGTGCACCTCCTCAATCAACGGGAGGTGTCTGGCCGGCAGGCCCGCTGGTTTGAGAAGCTGGGGGAGTTCGACTTCGAAGTCAGATACATCCCCGGTGAAGAGAACGTCTTACCTGACGCCCTCTCCAGAATGTACTCCTACGACGAACCGGGTACTGTGCGTGCGGAGAGTGAGTTTGTCACTCATGACAACCAGGACGGGGTCCATCCACCCACCCTGCGCGCCATAGTATCCATGCCGGTCCTAGTGGGTGCAGAGGCCGAGGCCGCCTCACCCGCGTTGATGGTGAGACGGAGTGCTAGGCTGCGCGCCAAGCGCGACCTGACACCTGGCTTGGTAAACCAAGAGCCCAGGCTTCCTACACCTGGCTTGGTAAACCAAGAGCCCAGGCTTCCTGCACCTGGCTTGGTAAACCAAGAGCCCAGGCGTCCTGCACCTGGCAGGGTAAACCAAAAGCCCAGGCGATCTGCACCTGGCGTGGTAAACCAAGAGCCAGGGCATACTGCACCTGGCATGGTAAACCAAAAGCCCAGGCGATCCGCACCTGGCGTGGTAAACCAAGAGCCAGGGCATACTGCACCTGGCATGGTAAACCTAGGGCCAGGGCATCCTGCACCTGGCATGGTAAACCAGGCGCGCAATAATCCTGCGCCTGGCATGGTAAACCATCCCCCAACCACAGGGAAGGGGCACTCACCTGCAGGGGGACAACGCCGTCCGCCAAAAGAGGTTCCTCCAGCTGAGACCGGCCGTCCAGAGACGGCGGCTGAATTCGCTAGACGGGTGGCGGGCAGTTTCGTTCTGCGTGGCCCTAGGGAACGAAAGGAGGGGGAGGATCCTGGCGGAAAATCAACCAAACCGTCAGTATCTACCTCCACAGAGGAATCCCCACCACCTGAGGAGGCGGAAACAGACTCACCAGCACCTCCACCATGGTATCCTGAGCAGGACGAGCTGATAGCAGGGATGAGAAACCGTTATCAGGAGGATCCGTTTTTCAAACGGATTATAGACTCACCTAGTTCTTATCGGAACTTCGAAGAAGCATCCGGACTGTTGCGGATAAGGCTTAAGGACAGAACGTTGCTGTGCGTTCCAGATCTAAGGATTGATGGAAGAAGCGTCCGGGAAATAATAATATCCCAGGCGCACTCATTATTAGCTCATCTAGGAGCGCAGAAGACACTGACTTACCTACGGGACCACGTGTGGTGGAAATCAATGGTGGCCGACGTAAACTCATTCTGCGCGTCTTGCGTGACCTGCAAGAGGACGAAGCCCTCAAACCAAAAGCCCTACGGGCTACTACACCCTCTACCGGTGCCCACCCGACCATGGGAATCCATCGGAATGGACTTCGTAGGGCCCCTACCTATGTCGAAGGACCGAGACGGTGAGTACGACGCAATCACGGTCATTATAGACCGACTCACCTCGATGGTGCACTTGGTGCCCAGCCGAGTCAACTATACTGCAAAGGAAGTGGCAGAGTTAGTGTTCGACGAGGTGTACAAACACCATGGCTTACCGAGGTCGATAGTAAGCGACCGAGACGTACTCTTCACGAGTGCGTTCTGGACTGACCTGAATAGACTGCTGGGTGTGAACCAGCAGATGTCCAGCGCGTACCACCCGGAGTCAGATGGCGCCACCGAAAGAGCGAACCGAACGGTCGTCCAGATGCTGAGGGCGATAATCAGTCCTAACCAGACTGATTGGGTCGCCAGGTTACCTGCAATAGAATTCGCTATCAACACCGCGAGCTCCGAGTCAACGTTGCTCTCACCTTTTGAAGCAAACACCGGCCGTACTCCAAGGGCCATGGTGTGGAACAATCCGACGAAGGACGAGTATCCGAGCGTGCGGGTATACCTGCAGAAGAGGAAACAGGCCATGATGGCGGCGCATGACTCCATGCTGCAAGCGCGTGTCAAACAAACACGTAACGCGAACAGGAAGCGTCAGACTTGCCCGTTTAAGGTAAATGACTTGGCGTATGTGTCGACAAAGAACTTGTCCTTGCCGAAGGGACTCGCGCGTAAACTAACACCCAAATATATTGGGCCCTACCGTTTGATCAGGGACTATGGTAACAACTCGTTTTTGGTGGACTTACCCAACAGGCTTCGGCAACGAGGGATCCACCCCGTGTTTCACTCTTCTTTACTTCGGATCCATGTCCCCAACGATGACCGACTGTTCCCGGGGCGCATGGACAACCAGATATTCGAGTTCGAAGGTGAACGAGAGGCGGAGTGGCAGGTAGATCGCATCCTGTCCCACAAGGGCGCCAAGGAGGACGCCCTTTTTGAGGTTAGATGGACGGCTGGGGACGTTACCTGGCTCACCTATGAGCAGGTGGCCCACTTAGAGGCGCTAGGCGAGTACTTAGATTTACTTGGACACGCTAATATTGCAGAATTATTAGCTGGGCATGGTACCCCTCCCCGAGACGACCCGCGTATTGATGTCGGGGTCGTGTCGTTAGGAGGAAACGCTATAAGTCCCTCGTCCATTTCCCCAGCTCCCTCCTCTATCATCCAACCTCCCTCTCCCTCACACTCGTGGTACGACGACACCAACCTCACTCTATTCGCCATGTCTGTCGCCCCTGACAGTGGCCACCTTCAATACTTCTCCGGGCACGGTAAAGACATCCTCGTCGATAACCCCGAGAATGACGAGGACTCTCACCTCATCACCCGCGAGCAACTCAAACTCTACGTTGCATACTCGCACGCTCTGCGCAACAAAGCCCCCAACTCCCGTCCTCCCTGCCCGCTGGGCTACGAGTTCTTCGCCCACGCTTTTAATAGCGAGGGCCTATCTTCCACGGCATCGTACCTAGACGTCACAGGCCTCGTCGTCAGCACGGGCGCCGCTGTGGAACTCGCCGACATTATCGGTGAGGAGGAGGAGACCGAACATACCTTGTCGTCCACCCGCATGGCGCAGGTGGAAAAAATGGTATGGCACACGGCGTTGAGTGCATCCCACCAACGGGATAGGATGGAGGCGCGTCGGGCAACGCAGCGAAAGGAAAAGAATTTCGGGCGCAAGATTGACCAGAAGCTGCGGAAGAAGGGATTAGGGAAGGTGCGTAAGGAAGTCGACCAGCCCACTACATACCTGGCTGGTCCCTCCTCCCTCGCAGCCGACCAGGTCGAGGAAGAAATGGCAGTCGAGGCCTAGGGCCTGGCTGCCTGGGGATTCGAGGAAGACGGACGTCTCCCTGGAGGGGGAGATGTAACGGAGTCACAACAAACGACTCAATAGCATCGTGACATGGTTATTCTCACTCCTGTCCAAGCAGGTTATTACTCTCATTTATTCTCTAGCTACCATTATTGCGTCTGGCCTCTCGGCCGAGGCGCCTGCTACCCGTTTACACCCTCACTAGTAGAACTACCGTTTTGCCCCGGTCCCCGTAGTATAAAAACTGTACCTAAGCGTAGCGTTACAGTAGCGTATTTTGAACCCCCAATAGTAGACTTTGATCCTGTCACTTTGAGTTCGAAGTACCTCTTCTCTTGTGCCGCTACCTTCGAGCTTTGTCAGCTAAATAGCTAGCGTCACAACAACCATCCACATCGATTTCGTCCGAGCGTCTACCAGCGCGCGTGACGTACGTGCATAACTTTCACACAGAATTTAGGACTCTGCAATTCTACTATGGACGATGATAGTGCAGAAATCGAACTTGTATGCTCCTCCTCCAGGCGGATCCACGAAGTGTTGACCGTTCTATCGTGATGCAGCTAATAGAGCAGAACCTCGACAAAACGCACCGTATCTCACAGCGGATGACTTGTGCGCAATTTCCAGCCATATCCAACTGTTGACTACACTTCACAGCACAGTTATACAGCCATCCTGATAACTTTCGACACTCGCCTATTGAAACTTGAGAAGTCTATCCTACCTTTATATAACTCGACGCAGAAGCTCAAACAACGGGTACGTAGTCGGTTACCACTCCAGATTGCTTCGTGAACACTGAACAGGATCTTATTAGGTGGTGCGCAGATATTGATCACTTCGTCATGCTGTCATATGAACCAGTGGCCAGCACCGTATCATCCGGAGAAAAATCAACCGAGTTGATCTGTAATCGAAGGTGTGTAAGTGGTTTGAATAATGTTGGGTGGAGGAGGAAGCCGAAGGCGTGAAGCATATGTGACCCGTGCGCGTGAATGTCTTGCGAGCTCCGCGGCTGTACGCCAGGTATCTCCCATCTCAAAGGAATAACATACAGTCGCTGTGTGTCATTCTCTCGAGAAAAACCATCGAACCCTTGTTGATCTGGATGGCTGAGACGTGGCTGATGACTCTGTATCTCATACTAATAGCCGTACAAAACCCCGAGTTCGAACTTCGACGACTGTTGGGTGTGTTCCAGCTGATGGAACAAGTCAGTTGAAGTTCGGAGTTGTGCATATGCAGCTGTCACATAACCCCATGTGGGAAGTCGGGATCGAACGATTGTACTGCCGTTCAAACTTGGGCGCTAACTCGAATAACGGCAAGCCAGGCTCATGCGCATACTTCGGTATTATTTCTCCAGCCCAATCAATAATGGGCGCTTCAAAACACATGTTTGGCTCTTGCCTGCTGTGTTTTCACCCTGCGTCCGCCTCCCTCGTTCAATACCTCTACACACTCCTGCTCAGTCGTCCCTCCAATTTACTCAATGAACGAAGACCACCCTCCTCAGAAGAAGCGTCGGGTTTCGCTGGACCGAAGTCGTTCAAACTCTCATTTGGCAGAGGAGAGAGGCCAGAGGGCAGTCAATGCTGTATGGACTTTTGCCATTACGACTACGCATTATTTCTGATTATGATTCCAGTCGTCCTCTCTCCCGCCTTCCAGGAATGAATCCCACGGAGGATTACTGAGGTCCTTGCGCAAGCGCATCGCTCGACGCGCTGGACAGTCTCCCAACCCTGGACCCACAGCTGCAAGTTCCAGCAGACAGGCTCTCCCGCACTCTCAAACAAGCCAGGTATGCGTATCTGTTGGTATGCACCATGTGTAATCTAATGGAAGCAGCATCTTCCACTACCCACTACTATCACTCCTGAACCAAATCCTGACCAGTCTTCCGACTCGGGTGTTGCAAACACAAGTTCGACTATTACAGTTCGTAATTTTATCATCTCTCTTTCCATCATCTACTAAGTGCCCTCATCAGTCCGAACAACCCCACCCAAAGCGTGTAAAGGCAGCGCTTGCAAAGGCCAAAGGAGGTATTGATGGGATAAGGCTTGTCTCAGGAAAAGTGGAAAATGTCGCTTCAGCATCCGACCACCTGCAATCTGTTCCCGATACGATCGACTCGTTCTCCAAAATCCTCAAAACATTTGAGAAGTTCCACTCTGTCGCTACAACGCTTACGAATGTACGGGCGTCTAGCTCAATTTTGTACCTGGCTGATCTTCTTACATAGGTCCATCCCTACGCAAAGGTGGCATTGGGTATCTTCACCTGCGCATCCAAGGTGTGTTTGATTCTATTCTACACTCTTACACTTCGCAAGTCACTAAGATTGTATGGGCGACAGATGATTTTCGACCAGGCGAACCGGGATGATCAAGTGTCCCGGCTGCTCTTGAAGATATCGGAAGTCTATGCTTTATTAATGGAAGGGGAGGGCTTGGCTAGAATTGCATCTATGCCAGAGATATGCGAAAAGATTGCGCGGCAGACGCTGGAGTGTGCCGACTTTGTCGTCCATTACTCAGATATGAAGAGTTTTTGTGAGTCTTTTGCACGACAGCGTCGCCCCAAGACTCAGTATTTCTTTACAGGGCAAAGGCTTCGCAAGCAAGTCTTCGACGAAACAGACGCCATGATCCAACGTCACAACGAGGTTCTCGACAACCTCATGCAACAGTTCAGAGATAAAATGGCTCTTACCAGCACCGAAACCGTGCACCGTATTGGTAAGATCATCTTTAAGTTCTCTTGGAGCCTTGTCTGAAATTCGGAACCAATGTTTCAGCCGAGGTTCAAGACATCAATGGCATGGAATATGTGCGTGGTGTTGGTCGGAATACTGCCAAGAATTGTCTCCCAGGCACTCGGGAAGACATTCTGTCTGACATCAAGTGCTGGATCCGTAGCACAGGTGATGACGTGCCACGCATATTATGGCTGTCTGGCACGGCAGGGAAGGGCAAATCAGCCATCGCTCATACCATAGCCAACTGGTCTCACGAGCGTGGGGGAATGCAAGCTTGTTTCTGCTTCGACCGCACCAGGGAAGCTGAACGCCGCCACGAAAAGATATTCACCACAATCGCACGCGACTTGGCTGATTGCGATATCACCATGCGGGGAGCATTGGCGCGTGCTGTTCGTGACGACAACGAGTTGAAGCACACCATCGACGTCTCAAGACAATGGCAAGAGCTGGTCGTAGGACCGGTCGGAGAGGCCTCGAAAGCAATCACTGCGCCCGTGCAGATAGTCATCGATGCATTGGACGAGAGTGGTGACGCAAATACCCGGGAACACATTCTTCGTCTGCTGTCTCGAAAGACGGACGCTTCTTCCTCCCAGCCCGCTGAGCTACCAGCAAATGCCCGTATCATCATCATCTCCCGTCCACTTCAAGATATCCGTGATGCCCTGTATGCATCACATGTCCACCATATCTCCATGGATGATATCCCGCTTGCGTCCACACACAACGACATCCAATTATACATTTCGAACAGGCTCGAAGGACTCTGCAACTTCAATTACGCGCACTTCAACACACTTGCCGAGAAATCTGACGGCCTGTTTGAGTGGGCTCGTCTCGCCTGCGAGTATATCAAGGGCACAAACAAAGTTGGCCTGGGTCCGGCGGACAGATTTGATTCTGTGATTGCTGGAACGTCTGAAAAAGGAACACGTCTGTTGGATGTTATGTATGCCCGCATCTTGGGAGAAATCATGCCGGAGGACGAGCGTAGGGAAGCTATGCCAGTGTTTGATTCAGTGATGGGACAAATCCTTGCCTCGTTAGAGCCACTTCCCATGCCAGCATTGAAGAATATGCGACTGCATTTTCCTGACGGACGCAACCGTTACAACGTGGAAGATGTCATCAGGTCCCTAGGTTCGCTTATCACCGGTGTCACGGATCCTCAGTCTCCCATACGTCCCCTCCACGCATCCTTCTACGACTTCCTCACAGACAAATCGCGGAGCCACGACTTCTTCGTTGATACGTTATTGGTACAGGGCGACCTTGCCTTTGCTTCCCTTCGGGTCATGGCATCAAAGCACGGGCTTCGCTTCAACATCTGCTCCTTGGAAAATTCTTACTTGCCCAACTCTTCTGTCCCTGACTTGGAAAAACGAGTAAAGGACTCCATTCCAGCCCAACTATCATACTCAAGTCGATTCTGGGGGACTCATGTCAGCTCTACGTCCTTTGAATCATCGCTCGCCAAGGAAGTTGAAGCTTTCTTCGATGGAGAGCGCCTTCTGTGGTGGTTGGAAGCACTCGCACTGATGAAAAGCCTCAGTGGCTCGGCATTGACTCTCTTATCTATCGCAGATTGGTTTTCGGTTCGCAGCTCACTTTTATTCTTTGTCCAACAAATTCTTATGGGTAGTGGGGTGGTTGTAGGGTCATACCGAGTTCACGCATGTCAGTGACGCTGCCAGGGATACCCTGCGTTTCGTCCGAACTTTCGCAAGCACCATCTTACGCAGCACTCCCCATTTATACCTGTCCGCTCTGCCGTTCGCTCCAACGCAGTCGAGAATGTTCCGCACGTTCGCTCCAAAGTTTCCTTGCACCCCTCGCATTGCTGCTGGCCATGTCGAAAATTGGCCTCAGATGGAAAAGATCATCCATGTGAATGACTGGGTATGGTCGGTTGCAATGTCGCCAGACGGAAAACGCATCGCGTGTGGTTTACGTGACGGAACGATTCTGGTGTGGGATATAGAGACTGGCGAGGCATTGTATGCCCCTCTTCGAGGTCACACTGACGTTGTTTCGTCTGTCGCATTCTCGCCGGATGGACGTTGCATTGTTTCAGGTTCATGGGACAAAACAGTCCGGGTGTGGGATGCGAAGACTGGCGAGGCATTAGGATCCCCTCTCCAAGGCCACACTGACTGGGTTTGGTCAGTCGCAATCTCACCGGATGGGAAACGCATCGTGTCAGGATCGAACGACAAGACGATTCGGGTGTGGAATATGGAGTCATGCGAGGCATTTGGTGCCCCAATCCAAGGGCACACGGGCTGGGTTCAGTGTGTCGCAATCTCACCGGATGGGAAGCGCATCGTGTCTGGATCGGACGACAAGACAATTTGGGTGTGGGATATGGAGACATGCCAGGCATCTGGTGCCCCACTCAAAGGGCATGCAGGCATGGTTCAGTGTGTCGCAATCTCACCGGATGGGAAGCGCATCGTGTCTGGTTCGGGCGATAACACCATCCGGGTGTGGGATATGGAATCTGGCGAAGCATTAGGTGCCCCTCTTCAAGGCCACACTGGCAAAGTGATGTCAGTCGCAATTATGTCCGATGGAAACCGCATTGTGTCTGGTTCGTCTGACCAGACGGTCCGAGTGTGGGATGCGAAGATTGGCGTCGCATTAGGGTCCCCTCTCCACTGCCACGCCAACTTGCTTTCGTCTGTTGCAATCTCGCAGGATGGAAACCGCATAGTCACTTGTTCACATGACAAGACGATTCGGGTGTGGAATGCCGACACCATTACGGGCAAGGCATCGGTTGCTGCCCTCCAAAGCCACACTGGCTCCGTCAACTCTGTTGCAATCTCGCCAGATGGCCATAACATTGTGTCCGGTTCAGGTGACAAGACAGTTCGGGTGTGGGATATAGAGACTGGCAAGGCATTAGTTCCCCCTCTCGAAGGGCACACTCGATCTGTTTGGTCAGTCGCAATCTCGTCGGACGGGAAGAGCATCGTGTCTAGTTCAGCCGACAAGACCATCCGCAAGTGGATTGCGGAAACTGGGGAGGCATCGGGCGTTTTCCAAGGTCACACTGGCTATGTTCGGTCAGTTGCAATCTTCCCGGACAGAAATCATATTGTGTCTGGTTCAAATGACAAAACAATCCGGGTGTGGCATATTGGGACTGGCGAGACACGTTCTCTCAGTGGGCACTCTAACTGGGTTCGGTCCGTTGCAATTTCATCGGACGGAAATCGCGTAGTGTCTGGTTCGTTTGACAGGACAATTCAGGTGCGGGACACGGGGACTGGCCAAGCATCAAGTGCCCCGCTCAAAGGCCACACTGGCTATGTCCTCTCTGTTGCAATCTCGCCGGATGTGTGTCGCATTGTATCTGGCTCATTAGACAAGACCATCAGGGTGTGGGATATGGGGACTGGCAAGCTATTGAGCGCCCCTCTCCGAGGCCACACCAGTGGCGTTAACGCTGTTGCAATCTCTCCAGATGGCAATCGCATCGTGTCTGGCTCGGATGACAAGACCGTCCGGGTGTGGGACATGCAGACTGGCGCGGGAGTGGGTGCCCCTTTCCGAGGGCACACCGGACCCGTTCGGTCTGTCGCAATCTCGCCTGATGGCAAACACATCGTGTCTGGCTCAGAAGACAAGACCATCCGGGTGTGGGATATAGACTTTCTAAACCGACACCAACCATTCGAAATACCTGCACTATGTTTCTCATCCGACCTAACACATGCCCTTCATTCCGCGTCCTCCTTTTTCCAAGATTCTAAAACCTCAGCTCCGTCTGGCCCGAACGAGGAGGGATGGGTTGTAGGTCCTGAAGGACGACTTCTCCTCTGGATCCCGCTCGCTTTATACTCATCCAACATGGATGCCCCAGGCACCACACTGGTGATACCGAACAATGCCCTGCAGCTGGACTTGAGTTGCATCGCACACGGCACGTCATGGCACAAGTGTCGAGCACATCAGGAAAAAAACCTTTGACTACAGGGTGCTATATAGTCATTATAGTACCTGTAGTCTGGTTTGTCAAGTGTCTAATACAACGAGCTATATAGCCGCGCCGCGAACTATATAGTGCTACAGCAACTCCTGTAGCTCGTTGTAGCAACCAACTACAGGTGCTACAGAATGCTATATGTGCTACAAATTACTACACGTTCGAGCTACAGGTAGCTACACACTCGAGCTACAGGTAGCTACAGGTAGCTACACACTGCTACTGTAGCTCCCGCAATATAGATCAGGCCACTGACTGGAAATCAACAAAACCGAATCAATTAATGTGCTATAGCGCGTGAGCATGTATACAATCATCGAGATATAGTAGCCGCCTCAATCACCACCCCCTTCTTCTTGTGCTTCTCGAGCCTCGTCTTCGTGCTCTCGAATAGCTTCATCAAAAATGTCATCTGTGAAGCTCTTGATAGTCACTGCTGCCATGAATGGATCCACACCAGCGTGCATCCTTTTTATGAATGTCAGTTTGGATGATGAACGACATAACGAAGAAAAAAATACCGAGCGACGTCGAGAAGATTGACACCAATTTTACCGAGCAGTTTGTAAGCAGCAGTCCGCTCGTCGAACCGCTGCAGGGAGTCGAGATGGAGATAGTAGACCGGGGAGTAAGCAAGCGACGAAAATTTGATGTCCTCCTTTAGTCCAGTCATCCACTCGTCGATGCAGCATTCAATCTGTCAGATCTCAGTTGCAGTACGAACATCTGAATCACTGAATACACTCACTGCTGTGAGTATAAGCGCAATGGTTTGAACGGGTAAAGGATCGAAGTATTTAGCATGTACTATACCCTCGTCGCATCGGTTTGCGAACCACATATGATTCATCGCCTCCTGGATTAATCCGGTCTTGTATATGCCACGTTTCATTTCCCAGTCCTTTTGATCCGCCAGTCAGACGTTCACTAAGGATGGTAAAATTGAATTTAAACACGCACCTTAAAAACAAAACGTGATCCTTCCTTGAGAGACTCAGCCAGGTCACGGTTTTGCTTGATGGCGGGTATAGATCTGCTTGCACGGAAGCCAAAGAACGAGGCCGTCAGTGTGCGCATCTTTGTTTTAAGCTCCCCGCGCACTTGTGATGTGCGCCTCGTCATCTATATGCAACAGAAAATCAAGTAGGGCAAGGACACGGACACGAGACGTACCATTTTGACGAGAGAAGGAGTAAGTTGGATGGTAAGCTTTGCCATGTTACATGCCTCGCGCCAGGCATCCTTTGCTAGCTTGGTCTCAATGATCAGTGTCTCTGGAAAAGGTGCGCGAGTCACGACTAGACAGCGGTAGATAGACGTGGCAGAGGCGAGCAAATCCTTGGTGACTTGGTTGAAATCGCTGGCCTTTAACCGTTGGCGTGGACCTTTATTGAAATTCATGTTAGTATCGAGGACCTCCGAGTCCTCCAGTTTGTGCTTGGTGCCGACAAAAGCTTCGTCCACTTCGTCATGATCATCGGGAGTGTTGTCCGCGCGACAATCAGACTCGTTCTCGATGTCGTCCTGGTCCATGCTATCGACGTAGTTGTTCGAATCGTTGCTGTCGCTGCTGCCCTCACTGTCACTGTCGTTTGTGGACGCTGAAAAAGTGTGTTAGTTTAAGATATATACAGAATAATACATAATACCTTTCTGTGGCTTCGTATGGATCTTACTCATGGGTTTTCGGGCCAAGACAGTTGGAGGGGTCTTGCTCGCACTGTATGTGAGTGCCTGTCTTGTAGGTACACTGCGGTCCGAAAACTATTATGTAGTTGTGAGTAACATGGAGCGCCTGAACAAATAAGACACTGACCATGTTGTCTTCGTCCCTGTCAGCATCGCTGAGAAGCCCAGCAGGCTCGCTGTCGAATACCTCGGGATGTGTCCGGTATGTAGTGCGCAGTGCCTTTAAGTCGCGCTTCTTCATCTTCGTTTCTAAGGCTTGTTGGCGTTCTTCTCCTCGACGAGCTTTTAAAACTGTTGAGCAGAAACATGTAAGTGAGCGCGAGCATTCATGTTGGGCTTGATATAACTTACTTCGATATGTTTCTTTTTCAGTTGGCCGACGTTGCCGACCACTTG
>JRHT02000221.1:33778-49067 GCA_011800875.2 Suillus brevipes Sb2 | reverse complement strand
AAAGCTTACATATCTAGTGTGGTGCCGTTCTCATCTCATTACTTGGCTTCTGCGTCCCGACATTGCTCAACTGTTGACACGTCAGATTGAGGATGAGATTTTTGAACTCATTGGGTCGATGACTCGTGCGTATATCATGATTGTATATTCTTATGCTGAGAGCGTTTTGCGCAATGCCCATCTATAGCTCATCTATGCCTCCTCCAGCGACCACCGCATGGCCAATGAGTGTCCCGTCAAGCGCATATATCTATCAGCCCGAAATGTATCTACGAGCTTATGGCAGAAGGGTCAGCAGTCAATTATTGGGAGGTGAGTCTTGTTTATCGTAACACGCTTCGAGTTTTGACCTCGTATGCTAGAAATACGGCCATGTTGCCTGTGACTCTTCCCAAACATACCTCGACCTTGACATCCCCATCAATCTTTTTCAGCATGCCCTACACTTGCGTCCCACTGATCATCCGGACCGACCCATCACCCAGCTCCATCTTGCCATGGCTCTGCTCCCTCGCTTCGTGGAACGGGGATTTCAATTGGATGCTGTTGGCGCTCTACAGGGAGGAGGAGGACTTGGTGAGTCTGTATCTTTTTTTCACGTCATTTTCTCACTTAACACTGCTGGAATCGCACTCTAGGGATTCTTTGCTACCATCACAGTCTCGTGCAACTCATCCTCCTGTTGTATCCCGCAGACCTCCAATATCTGCTATATCTATAGTGCCAAGACCTTCGCCTACAAGAGACCCGCAGCACCCCGGTTTCCCTCGACTTACCTAACTTCTTCACGTCTCTCGCGCGAACGCGAATGGGGTCCTGTTGGCCGTATCCAACTCTAGATGTACGTATTCGCATTCTTTCACATTATATATAGAAACTGTAAATGGGTTTGGTTAAATATATGGTTTTGTTACCCCCCAAGGCCCCGAATGTAAATCGCACATGTAATCATTTAATTTTTAATTGGCTGTAGACCTTAAAATAACCCAATAAATTACACAAATCAACAGCAAATTGAATTAAACATTTGTTATTATCAATATTAATACTACGAACACTGATATCTACATAGCAAATACGTATATACAGTGAGTGTTACAAAGGTCCGCGGATGAAGGAGTGAGCGAGCGCGGACCACAGGTCAGTATATATACAAGAACATAACGAAGAAGGACATCAATATATTATATGATATGAGTATGACATAAAGGTCCGCGGATGAGACAGCGAGCAACGGCGGACCATCTATGAAGCCCTAGACCAGTCACGTGGTATCATCACGTGATGGTCGCGGACATGAAGTATGGAGCCATGAGGCATGGGCGAAGGGCGCGGAAGGGCAAAGGGGAGTAGGAAAGCAGGGTAGCTGCTGATCTGTAAATTGTATCGTTAGTTCCATCATCAGTATCCCATCCAACATACACACATCACCCAGTGAACCCAGCAAGAACATGGCACCTAAGAAATCCAAAGCTAAGAAGGCCGATGTAAGTGCACATCATTAAAGAAGAGGAAGCGAGAACGTACTGATAACGTTTGCGATGCGTGCATTTGAATTGACAGGACGATGGGGCATCCGTTTTCCACCTGAACAAGGGGCCAATCGAAGCGATTGCGCCAAAGAACGACCCTGCGAAGGAAACGCAAAGACTCGACACCCTGGTCGCGAAATGCAAGGTGGGGGTGGCCTGGATCGATTTGTTAGCGATGAAGAGACGCCTCAAGTTCGGGGTGTACAACGACAGACCCCAGAACGAAGCAGAGGTAAACAAGTTAGTAGCGTGCTTCCAGGAGTCAGGGATCGTGTCGATGAAAGATGTGACGGCGATCCCTCTGATAATGAAAACATCGCGTATCGACAACAAGGACTCACTCGTTAAGAATTTCGACGATCCGGACGTCGTTCCAGAACTGGAACTCGACATCGAGGACATCGACACCATCATCGTTGCATCTGGGCAGCATCGACTCGCTGCCCTTGAGAAATACAACTATTCGCTGAAGGAACAGTATCAGAAGCACGTATCGAAGCGCAAAAAGGTCGAGGTACTCAAGAATATCAATCAAGAACACGTCGCCACCTTCAACGAGGCGCACCAGGCTATGTGCGAGTTGAAGGGAGCGATGGAGGACGTCGGGAAGTGGGGCGTCGTTATCTACGACGAAGGTGCGTGCGTCAGTGCTGTCAGTGTCTTGTCCGCGCAGGTCCAAAGGCCAGTGCGCGGACGTATCTTTCGAGTGGATTATCGAGACGTACCTGTTCTCGAGTACGAGTCCGCGCTGGTTCAAAGGCCAGTGCGCGGACGTATAGTTCGTTATATGTAACGAACGTATTTGTTATCGAGTGTACGTCCGCGCAGGTCGAGAGGCCAGTGCGCGGACGTACGAAGCGTTATAACGAAACGAGACATACCTTGGTGTCGCATACGTCCGCGGTGGTCGAAAGGCCAGTGCGCGGACGTCGTGTTGTCGATTCACGTTTCGAATATTCCTGTAATGACAATGCATTAAATGACATATACTGACATATGACGTACCAGATAAAATCCTCGCGGATGGTACTGCGCTCGCAACGCACCTTAGTCGAAACAGCACGTTACACGAGTTCAAGCAAACGGAGGAGGAAGTGTTAATTACCATTTTCAAAGAGATTCAACGGGTGTACGACACGAGTCCTGCAAAGAAACAGAACGACATAGCCCTTGAATGCTTGCGTACGTTACGCACTGCTCAGGAGAAGAACGCTCGTCTGTCGAAAGTGCTTCAACACGAGACGTACTGCGTGTTCTTCGCGACGAGGGTAATGAGACTTGGACCGCACTTCAGGCATCGTCGGGAGTTCAAGGTGAATTGGCTTGCAAAGGCGATCGATACGAACATGGGTGTAAGCGTATTTGTGTAACGAGAGAGATGGACGTATAACTCACCATTTTAAATAGTTATATTTGTCTTGGATTCAGATGCGCATCAAGACGTTGAAACGTTTGACCTCGAAGGGCCCGTTCCCGAGCTACGCAGAGGTGTTGAAGCTCATTGACGATGCGGACGCAAACGTCGACACAGCGAAGGAGAAGCTCGTGGAGTTGAGGACGACGCTCGAGAAACGACCGAAGACGAAGGAGAAGGGCGACGTTATGATATGGGCGGGCGTGCTGCAAACCATCGACAAGAAAGCGTCGACGGTGTTTACGGATGTCGAGGATAAGGTCGGGGAGATGACAGGGGCTTATGTGACGCCTCTGAGCGTGTATCGCCAGAGTGCGATCAAATGCCTTCGAGATGCGTGGGGTCTGACTTCGAACGATGAGTGGGAGGAAAACGAAATACTCGCTCACCTCGACAGAGTCTGCGCGCGCGTGTTGCTCCATCTTACGGTCGAGACGGGCAAAGCGCGTGCACCTGAGCCATTGCTCGGTGCGTTCGTGATGGACAACGCCTGGAGTGCGTTGAACAACGTCAAAGAAGGAGTGAAGGAGGTAAGTGCATCGTTCAACGTGCGCACGACTCACCTGCGAATGCGAACCCAGGTATGTCGTTGGTTCGACGCACTGCTCGATTACCACAAAGGTCTTCATCCGAAGACCCACATCATGGACGACTGGTCGACGGTGATGCTGAACAACATCAGCAAGGACGCGAGGTTTACAGATGGAGGGAAGACGTACGCACAAGAGGTGAGACCAGCATACACCATCACGTCCGCGCATTGGCCATGCGACCAGCGCGGACGTGATTGCGCGTCAGGACATTCGAACATGCTGACCCACCCGCATTACAGGTAACCACCATCCTATGGACTCACAGACGCACCTTGTTGGTTCGTCTGTCGAACTGCATGACCTTGGCCAAGCAAAATATACCCGCACGCGCGAAGGAGAGGAAAGAGTTGTTGCACGAGTACGACGTGTTGCCGGAAGAGGAAAGGTTCGCGAACGAATCTTTAATGAAGATCTTGATGTCGAGACGGACGAAGGCCAACAAGAGCAGGGACCTGCTTGCGGAACCCCCGTCCATCATGGGGACGATTGCCCTTCACTCGACGGGGTGGGACTGGCTGAGCCCAACGCACAGGAACACGGCGAGGGACTTGGAGCCTTGCGTGAAGGCAATCGCTGTGGAGCGTAAGTATGTGATGAGGTACCGACCGAAGTTGTTCGAGGACAAGTACGTCGCAACGCTTCGTCGTCTCCTCGAAGATTCTCTCCAGCCCGGCGTGAGGAAGATCCAGCACATCGATCTAGCGAGACAAGTCACCACCGTGCATGCGTGGTTGTGGTGGGATGAGATCCCCTTGCCCACGACTCACGAGGCTCCAGCTGTCGTCCTCCAGGGCCTCGAGGACTCGCTTGTGAAGGAGCAGTCTCAAATGCGGGAGCGTCTCGCACTGGAGCACGAGGATCGAGTTGCCCTCACGAAGATGATCGCATATCTGACAAGTATGCCTCTTGCTCTGTCGTCGAGCGATGCGACAGCAATGCTCTCTGCTGACATTGCCACCCCACTCGAGGCATTGATTACGGTGAGTCAGTAATATACTAACCTTCACGTACCACATGGGGCGCCGTCGCTCATGATGACCTGCGCGGACCTGTGCAAAGTCGAGCCATGGTCCGCCGTGGCTCAACACGACATGCGCGGACCTATGGTGACATACCTTCACTCGTATCGTTGTCGAAGTCACTATGTCGTATTGTACTAATGTTGGTAATGTTTTCATAGGGTTTTGAGGTCAATGCTGCGAGGCTTCGTGCTCGCAAACTGAGCAAGGAGCCCAAGATGCCCATTGATTTGCGAACGATGAACTACGAACTACGTCTCGAGATTCCACCAGCTCACAACGACGAATACACGACGGTGTGTAACTCGTAATGCATATGATATATTGTTGTGCTAATTAATTACATACACACTTCGTATACTAAGGGATACGTGATAGGAGACGAGGAAGAAGAAGACGAGGCCGAGCCTGAAGAGCACCCTGCGCCGAAGCAGAAGAAGAAGACGAAGAAAGGTAAGGGTCGTCAGCCCACACCTGTCCCAGAGGAAGAGGAGGAGGAACCCGCGCCCAAGAAGAAGGCGAGGAAGGGCAAGGCTCGTGCTGTCGAGGAGGACGACGAGGACATCGTCATTCCTGGACGTGAGACGATGCAGCCCTCTTCGTCTCAACGGTCCCAGTCTGAAGTTGTCGAGGTATCTCCTGGTTCGAAAGCTATGGTGCCAGGATCGAGAGCTGCCTCGCAGCCCGCCAATGCATCGTCTGACAAGCCGAAGCCGAAACCTAAACCTCGCCCAGTACCTCGCAAAATCCATCGTCAACCATCTCCTCCCGCCCTCGATGATGACATTCAGATCATCGAGAAACAGTCGACTGCTGGAGACAAAGGCAACGAAGGTGCGCGTATTATCATGTTGGTGCCTCGTATCACGCACCAGGCTGACGATTTCATTACAATAATTCTAAGGTGCTGGTGCTAACGTCGAGGAACGTACCTCAGCTGATGGTGTGTTCCTCTCGCTATCTTACTCACGCGTGTATCATATTAACACATCCTTTAGAGTCTGTTCGTCCGGCTGTTCAAGCTGGCGACCCTTCGTCTGATGGACATGGCAACAACGAACGTAAGTCGTCGTTCTGACGGTGTTGACACGTGCCATTTGACGTGCAACTAACTATTTGACAGTCGAGAAAGACGCTGAGACAGACACCGTGCCATCACGCACTCCCCCGCGCGCACGTCAGCCATCTCCTTCTCATTCGCCCCTCCATGGAGGTGATACTACCCTGCTCGGATTCTCGACCACTGAAACTGGGTGGTTCGATCCCGAACGTGACACTGACCATGAGATGGACACAGCGGTCCAGACAACCGTTGTCGATGCAGACAAGGGAACGAGACCCAGCGATGATGATACCATACCCGCTGTGACAGGTACGTCCGCGTATTGGCCCCTGTACCAGGGCGGAGTTCGTTAACCGTTTACCTTGTATATGTCCATAGATACGCACGTTAGCAAGTCCCTCACTCCGTTGTCTGCTCTTAGTGATGATGACGACGCTCGTATGCATGGTACGTCCGCGCACTGGCCACTCGACCAGCGCGGATCATACTAACGTTTGCCTTGTTATCTTTTGTTAATATTGTAGATATGACGCTCACGGAATCTCTTGCTCAAGTGCCTGGTACGTCCGCGCACTGGCCCCTTGACCAGCGCGGATCACACTTACATTTCTATTGTATCGTTATTGACATTATAGGTTCCACGGTGACTAAATCACTGACTCAAGTGCCCGGTACGTCCGCCCACTGGCCTCTCGACCAGCGCGGATCATGCTGACGTTTGCCTTGTATTGCATTTGTATTGTTATCATTGTAGAGATGGCGCCCACGCCGCCTCTTACTCAGGTGTCTCCCCCTGTTCAGACTAACACTAAAGGTACGCTTGACGTTATCGTTTGCGTGCCGTGCTACGATAACCTAACCCTCCTTAGAACGTCGTGTCGCTCCTCCTACTGGCAAGCGCGAGCGGGCTCCAACTGGTGCGTCTGCTTTCGTCTGTTGTTTAATTTAACATTTTAATTCGACTCTACTCTACGCGTTCAGCCTCTTCCACCGCATCGTCCAACCAGGGCAGGGGTAGGAAGCCCAAGAAGAAGGCTAAGGTCGTTCCAGCAGACACTGATGAAGATGATCCACAGGAGAACGACGGAGAGGTGACTGTTGTCCCTGGCGTGTGATGTTCGTCTCTTTGCTTTCCTTCTGCCCGCTTGTCTGTCTTTCTTCGATATCTCTGCAGTTCGTTTCTGGGATCGTGTCCTTTAGTGCTTTGTTTGCTTATGCCCTCCTTGTCATGCTTTGTGCGTTTGATTGTGTTCTTGCCTTGTTTCACTTGTGCGTTTCGATCGCTCAGTTGTATGTTTGAACTCTCGTATGTTGATGTCGTTTTCGATGCCTCGTCGCTCGCATTGTGTTGTATGTACTTTACTTGATCTCAATATCGATTGTCATGTCTGTTTGCCGTTCATTCCCTCTGATGCTCCCTCTGCTTCACGCGCGATTGACTCGGAAGTTGAGTGTTTTCGTTCTCAACGTATTTACATCGTTCGTTCGAGCGTATCATACTGAATTGACGTTCATCTCGAGCGTATCTCGTATGTCTGCGACATCTTGTTGCGCTTATGAACGATTCGTCGGTACGGTGATCCGTTCTTATCATTCGTTATGCTAACTATTACAGCTATTACAGCTGTCGATGCATTCCTGTAGTGGTGAGTGCGCTGTGCCATGCATCTAGTGCAGTACGGTACTTTGCACATGCTCGAGCCTGAGTCCGTTGCACCAGTCCTTTCATTGGTGAGTCCCTATCGTCTCTCTCGCTATCGTTCCCTCGCAATCTCACACCGGGTTAATCTCGCATTCTCCTGCCGTGTCCTCTTTTACTCTTTCTAGGTCTCCGCCCTGTCGCACTATGCCATTTACAGCATGGTGCAGCGCTAAAACGATCCTCAGCGCCGCTGTTCGGTAGTACATTGACTTCTCTCATTTATGCCTCCATCCCTGACTACGTCTCTGTGCTCCTAGTCTCAGACTCGTTCATGTCCCTTGGCCCCTGCAGATGCGATCATCCTCGCAATCCATAGCTTCATGGCCTTGCTCGTTGCTTTGGTGCGTTCGCTCGTCGTATGTTTTGTTCGCTCTCATGTCTGATGCGTCGTTTCATTTCGCCCACGCAACATGTCAGGTACCTCGATCGTCCGTTGCCTGGACCAAGCTTTAAGGTGTTTTCATTTGCCGGCACCCTCTTATTTAACTAACGGTCCTCGCAGCTGACCCTTTGTCTTTTTCTCTGCTCACTGCTTCGTCGACGTTCGTGCGTCCGCCTCGCCTTTATCTACTTGCCTTCTGTGTGTCGCTCTCTGTAGCTGGCTTCGCATCTCCATCTTGCAGTCACCGTTGCATCCATACCATGGCAGATCCTGATGAACGCCTGTGAGTCTTCTTTGTGTTTTTATTCGCAATGTTCGACTACTGACTAACAAATGCTCGCTCTCCCGCATGTCATTCAAGTTTTGACAGCGACGACGATGATCTCGCGAACTTCACATTTCAAGGCGCTGCTCGTCAAGGCGAGCAGGATGAACCTCGTCCTTTCGATCTCGCGGACGTGCCTTCTTCGGTCGACGCAGAAGATGCCTTGCCTCAGACCGAGATCCTTGAGGCTCTCTTCTTGTCCCAGGATGGAGAACGTTCCGCGGGTCGTACCTGGGAGCAAACCAAGGTACAAACCATCAACCTCTCCGCCCTCGCCAGGACTTTCAAAAAAGGTGACAGAGCGACCGCAATAAATCTTTTGCATCGTCGCTCCGTTCTTCGCTTCGACGACGACCTGTGCTATGACAACGAGGACGAGATGCTCGCCTGGGACGCATCCAATCATTTCCTCGACTTCTGCCTCGTCGTTGGAGGCTCCGTCGGTTTGCACGCCATGCTTCCCAACAAGGTCGTCGACCACACCTTTTCCATCGCCCTCAACCTATGTCTTCCCGCACGTCTCTTTCGCCCCAAGTTCGGCAAGTTGGGTTTTGATCCCACGGGCTGCATGTTGGCGATCGGTACAGGGCCTTCGTGCGAATATTGGCTGGCCTTTTGCCCTCAGGAGAGCCTCGATGACCTCGACATTGCGAACAGCGTCCCCCTTCTCAGCGCAAAACAACACGGTGACACCAGACTATCGGCCTCTCACTTTCGCATGGCAGTTATGTTCTTAGCTTACGCCCTCTCCAAAAACCCAAATCTCGCCATCTACGTCATGCACCATTACGGCACGGACGATGACCTCAGCGCGTGGAGAATCAAGGACGTATCAAACATATAGTAAGTCCTCTCTATCTCGACCATTCATCATCAATGTCGCGATGGCATTCGGTGTTGTCGTTTACACGCTCGTGTGCCAGTGCTATAATGCATGCATTCAAAGCACGAGTTTCTCGCATGTAGTCCGCGCTGGTCAAAGGTGGCCACGGCGGGTCATGGGTTCATTTTCTTGCACTCGAGCACGTCGTCGAACTTCACTGACCAACGCATATTTTGTACCTTAGTTCGCAGGCTACGTGGAACTTGCGTCTCGCTGATTTACAAGAGCTCAACGCCACGATCGCATCGGACTGGGAAGAGTGGGTCGCTGAGGCCCCTCGGGCTTGGAAACAGGACGGTTGGCTGCTCAGCCGTGCTCCCGTAGGCATCACCTGTCGCTACGGTCAGAATCAGCCGATTGCCACTGCGACCGACCAGGCCCATGCCTTAGAGGCAAAAAATTGGCATGCGGAGAGAGCCTACGCTCACATCAGATACGTGTCCGTGGCGATCGCGACTGACATCTCGTACGTTCTTTCTTTCTTTCAATCAGTACTTTGTTTTCGATCTCTCCCTCACACTTACTTAATTATATCGCTGTTTAGATGCTTGAGGGTCAAGCGCTGGGAAGAGGTCCCAAATGAAGATATCATCGGCCAGCATGGAGTCGTCTACGACTCTCCAGACCCTGATGTGCGCGAGGAGGTCGACTTGGATCTTCTGCCTCATCGCGATCCGCACACCCGTCGTGAGAACAACATCTACGAAGAGAACGGACGTCGCATTCCTCGCCTCCATGGCAAGAGTCGTCGCAGCACCAGACCTTGTGGACTCCTGGTAAACCTCGAGACAATCTCAGAGCTGTTTTCTTCATATATCCCCGATCATCCTGATGCAGCCATCGACGAAGACGCTTATGCTGGAGAACAGGGCTCCACCCCTTCTGTATCCGTCTACCCCCAGGCCTTCCTTCGCAAGATGGGTCACATCCAATGTGATGCGGTCCTTCCACACTTCGCCCCTTTCATCTCAGACATCCGTCGTGCCACCTCTCGCAGACCTCGCATCGTCGACTTCGACGACGACCAACCATTGGCAGACGAGTATGGCATCTTCGGCGAGACCGTCGATGGCACTCTGGGTGTTCCCCCTGTCGTCATTCCAAGCGCATGTCAGTTCTACAACGAGCTGTCCCATCGCATTCGTCCCTCCGCTGCTCTTCACGACGTTCAGCAAGGTCGCATCACCTCAGCTCTCGCTGGCGCATATGGCAACGCTGCTACCAAGATCACTCACAATACCCGAGTCCGCGAATGCAAGATGAGTCTACCCCATCAAAAATATGACAACAAAATCGGTCTTGACGACGTTCCTCGCGCCTTGCGCCTCGAGAACATTTACATCATCCAATGCGACTCCATCAAGCCGGAAAAACGCAACGGAATGTCAGCTCTCTCCCTCATTTTCATTTCATTTCCTTTCGCTCATCATGCTCTCATCCTAGGTCCATTTATAAAGACATCATCGTTCCTCTCGCTCGTGCTTGGTCTCATCCCAACATCTTCCAAGTGCTCAGGCCCCATATATGCGTCTTTGCTTCTCATGTGAGCCTCAGCCATCATCTCTCATGTCTCTTTTCTGATGTATTGTTTTCATTGCTTCATCGCCTCCCTTCATGCCGTTTGCATGTTTCGTCGCACTCGCCGCTTCGCAGGCCTTTCCTCAAGTGTATCAGTGGATGACCTTCGGCATAACTTCCTTGCTCGAACGCTTGTGGTCTCACCTGCTTCCTGTCTTGGAAGCTGGCAATAAGCCCAGGCATGAGGTCATCGAGCTATGCTCCGTTCTCGAACGTGCGCTGGCCTATGCCCACACAGGCAATGCCAGAGTCATCGCCTCCAAGCTCATGAGGCCCTTGTGGTTGGTGCAGAGCCTTCTTGAGCAGGGCCTTCCGACGTTCTCGCCCACCGTCCGTCTGACCTCCTCCATCAGCAATCCCATCGCCATCAGCTCGTCAGATTGGCCAACTTCGGACAATCTTAACGTCCCTGCCATCGCATCCAAGCGCTCTCAAGTCCTCACTTACGGAAACGATCATTTCGAGGCGAGTGTCTCTGTCCGTCGTAGTCCATGCTCATAACTTACCAATACCATCTCTCTTCAGGCATACAAAGCAGGCTTTCACATCGAGCTGTCCATCAACAAACTCTCTCCCCATGTCTTCCTCCAGTACAGCACCCAGGATCGTCACTGCATCGTCATCGCCTTGGTCGCTTTGCGCTCTTACATCGCCGATGTAAAGACCTTGGTCGCCACAGCCATCAAGAAAGAGTGCTCCACTGAAGGCAAGGACGTCGACATGGACGTCGATGGCCCGGGGCCCAACAGAGACAAGGAGCGTCTGAAATCCTTGCAGAAGTGGTTGGCTTGTGATCATCCCCTCGGCTACAAGGACAAAGCTTACGAGCATCTCCTTCGTGCCGTCGTCGTCGACCCCAACGACTTTTCTGACGGCCTCCCTAATTCCTCAAAGGAGAAGCTGAGCGTCCATGATTTCGCCGTTCGCATATGCGCAATGACTCGCGTTGAATCCCCCTCCTCTGTCGCTGCTCCTCTCATTCTAACAGCTCCCTCCACCGCAGTCTTTCGAATCGCATACGCTCGCATGCTCAAATACGCCCCTCCAAACTCTCCTGCTGCGGCTGAGAAATGCATCCAGCGAGCCTACATCATCGCTGCCAACAACCTTCAGATCCAGCATATCCCTTGGCATATGTCCAACCCAGGAGCGAGGGGACGTCCCTCCAGAAAGGCCGTGCACAACTCGTGGGTCAATCTGGGCAAGTCGTCTATCCTCGAGCCTGCATCCTCAACCACAGGTCGCCACGCCTCACGTCCTGTGGATTTGGCTGCTGAGGCAGCTAAGAAAGCCCAGGCATCAGACGCACGAGCCCCTTGGGCTGTCGAATCCATCACCCTTCAGTCTCTCCCCGATTTCTTCGCCCGTGACTGTCTGCCCGATGAGTTCACTATGGACAACATCGAGTGCAGCGGAGACGCCATGCTGACGGAGATATACGAGTGGGTGTTTGCGAACTTCGACCGTGAAAAGCCAGTACACAAGATCGCCTTGCTGGCGGGTATTTATTTCAGTCAAATGCTCCCCGACGTCTTCTGGGACGTCAAGGACAAGCCCTCGGCCAGCCAGATGGCGGGGGAACGCTTGGCGACCAGTGCAGTCAGAAGCATGCCCTGGAAGCCCAACAAGGGAACGCGAAAGGGAAGCACGTGGAGGGCAATGTTCATACCGATGGTGGCAGCCTACATCATCTCTGTGTACGAGCGAGGGAGCCCCTTGCGAGACTACTATGCAACCAAGAAAGCATTCCCCGGGACATGGAACGCGAAGAACAGCGCCAAAGGCATAGGGTCGTTCAATCTCGTGCGCATGGGCCTCGCAAAGGCTAAATCCACACGAATCTTCAAGGGCGGTGTTCCCTTGACGGACTGGCTGTTGCTTACCAACGAGGAGCTCGCAGCAAAGCACAGGGAGCTCATGGGTTTCCTTCAAGATCGGCAGTACGGTCCATTCAAGATAGCGGTCGCCTTCTTCGGTCTTGACAAAGCAGTGGAGTTGGGAGCGACTACAGGAACATACACCAACCATCCAGCCATGTCTTCCATCGCACTCAAGAAGCGTCCTGCCCCTGAATCAGATTCAGATTCAGATGTCGAGATAATCGAAGAAGTACCGCAGAAGAAACAGCGACGTTGACTGAAAGGATCATAGATAATAATGCATTTGACATATATCGTGAACGTTTGGCGTTGGAACTAATTGCTTCGATCATAGAATAGCTAATACCGTAGACATATCAATATCACTATCGTTGATACAGAACGTTTTGAAATTAAAGCATTACATATTCATCACAGACATTGCTCAGGAGTGATATGGGGTCCGCCGTGTAGACACCCCACTACGGCGGACCTCAGTGACAATCACATTGATGGTATTCACACACCGAGACAGTATGGATGCATTCAGTTTACGTGCTAGTTTTACATATGCGAGGTTGCGAGGTCCGCCGTGGTAGAGTGGCTACACGGCGGACCATACATCACTCGTGACCAACGTCTGTGATGAATATGTAACACTTTAATTTGTGTAAGTGTTACATGTGGTCCGCCGTGTAGACACCCCACTACGGCGGACCCCACATCGCTCGTGATCAACAGTAGATCAACAGTAGATTAGTTAGGGTTGATAGTGGATGGTAGGTTGCGTAGGTTGACGGCTACATGCTTGAGACCCTAACCCTAATCTAGGGTTTAAATTTGTGGTGGGACAATTACGGGCACTACCGTAGTGCTTTTAGTGGAGCGCCGTGGGCAAGGTCGCGCACTAGGGGCCGTTGGCGCTCGTCGTGCAGGAGGAACCGCGCAAGTCTTAGATTATATGAGCCCTTGAGGAGAGGACCGAGCTCAGGGAGCAACTACTCAACGTAGCCACGCTGTGGGTTTCTTAACATATGACGCAGTTATGCAACTGGGTACTCCAATGATTGGAAAACGAAGCATTTGGTAAAGAACTTCCGCCGGGCAGGACGCGAGGTGGGAGGGAGCGAGAAGGGAAGCTCTTGAAATATCGCACGGAGACTGCAGAAGGAGAAAGGCTACCGGAGCTAGTAGCGCAATTAGCTGCGGGCAAGCGACAGCAACTCTACGAACAAGCCAAGAAGCTTGTCAAAGAGCCACTCCGGTTTGTGGAGGACGTCTCAGGGCCTAAGCAGGAGTTTTTAGGTCAGAGACGGCCTGTGCTCCTCGTAGTTCTGTCGCGAGACTTCTAATACCGAGTATCGGACCACGCAGTGCGTACGTAATCGCGACGACTGGGCGACTCACATTAGTGAATGACAAACAAAACGACCATCGACCAACGACTAAACCAACCAACTAACCAACCAACCAACCAAACCACCCACTAAACAAACAGCAGTGACTCTGAATATTGAGTGCGCGCCAAGTTATCTAATTTTGGGAGTTTTAAATGTAAAAGTCCTTGCAACATTAACACGGGTCGAGCTACAGATGTACCCCTAAGGGGTAGTCGGAGTCCCAGCAAGTTCCTAAAGTCAACGGATTATACCCATCCACTCGCGATGAGCACAGAAATTATAGGCGAACTGACTACCCGATTTGCCGAGGGACTCCCTCGACGACTATGTTACCAACAACTCACAAACATAAAGAAGGCAGGAGCGACGCACGTAACGACTAAATTAACAAAGTCCTACATACCCGCATGTAAGTCTGCAGAAGCTGCCACCCGAAGATGGATGGATGAAACACTGCTAGCGAGCCGATGTCCCAGGCATTGGGAGTTGTACTCCTACAACAACGGCTCGCTGTGAAACTGCTTACCCCGTTGAAGTTGCGATAGGACGGGGACCCTTGCCGAGGGACCCCCTCGGCCGCGGACGTCCACCCGTACTCCGTCGCGAAGAGAACGGGGTAAGCAGGTCCACAGCTAGCCATTGTTTAAGGAGAACACCTCCCAATCCCTGGGACATCGGCTCGCTAGCAGTGTTTCATCCATCCATCTTCGGGTGGCAGCTTCTGCAGACTTACATGCGGGTATGTAGGACTTTGTTAATTTAGTCGTCGAGTACAAGGATTGTTGTTCTCTGCCAGATCTGGTGGTTTGGTTGGTAAGTGGTACCGCGCTTAGTGTGGAGTTGATTTGAGTTCTATTTTGATTGATTGGAACTATTCAGTGTTAAGACAGTAGAGGTGACTAGTACGTCGACTGTATCCGTAAAGTTCGGGTAGTTGATGTCGAGTGAGTGTAGCAGGGTAGACTACGGCTCCTCGTCGTTCAGTGTCACGGTCGTTCAGTGCACGTGCAGTGCACTTGAACGTTATACCGCTGATTGTCACGCCAGGGGAATCCCTCGGCCTCTACCAGTTATACCTAGCAGAATCGTCATCATCGCCTCCGGTTGACACGCCAGGGGAGTCCCTTGGCCAATAGTAGGGACATCACATCATCATTAGTATGTACATTGTTTATAAAGATAGTGTGATCGCGTTACGACCCATTAAGAGTGAGTCCATTCAGAGTTCTAGAGTTGCCAGGGGTGTCCCTCGGCAGGTCATGTAACCTTCATATAAGTCGACGTTGTTGTGATTCTATAATGTATGACAACAATCGAACCATTAACTAATGGATCCCCTCACAAGTGTGACACAGTACGTCCGTATACACGTCAGGGGAGTCCCTCGGCAACGACTCGTCACCCGTATTTTACATTCACAGTGCAGTGTCACGTACGTGCCAGGGGAGTGCCTCGGCGATGAGTTGGGACGTTGGGACGTGTGGGGCAGGTAGTCATGTGACGGTTGGGATTAAGAAGGTGTTTTCCTTTAAGAGAGGG
>JRHT02000221.1:0-33753 GCA_011800875.2 Suillus brevipes Sb2 | reverse complement strand
CAACCGCGTGTCTACACGTGTACAACTGCTGTGCGGTTGCAACCATAAGGTTGAAGCTTAGAATATATATAGATGGATAGGATCTTGGAAGAGAAGGGAGTCAAGCAAGGTAATGCTGACTCCCATGCAAACAAAGAAACAGGGCGATGACAATGATCTGTGAATGCGCGAGAATGTAATCGCAATTGACAACAGATCCATGAGTTATATCAAGCAAGGTAATGCTGACTCCGCAATTGACAACAGATCTAAGTAATTGAACATCAATAGTCGTATTTATATGGGTGACGATTCTTTCCTACAGTGGCAAGCTTTAGTGCACTGACGGTGCGCTCTAAAATCGCTCGAATCGCTTTTGGTGTACCGTCATCTCCTGTTGATGCCTGTTTGATGGTTTTATGCGCTTTATACGCGTTTGGTGCGCTCTTTCACTCACTACCCTTTTATGGCAGGAGGGAATGAAAATTCTCTCGTAGTATGCACCCACTGATATGTAATGGAAAGTAAATAAGATTCGAAATGCACATAATAGCATTTGCGAGGGATTGCAAGTCCCTCTGAACAGTTTCAACTTTGTCTGATAGTATCCAACTTTGTATGGATGGTCTAAAGTAATAGTAAATAATAACATGCATTGACACAAAATAATAGCAAGCACGTAGGAGGTTCAGCCGCGCGGTCTAGTTGAGGTAAGTACTTTTCAGCCGATTAAAACAAGTAAATAATTACAACAAATCAAATTAAATTGGAACCACTGCAAGAAAAAATGTAGGAAGACTGAAAACTGAGGATGGAGATGAGAGAGAAGCAAAATAGAAAAAATGCACAATGGGAAAACTCGAGAACCGGTCAATGGGAAAGTTAAAAAATGAGAACAGAAACACACTGGTGTAGAGACTCGTGTCTCGCTAAGCGTACAATATCAAATTCCCCCACTTTCCAAACATCATCCAGCTCTTATCCCTAGGACAAGCATTGTGCCTCCGCGCACCTCCAGTTTTATTTTTGCAGATTTAGCGCGCGCGCGTTCGCCGCGCGCCTCGCGGCTCGTCCTATTGTCCATATCCTGTCCAATACATGTCTACTGGAGTTCATTGGTGCGTTTCCCATGCTATTTCCATTTATCTAACATATCTCCGAGCTTGTACTCACGCTGTCGCGCTTCGCGCGGTACCGAAAGCCTTATTACATATTTTCATGCTTATATTTAGCTTACTCGGCTCGCATCTTCGGGCCTGCGCGTCTAGCGACACTTGCATTTTTACTTATATGTGGGACTTCATGTAGAGGTTCTGGATCGCTTTTTCCCCCCAGCTACTTCCTCTGTGTAGTAGACAGCTTAGCACTTAGAATCTATCTTCCTCGCAATCTCGCGCGCCGCGCAGCAATCACTTGGTCATCTTCTAGTTTTATCAGTGTGATCTACTTCATAAACAAAACTATCTAAGTCGCACTTCGCGCGACTTCTCTATCCTATACCTTAGCGCACGCGCCGCGTCTTCCACTCTCGCTCGCGCGCGTATTCAACGTGCATCCGCTTCCCGCGCTCCGCTCTACATCGCACTTCGCGCATTTGTCATTCTACACCCTACTAGTTCTTGTGGTTCCCTCGTTCAGAGAGGATTTCCCTTAGCTCAGTAGCTGTCCTTGGGTTGAGACTTTCACTCGCATTCAGGACTTACTGTTCCATTATCCCCCTGTGTTTTCCCCACAGTTCAGATTCCTCTTCTTCACCAGGGAGAACAGCAAAAAGGAAAAACAGGGAGTATGGGTCAACAGGAAAATACAAAAATGAGAACACGAACACGGGAACATGGGGAGAACAGCACAAAGGCACAACAGAGAGAACGGGTCAACGGGGAAATAAAACAAATAAGAACAGGAGCACAGGGAGAACAGTAAAAAGGAAAAACAGGGAGGACAGGTCAACGGGGAAAATGGACAATGGGAATTGGAACATGGAGAGAACACAAAGGAAAAACAGGCAAATAGGCAAGACGGGAGATGGGAGATTGACTATAGAAATATGCATGTGATATGATGACAGGTTCTGCAGGGTCGACTGCGAGATAGTACGAATTACAAGACAGCGGTGTTGATCTTTAACTGAAAAGGGTTGCCTGGACGAGAGTAGAGCACTGCGAGCATCTCGGATGAACTCGTGTGTTTGGCCTGAATTCCAACACTTTCCAGCTCATGGAAGGCGTTGAGCCAAGGATGGCAGCGGATCTTCACAAGTGTGAGTACCAATGATGTCCATACATTACGGGGAACTTACGAGAAGATCATCCGGATCAGGACCATACACAGAAACAGTCAGCTGTTTCGCAGGTATGGTGCGGTGTTCATCGCATGGAACATTATAGTGACTGGCGTTATTGGAAGCGTTGAAAAAACTCAACTGCAGTGCATGAATACTCGTGAAATGTTGAGTAACGTCAAGAACGGCGCAGAAGTGGTTGGAGGTTGAATCTTCCTCGAACCGAAGGCTGAGATTTTGGATGCAAGTGGCCGGTGAGCTAGGGTCTAGTCTATGTGTCCGAGTCGTCGAGTGATGGAGTGGATGATGTACTACTGCTGTGCTATGCGTGTCTGTAGACTGTCTTACTAAGCTATGGAGATCTCCGAGAGCCTTGGTCTCTGGACTGCTGCCTTGGGACCCCTGGTCCATGCACCCCCCTGAAAAACAACTGGCGCCGCCCTCGACGCCACTATCAGCCATCAGTTCCGAATTCTTCTTCTTCTATCTTGCTTCCGACTTCGCTATCGGCCATCTGTCCCTTCTTCTTCTATTGTTCTGCCTTTTCCGTTCTCTTCTTCTGTCCTGTCTTCTGTTATCTCTTCTTCTTCGGCTTCTTCATCATCTCTATCTTCTTCATCCTCTTCGTTGTTTTTCTCCTGTCTTGTCTCTTCCTCTATTCTCTCTTGTGTCTTCGCCCTGCTCTGGTTCTCTTCACTTTCATTGTCTCTGTTCTCTTTGTCCTTCGCTTCATATGCTGCTTGATCATTCGCCAATTGTGTTCCTTGCCTTGGAGTGAACGCTCTCAACCTTCTCGCGCTAAATTCTCCCTGGAGTGGGATTCCCTTTATCGTCTCGAGTTTGTATGAGTTCAGTATCTGCGTCTGTACTCGGTGTGGAATCGACCATTTCGGTATGAATTTTCGTTCGTTCTTGAATGTATAATCTAAATCGCTGCGATAAATCTGAACCAATTGACCAGGTTTAAATATGACTTCACCGGGCGCTCTCTGAAGCAATTTCTTGTCAAATTTCGCCTTCCTCTTGATCGCATGATGCACTATTTCGTCATATCCGTCCATCCTTTGCTGTTCCACGTACGCAATTTGCGCTAATACGTCTGAGGTTCGTAATGCTGATGTGCTATCTTCGATAGTCGTTGCTGGTGTGTTGATTACGAGTCCTAGCAATAATTCTTTAGGAGAGAATTTCAGCGCTGGCAACAATCTATAATTGAGAGCATGGACCGCATCATCTAAATGATCCGGCCATGACTTAGGCAAATTGTCCCATGTCGTTTCCTGGCTTTGGTCTTCTCCTATTGCTGGTGCGCATAGCCGTTTCAGTACGTGTAGTAGGAGTTTATTTGTTCCTTCTACTAAGCCGTTGACCCAAGGTGAATATGCTGCGACCGTATGCAGTTTGCATCTTCTTGTTTCGCAAAACGTCCGTACTGCGTCATTGTTGAAGTGTTTCCCTCCATCTGCCATGAACGTCTCTGATGGAGTAAACGCGCTGAATATTCCTTTCAGACTTTCTATCGTTGTCTTCGCATTACCCGCGTTCTTGAACTTGAATGCCCAAACGTGTTGCGAAAATGTGTCTAGATAGACTCCGATCGTGCTGTACCCGCTTTTGCCTTTCGGGAGAGATAGGTAGTCTCCAACGAGCAGTTCAAATGGGTGTTGTCTAGTAATTGGTTCAAATAGTGAGTGTATATGCATTGGGCCAAAGTTTTTACACTTAGCGCATTCTTTGATAGCTTCTAGAATTGATGCATCGAGCTTTGGGCTGCATATTTGGTCCATGAGTGCGATCTTGATTGCGTCTCGTCCCCAGTGACCTCCTTCTGCGTGTGTCTTTGCTGCTAATATCTTCGCTTCTTCCCTTGATATACACTCTACCTTGGTTCTCGCTCGTGCTGATGTGCCACCTTGCAGTTTCCAAAGCTTCCCGTCTTCTATGATGTACTGTTCTGCTCTGTGTCGTGCTCGGCGCTTCAGTCGAATGTCTTTGTCTTGATCTTGGTTGTGTATCGCTTCTATAACTTCCCTAAATATTGGTTCATTAGTAAATCTCGTGCTGAGTGTCTCTACTGATTCGTTTGTAGATGTGATGTGCATAATATCGTTGGTTATACCTATTCTCGCTTCCCAGTCTTCACTTACCGTCCATTCACTTCCATCTCCTGGCGCTGGCGGTGTGTTCTCCCATTTCCTACTGAGACCATCAGCGACAACATTTAGCTTTCCGGGTACGTGCCTTATATCCACTATGTGGTATGCTAATATTCCCTCTCTCCATCTTGCATGTGGTACATTCAGATGCGGATTTGGTAACGTGTCCTTCATCGCGCTGCAATCTGTCTCTATTTCGACTGGGAAGCCCCATATTATGCTTGCGAATTTGTCCAAGCCAAATTTGAGCGCTGCGAACTCCAGTAAGTACGATTTATACTTCTTTTCTGTCGTTGAAGTTCGTTTTGATGTGAATCCTAGAGGGTGTAAGTGTTCTATCCACTTCCCTGTCGTCGTTTGCATTCTGATCCTCTGCGCAAGAACAGCTGCGAACCCTTCAATGCATCTGTCTGATGTTACTACAAAGTGCGATCCATCATATCTTGGTGCTTGTAGTACTGGTCTTGATGTTATCGCCGTTTTCAGATCTAGAAACACTTTAGTATGTTCTTGTGTCCAGACCGTGCTTAGCTTGAAGTTGCTCATGGCTCGACGATATGCTGCTTTTGACATTGTATTGTCTACTGGTACCTTGAGCAGTAAGTCTCGTAGCGGGCCTTCTCTTTTTGTGTATGCATTGATCAGTGTGCGGTAGAAGCCCATTGTGACGATCAAGCATACGCTAGCCTCGTATCACATTATTTCCCTATATGTCTACGTGTTACCGCTCCCTTGGTCCAACATGCCTCACCCAGCATAAGCCGCATTCCCGCACAGTTACCGAACGAGCCCTAACTTACCGAACCGCGTGCCTAGCCCTCCCATGTCCTGTCCATTGCCGTCTAACTCCATTGGTGCGTTTTCCTTTGAGTTTCCTTATTGCTAAAATCGCCTATAGTTGATATTACATGTCACTGCGTGCATACCGGTAGGCAATTTACATATGAGTATCCCTGCGCACTTACTATCGCTACTACCTTCGCCTGTATATCCCGGTAATCCACGCAAGTGGTATATATAACTCGTAGTAAATACTGAATACTTACTTCCCCTTTACTTGTCATCCCCGGACCTCAGCAGCGGTAGTTTCACTTAGTAGTCTTTCCTTGCGAATATCAGCCCATTTGATTTCCATTCCTTGACCGACGGCACTTGACCACTCTAAGTACCTCGCGTCTCTTTAAGACTTACTAGTTTCCTGGACCGCTACCGGATTTACCGCTTCACCGCGGTATCTTACCTTTGCATTTCTTTGACCTTTGCTCAGGCGACTCGCCCTTCCTAGTATACCTCGGTTTGGACTTACCAAGTCCCCTAGTACAAGTTACCGCAGTTTTACCGCAGTTGCCGCGGCATTGGACTTAGACGTTTCATCCTCTATCTACAATTCTAGCTAACTTACCGACGGTGTTCTTTCGGTTTCGGCTTATCCTTCTTAGGACTCAACAGACTCCCTTCGCACACTACGACGAAGGATTTGCTTCAATAGCAGTTCCCTAGGGTCGACGCTATACTCGCGCCCTATAGGATCTTAGTTTGTCCTTTACCGGCTGACTATTATCTCTTTGTTTCACCGTTAATCCTAAGAACGAGGCCAAGTTCTGCGTGTCTTGCGGTTGTCTCCAATCTACAATTGCTGTAAGCTTCGTTAGATCTGGTTTAACGCCGTCTCGTCCTATTGTTCCTCCTGCAAACTCGGTCTCCGACATACATAGCTTCGTCTTGCTAGGTGCGATTGAAAATTGACATTCCCTGAATCGCTGAAATAAAACTGTCAGTTTATCGATCATCTCTCTGAACGTACCCATTGCGCAACCACCATCGTTCATGAATAATTCCATATAGTGCGTTATCAGAAAGTCGTGTAACCTTTCTGCTAATGTGTTGCAAAATGCTGTCGGCGCTCCTGTGATCCCCATCGGCATTCTCTTGTACCAGAAATAACCCCTTCCCTCAATGTAGAATGCTAAGAATGGTCGCCATTTTACTGGTACCTCGATTGCGTAGTATCCTGCTGTGAAGTCAAAGATTGAGATGTAACGCTGACCACTTAACCTCTGTTGCTTTGCCAGAATGTCTCCTTGTGGCATAGGTACCACTTCTGTTACCTTGTTTAATTGGGCAAAATTCTGACATATTCTCCATTTCTTCGGTCCTTGTTTCGTTCTTTCCTCGTCCTGTGGAGGTGCTACTTCTCTTGGTGGTAGCTCATACGCTGGGTGTAATCCTGCCGCTCTATGCTGGTCATTTATTTGTTGCTTCAGCTCGTCCCAAGGTAAGCCTCCTGCTTCGTGTGCTCTCTGCGCTATGACCATAGTTGCTGTGCATCGAATTAACTCTGGTGGGGCTCTTTCTATGATATCCGCGCTTAACATGTCGTTGATTCGTTCGTTATAGAATTTTGACTGTTCTGGCATTAGCGGCCGCTGGTGCATGCGCAAGTTGAATTTTGCGTTTTCTGGAACGTTTAAATTTAGCGCTGCTCCTGGAATCGGAACTACTTCCTTCAATGTCAGTGCAAAGCTGTCTGCATTGTCTGCGACCAATTGTTCTAACTCCTTTCTTTCTGCTTCTGACAAGTCGCTCCCGAATTTGATCTGCCGAATGATCTCTTTGACTCTTGCTGGGTTAAATGGGTTCGTTCTCCTTGAATATATCATCGGTTCGTCTTCTCGTTGTTCAATCTCTGGTAACTCCGCTAATAATTGATTCTCTTCTTCTTCCGTTGTTGTTAGCACGTTGATGCTAACACTTTGCTCTGTGGTGTTGGGTGTGTCAATGCCTCGCTGCTGCTCTGACTCTATTGGCATTGCGACTTCCCTCGAGGGGAGCTTCTCACTCCCCTGTATATCTTCTTTCGTCCTTCTTGTTTCTTCTTGTCTCATGTATGTCTTCGTGTGCTTCCATTGACCCATGGGTGTGTTTTCGGGCTTTGTTCTGCTTCTTGCTTTCTCCCGTATGTTTTCTGTCCGTTGTTGCTTTTCATCTAGAGTTAATTGCATTGCTTCGTCTCTTTGTAGCATTCGTCGATCCGCTATCTGGTTGCTCAATCGAATTGTTTGCGTGTCGTCGGATATCGAGATGGTGTCCGTCGTATATTCGTGCGTCGCATTGAATGTCTTGAGCGTTGGTTTCCCGAACAGAAAACCCCAGCTTCCTCCGCTGTTAAACACTTCAAATGTACTTCGCGCTTTGACTCCTTCGATTCTAATGGTTCCTGTCCACTTCGCAACTGCTTTCACTACACTCCCGTTCGCCATGCGTAATCTTCTGTCCGATGTGCTCCAATTATGCAGTCTGTGCTTGACTTTCTCGAATATTGATGTGCACATGGCGCTGACCATAGCGTCATCGTCGAATAATGCTCGAATTCAAACTATTTCTCCTTGTGGTCCTTCTAGCTCTATGCGGTGTATGAACGGTATCGCCTCTCCGTTTTCTAACTGGGGTTTTGAGGTGTGTGGATGTCCGACCGAGTACAGATCAACTATCTCGATTGCGTTGCGAGATTTGATAGTACATGCGATACTCTTAGCTACACGTCCAGTAGAAACTTCGGGGCTATGCATCACGTTGTTATCCTCGCATGTTGCCTCCTTGCATGCGAGGATCTCGACTCCGGTTTGGGTATCTTTGAGACTCTGGGTCGACGTATTGCTCTGTTCTACGCCGACCCGTCCGCTTTTCCCTGTTGCTCCACTAATTTTTTGATCCATCCTCCTTGTTCTTCATACCCGTTGTTGATGATGAGCGAAATCGGTGTAGCCACTGCTCTGTTGTATGCTCCTAACGTTCTGCTCACTATTGCTCTCCAAGCTGACTCTTTGCGCGATAGGCGTTCTGCATGATCCATCGGTATTGGGCAATTTCGTCCATTGTGCCCATGCGTTCCGCATGCGAAGCACTCGCTCGATGCTACTGCTGCTGTGCCCGGTTTCAAGGGGTATCCTGTTTCTTGAGTGACTTGCGTATTCTCTCCCCACTTTGCGTTCCATTGTGCTAATTGCGCTGTGTAAGCCATCTGTCCTGTCGCTGTGTCTGGTTGGTGTGGTAACGCGTTTATCAGCTGCCGAACTGCAGTCTTCGTTTCTTCTGTTATCGTGAGTGGCTGCTGCGTCGTGATCTGTTGTCGACTGTACACTGATTGCTGGTTCTGCCGATTAAACGCTGCTGGGACTCGTGCAAATGCGCTGTTGGTTGGAGGTGTAGTCGGGGGAGCTGGTGCGCTGACTGACATCTTGTTAAACTGACTTTGTAGCGCTGCGATTGAGTTCTGCAGTGGTGCTCTGGACTGGACTTGAGCTAAGTCTGCTCGTAGCGTAGTGAGTTCTTGTGCTTGCTTCGTCTTCTGCTCTTGCTTCTCTGCTAATCGACTTCCTTTCAACTCTGTCACCGCCTTTGTGAACTCTGTCCACGTCTTGTACTCCTTGTCTTTGAGTAAGTCCTTCACGACATCCGGAAGCTTGCTTCGAACCTGCCATATCATTGACGTGCCTTGTTCTATGCCTGCGCTAGTGGCGAACTGCAATGTTTTTGCTGCCCAAGCGACGTGTGACCAACACTCTCTGTCGTACATCGTCGTTTTCTTCCCCACTTCTGCGCTTGGTAGAATGTGCTCCAATAGCTCTCTCTCGTATTCCGCCTTTGTTTTCTCTGCGATGATGACTGGTGGTCATCTCTTCTCAAACGCCGTTACAAAAGCTGTCCATGTGGCTTTGTCTGCGGACGTGAGAGCTTTGAACCAAGTCTCTGCTTGCGAGCTAGTTCCGAGGTAATCTCCATATGCTTCCAGCTTATCATTGAGCTGAGTTACGGCTTGTTGTCGCATAGCGCGATTGAATGATTTCAGGAAATCCGCTGGATTCTCTGATGCTCTTCCGTCTCCGTGAAATATCTGCGGGGTTTCCGTGGGCATGTTGACTTTCGATTGCGTGTTAGATACAAGTGCAAAAAATTTGTCGAGGTCGTAATCTGGTACTGCTGCGACGGATGATAGCGGCTCTGTTTTCAAATGACGAAGTCTAGATTTGAATCCGAGCCAGGGTATCTCGAAGTCTAGTTCTGGGACTTCTAGCTCTGGAAATGGGACATTGTTTCTGTCTCTCTCGTCATTGTCTAGACTGCTAAGAGATGATTCGCTCGAGGGAGTTGTTGTGTTTTGTGATGGTGGGTTTTCTGCGTCTACTGGGGGGGGTATTGTTGCTATCTCTGCCGCCCAATCTGACCAGTTCGTTTTTGAACGTACGTTGGTCACTGCTTTTCCTTTTGCTGTTCTGGGTCTCAACTTTTCAGTATTGTGCATCAGGTGTCCACGTAAAAAAACAGGATAGACGTAGCCTTTTTGTTATCTTTTTCTGGTATTAATCGTCTCTTCGACGTAATAAGATTGCTGTTTTCGAATCGAAGCTTCTCTATGTTCTGATCTGATAGCTAAGCTGAAACTGCGACTTCTGCAATTGCTGAAATGCTAAAACGAAGCTGGGATAGTTCAATCCACTCTGTTCACCACGATGAGCTAGGGTCTAGTCTATGTGTCCGAGTCGTCAAGTGATGGAGTGGATGATGTACTACTGCTGTGCTATGCGTGTCTGTAGACTGTCTTACTAAGCTATGGAGATCTCCAAGAGCCTTGGTCTCTGGACTGCTGCCTTGGGACCCCTGGTCCACCGGATGAATTGCGGCTAGTAGGGGAACAAGATACCAAGATGGACCACCAAGAACGGTAAGTTTATGTAAATGGGAGTTGGAAGTCTGCTGCGAGGTGTGACTGCGTAACTTCTGTAAGGAATGATTCTGCAATTCCAGTGGGACAGACGTCTGTCCCGGATGAATCCACACTTGCCCAATATTCTGATGGCGGATCAAAAAATTAGCGAGGATGTGAGGAGGGCAATGGGCGTCAACCGTCAACATTCGAAGCAGCAGGAGGTGGATGCTCTGCAGTAACGCAGCCCACTTAATGCTGCTCAATCCAGTGTGGGTGAGTGAGAGGCTGGATAATGGACAATCTTGCAAGGTTGGGAGGGTGAGCGAGGCGACACATGGGGAGAAAAACATGGGCGAGTCCAATGATAATCGCCGAAGACTACATACCGCGCCTGGGTCTGATCCAGGAACAGGAGTAGGTACAATTGTACGCAGCTGCTCTGAATCACTGCTTGAATAGGTAAAGCTGGAGCAACCTAAGTTCTTGATGACCTGAAATAAAGAAGCTAGATCCACTCCGGGGGGTGCGTCGAAGCATAAGACCGACGAGATAGGTTTACTCTGAATGCCCATCAAGGACTCCAAGAAGATCTGGAGTGCTGTCAGATCACGGGCACTAGTACCGATGAGGTCGCAATGCAGGAACTGAGGGGCGCTGAAAGAAGCCGTTCGAGAGTACAACGGAAGGGCTAGGCATGTTTGGGCGTTAATCCACAACCATTTTTGCTCGATGGATAAGCCTACGGAATGAAAATATAGGGGCGCGGCAAGGTCCCTTGAGAGGCAGGACACTTGTGTCATCAACCGCAGGTCTCTCGCAGGCAGATGTACAAAGATCATCAAGACAAGTTTGTTTGGAAAAGGCCAATATGAAATTATCAGGGGAATGATAGCTCGTCCGCTCAAGGACGCTATAGAAGCGGACATCCCCTGCAAAAGATAGGTATAAATAAAGAAATAGAGCTTTGGAGCTGACTTACATGTGAAAGGACGCGGTTGGTGCTGTGTCGGTTCTCTTCGCTTGTTGAGTGAGCCTGTAGACAAAGATGAGGAATGTGCGGAAGACTGGTAAAAGATTGAACTCACGTTAATGTCAGCAATCACATATGAGCGGGAGAGAGCACGTATTATGAAACCGGGAGGGAGGGTGGAGTGTAAGACTGCGTTACCTACTTTGCGTTTCAAACACCTTGCAGGAAATTTGTGCCGTTTTTCGAAAGGTAGCACAGAGATATCATGAATATCATCCGCAGCCTTCCGTTTTGAAATTACTGGGTCCAACAACAATGATCGGATTTTGCATGCGAAATAACGCGCGCAGGTGAAATAAAGCGTGTAAAAGTCTGTGAGGTATCCATGGCTGCAGGTGTGAATGATGATGGGGCAAACACAAATTATATGACGTATTTATTGTGCAGACAGTTGTCCATTCACGGCCGAACAATAAGATACGCACATGCCGACCGGAATGAACTGCACGAGAACAACTTGAGCAAATGGATGCAATATGTTGTGAAGGCACGGTGAAGAAAATATCAAGTCAAATGGTCAAACAATAATACCTTAGGTCGAAAAACCAATCCAAGTTCTAGAATCGAACAATAAGTTAATCTGGACAAGTTATCAGTGCGCGAAATGCAGAGGAATGAAGTCACTAGACTTGCTTGAAGTAGTCCAACTTATCAAGTCTAAACTTCTAACCCGAGTAGGTTGACCTGCGCCTGAACCTGATTCAGGCTCCACAATAGAAACCCTGAGCCTAGCCTACGAAGACCATGTTACAGCCTAAGGATTACATTAATGCGTCGATCCTGGACTGACGTCCCCTCAATCCATTATTACTGTACTGTACTAGCTACCCATGGATACATCCACTCGTTATCACAATGTGACTGCTATGCTATTCAATATTCAACATCAATATTAGCTGTGATTAAGTGTAAAGTCTAATCTACACAACTCAAGCAAAAAACCAAGACCAAAACAAGCTGGTAACGCTCTAAGTAGTGAATCAAATTCAGTCGAAACTCCGACGGAAATAACCGACAGTGGGCCACTCAGCCGCTTCGGGAATCTCCGGCGGAGTCAAATTGTGGCATTCACTACTTAAGCCTCCAAACCTTATCACATGGTTCTCTCTTTTCCATTGTCTCCACCTTAGTACCGCATTGTTATACCTTCATCTCTCTAGCATTAGTTAATCTTAAAAGTTGTTATGTTGTTGTTGATTAGAGGTCTTATGTTCATAATTGTGTGTTCTGTTCTGTCGTTATGACATCTTTCGAAACCGGACCAAAAGCGTGAATACAAGCAGGTCGTCTCACACATGGAATAATCCATGTCCTGGCATGATCCACACCTGCTCATAAATATATGATGTGGCAGTAAAGTAAGCTCTCAATCACCCGCTCAACGAGTATGTCTGAAATATTATGCCTAGAGCCGTTCATTTTCGGTATCATTGCCACTTCAAGCCACTCACAATTCACTGCGCCTTTCCCCCTGAGCACATCTACACTCCTCTTCCTTTGACGCAGCACATGTCGTTTTCTCGTGATACAGACTGCACAGTCTCAGCGGCGCCTGAAGTCTCACAACACACTCCATCGGCAGTTCAGTCATCCATCCCCGCTTCTCTGCTGGCAAAAATTCCGAAACCCCGAGGAGAAGTTTCCCGTATCAAGAGGGGAGGATATAATTTACATGAGGCACTCGGCTGGCCTTTTTCAGACTATGAAAAAACTCGTGTGCGTGTCCTTACATCCACGTCATATGACTATCTTGACCATTATTCTACTGCAGGCGTTCGTAGTCCATCTTGCCCGGGAACATCTTAAAATCAATAAGTCCTGGAGTTCACAAGCAAAGGCCGGTTTGACCATTGTGTATGCGGAAGTAGGTACTCGTCTTGTCGGTAGTCTTTTGTCACTCATCTTTATCAGGCAACAAAACAGTATCACATCCTTGATCGTTATGAGGACAACTGGGTTGTTAGTGATATGCTCCGTATATTTTTGAAAAACAGTAGTAGTCGTTAGGAGTAACAAAGTCTGCAGGATACTATTGTACAGGGGATATGTTTCTCAGGTTCAAATTTAATCAGTCGGAAAAATTTCCTGGCATTGTGACAGGGCATCCTTTTCTACATCAGAATGGTGCTCTGGAAGGTCTGTGAACCCACCTGTCCCATCCGTCCCTGGAGCTAATGGCTTGGCACTTAGTGCAGTTCCCAGGGACCTCAGCCTGCGTTTCACCTCTTTAGGTATAAGATAGTTGACTCTGTTAAGGACTGTTGTGCCAGTCTTGTAACCATTATTGTAACCATTACATTCGATCGTTGTAACAATCAGCTAAGTAATTTCGCCATCTATTCAACCCAATTAAAACATGTTGACGTACATGCTCCAGTCTCAGTCTCCATGGCAATGATTGGACAATTGGCCAATTGTCGTTTATTTTGACTGTCGGAACTAGGTACGTGGTTAAATACGCGCAACCACTCTCCTACTATCCTAAGATCATGACTGTAAGTTCAATCTCAGTTAAGTATCATGTTCACTGAAGCCAAGCTAGTTTTCTAGCAAATTTACTCTCACTCGCCACACACAGGCAGTCAATGTATTGGCTGTGAGTATGCATGGAGCATTACTCATTACTGGAGGTAATTAACCATACTCTTCACTTGACTCGTGTTAACTGCGGGGATAGGCAACGACAGTCGAATAGTTGTATGGAGTCTTCTGTCCGGCGAAATGATCCAAGAAATTTTTGCACCAGGAGCAGGTTATATTAGTGCTATTATTTGGATGGATTTCGACGACCATGGGGAATCTGCCTTTGCATTTGGGGCTTCGGATGGCAACATCCAAATATATGAACGATCCAATGATGTAAGTGCGACAGGGGTAGCGTGTTGGGTCCTGCTGACAATGTTCGCATCAGGTGTTATTTGAATTTCGGAGCACTACCATCGGCCACTCAGGTGCAGTGGAGTCACTTGCTTGGGATCCTGTTCACCGTCGATGGTCTCCCTTGCATTTGGCACTTGACGCCAGATAGTAATTTAGCTGCCAATTAGCCGACCATCATCCATGATGTTGATTATTTTGTCAGAAACCCTGACGTCCATCATCTCGCAGCCGGATAAGCAGCTGTACGTTGCGCGCACTGTACACTTTTTTGACAATGGTGCTTCTCTCTTAGTATCATTTCTAGAAAGCGGTGAAATGTCGGTTTACTATCGTGTTGTTACTTCAACCCTTTCTGACCCTTCCGCAGATTCTGCTATTCTATTGAGCCTTGGGATTTGAAGTGGCGCAAAAAGGTTCAAGGCAGAATGTAAGTTGGGTCTTCGTTCTGTGTGCATGGATATTGATGCGTATGCTATAGCGGTAATACCGCCCTCAAGGGCAATTTTCTCCTTGTGAGCGATCTGAAGGATGGAGTAGACAAATACGCCATTCCTGCACTCCAGCGCGTACAATCATATAGTCACGTAATTCTGCACAACGTTCCTTTGCAAATATCTGTTGCTCGTCAGGCGGGGCTTATTTTCGTTGGGGGCGATGATGGTTTTGCTCGGGTATTTGATTATAGTTCAGGGGCATATCGAGGGCAGCTGGAACACGGCAATCGAGGTGATCACATTATCCCCATCACAGTAAGCCGTTTGAATCAATGCACATACTATGCTAAACGGAATTAGTTGCACGAAGGGCGCACTGGGTGCACCGTTGTTATTGGCAGTTGTTTCAATGGGCATAGTAACGTGAAGGTGTGGGAGGAGGGTGAATCAGTACGGCAGTTGCATATCGATTTGGCGCAATTTAATCATTTACTTCAGGCTTGGCAGGAGGACGACATGACACCTCCCTCACCCTCTGCAGGAACTTCACCAACCATGCAGCTCGTTCGATTTGCTGTGATTTGTGTTCTTATAAACGTTGTCATGCATGCTCTCCATTCAGGAACATTGTCAAAATTTTACCTATCAATTAAAGATAGTATAGTCCGTCTTACCCGAGCCCTCTAAAGCTGTTTGAATGTATTTTATTCCACTGACCGGCACATGTATGGTATGGTACTGGTACATTGATTGAAATCCAATTGTCACACTTAAAACATCATGCTTAAATATCACGAGGTGCTTGTAGTGTACAGATAGAGTTGCACAGTACGAGACAAATTATTCAGAATAAAATAACAGAAGACATAATACGAAAACTCGTCTCGACCTTCTCCAATTACCCGCCGAAGCGTTGCACTACTTATAATTAGTGTATTACAAAGAGGATCCGCTCGCAGTCGCCGATCAGAATGTCAATTTTTGGCCCTTTGGTCGTAGCCATCAGTCAGCTTTCGGGTATCTCCGGCGGTGTTTGAATTCTCCCATTCACTACTTAAGCCTCCAACGTTTGTCGTCTGATTTTCTTTCCTCTTTCATTAATCTAAATAGTGTAATAGTGTAGTAATTGCTCAGAGATGTGATCTCTGTTATTGTACTTTCAAGAAAACTCATAGTCATCATCAATCAAATTGGTGAGTGGAAATATTTGGCTATCCCGCTTAATTTGACGCTGAAAAATTGGAACCCCATATGCTGGCTCGGTGTTATTTAACTAACATATCATGCAGTTAAACTAAACTATCTATTCACTGACAGTGATGATTTGATTCTTCGCCCGCCGACCAGGAAGAATTTCCCTCATCATAATAATGTAGACTTTCGTACGTGACTTTAACCGAACACTCACTTTTTGATATATCTCAGTTAACAGTTGTCGTCCTAACCTTCAGTGGTAAGTATTTGACTTGGCCGATCGCAATATCTACGTTGTATTATTTGTACAAACTTCGTTAGACTTGTCCGTTCATTATATTCGATGAATTTTAGCATGTAGGAGCATAGACTTTCTTGCACGGGTTCATCGTATTTGTTCTTGTATCTGGAGTGCCAGTGACTTCTTGAACGTCACAGTCAGTGACAACTCCGATATTCACATTTTACTTTGCTTTCTATATCGCAATAACGCGAACACTTGAAGTAAACGCCAATTGAAAAGTACGTGATATTTGATATGGGTGATGCTCATACTAATCTAATCAGAATCCAGCAAAATAATGACGAGCTTAACTACCGGCATCTTACCAATGAGCTCAACTACCGGCATCTTACCAACGGTCAGCTCGTCTAACACCTTCCCCACATGGCGTCTCCAACCGCACATGGACAAGCTCCTGGACAACGATCTTCAAGATAACGTCAAATGGGAAGAAACAGATACCCCTGCCATCACCCCTTCTCTTTTGGATCACCTGATCCCCACATCGACTCTTCGCATTGTGGACATCGAGAATATTACCTACCACAGCAGGGTGCCCATATTCACCGATCACAAGTGGCAACTCAATAAAAATGCGAAGAAGCAGACGCCGAAGCAGAAGCAGGCACTGGAATCATGTACTGATTTGGAAGAGTTGAAGATAGATCGTGAAGGATCCTCTGCGTCAGTGGCCTCTGACACCAGCGACCAGACCTGGGGCTGTCGAGAATACAACCCCCAAAAACCGATCAGCAGGTTATCCTTGAAGTGGACCGAAGAGCAAAAATGGGTGCGTCTCTTCAATTCGATCTACACAACCATGCGCAAGGCATACAAGGATACGCACCCTTTTCCCTCATCTGTATTCCCTTTCGAGCCCCAAGGACCCAAACGCCCGCATCGACGTTGGTCTCCGGAGTTCTGCAATACTCCTATTCCGGATGCGACTAATGTCCAAAAACCTGACATAGTTCTGCTCGATAGCAACGTCCGACCGAAAGGCTGGGTGCACGTCCTTACTTGCATTGAGATCACCGAATCCGATCTTGGTGCACACCGTGACATACCATTGTTCAAGGGGGCGACCATCAAGGGTTATCTCATGATGAGAGAACAACCTTGGCGTCGCTTCGTCGTCCTTTTCAGCCTCGCATCAAACAATCTCCGCTAAACAGTTGATAGATCGTACAACGCTTTACTTTGGCGGACTCAAAAATCTGATTCAGGATTGGCGCCTCCAATTTATGCTGGCAGATGATGAAGACAATTGTGTCACTCACGAGCAAATCGAGCGGGTTCTCGATAAATGGATCGCCGACGAGGCTGCTAATGAGCCGCTTCCCGCTCAAGCTTCATCATTGAGTCCTACCAGCGCCCTAGCTGCTCCAGGTCCTTGTCGTTCGAGCCGGAAGACTGTCCCGGTGAGGAGACCGCAGTGTCTGATAATCTTGTATCACTATTTTAGTACCATAAAGTTGTTCAAGCATTATTACTACGTTCAAAAATTCAATACTATCGTTCGAGCCGGAAGACTGTCCCGGTGAGGAGACCGTAGTGTCTGATAATCTTGTATCACTATTTTAGTACCATAAAGTTGTTCAAGCATTATTACTACATTCAAAAATTCAATACTATGCAACAAGGCAAATTATGTACTTTAAGAGGGTTAGGTGCAGCACGCACATGGCGACGACACGATCTGGTCCCTAGTGTCTCTGCTACTGTGTCCCACTCAGAGCTGTCGCCGTGCGCGGTCCTTCCACAGGTGTGGTTTCATTCCGCGGGATCACATGCACACCTGTATCTGGCGCTGAGAACTCATCAACGTATGTACCCACTTGATGGTTTCAGAGGACTACTAATACCTTTCTGAACAGACCGCTCGCAAAACATTCTACCCGTACACAGTCAACGGACCGGAACAGGTGGACTGGTGTTCCATTTATATTGGTAAGGGCATTACGCTGCTATAATTGGGATTGTGAAGTTGAACACTAGTCGCTCCAGTTGGTCAATGAATAGCCTCCAAGGATCCCGGAAGAGAGTCAAGTGCTTGTGGAAAAAGGGAGGGGCACAGAGCCTTTTCTTTCGAACGTGGAGGTATGACACTTGCAAAGTTTCTCCTGCGCTGGCCTCAAACGCATTTGCCTTGAAGGTCGATGAAGTACACCTGAACTTAATGCGACAGTGCCTGTCGATTGAGAAATCCCGTTCTTCAATAGAGAAGGTCCTCTACTCTGAGGTCCAAAGTTTCGGGTGAGTTATGTTTGTTGCATGCCACTGCTGAGCTCATCGTCTCAAGGGTTATGAGCGTGTTGTCGGTCGTTTTTGCTTTGTCAAGTTAAAGGATCTGTCGAGAACATTACTTCTACACAACCTTGTCTATCTCGTGCGTTCTATATCACTTTATCATCTGTCTACACCACTTTATCATCTCTACACTACTTTGTCATCTCCCGTCTTATATAAAATGGTTGAAGGTGCAACATATGCGGTCCGTGCATATTTATCTACTTTATACCTTGCAGTCCAAGTCCAATATTGTTGGCTTAGGAAATAATGAAGATGATTGAGGACTCATATTGGTGCATGGACATCGAGGCGGACGTCGTGGTTCATACATCTTTATTTATTTTGCTTACCACTCAATATTGTTCGCTACAGGGAGAGCTGACGTCGAAGGAGGAGTCATACTGGTGCATGGACGTTGAGGCGGACGTAGCGGTTTGTACATCTTTATTTATTTTACTTACCACTCGATATCATTCGCTACAGGGAGAGCTGACATCGAAGGAGGAGTCATACTGGTGCATGGACATCGAGGCGGACGTCTCGGTTCGTACATCTTTATTCACTCTACTTGCTATTCAATATCGATGTTCGCTACAGGGAGAGCTGATGCCGGAGGAACAAGACAGCTTTATGAATGTTGATGCGGACGACATGGTTTGTCAATCTTAATTCATTCTACATTGTTTTATTTTCTCCAGGAAATCATGCTTATCGAAGAGGCGGTTCAAGACGTCGTCGACCCAGAGGCCTTCAATGAAGCCAATCAGATGCAGGTGGATAAATACTAGAAACTGTGAGTAATATTCGTGCGTTGATTTCGCGTTTACCAATCATCGTCATTATAAACAAAACACAGTTCATACAAGAATACACTATATTATACGAAGAAAACGAAACTACCCTACAAATGCTGGCAACTAGTCTTTCTGAGTGGTGAGTGGTGTAGTGACCGCCAGATATTTCTATTGGAGCTTCAACTGAGTCTGGTTCACTCAGGCAGCGAAACGATGAGGTGTTGGTTAGAAGATGTGGATTGTCGGCCCTCTGCTGGAGACATCCTGGAATTTGTGGAAGGGCGGGCTGGAATTCGGTTATAGTTGATTTTGATCACTTTGTACTTGTCCGTCATTTATTGCTGTGAAGTCTCCACTATCACTCGTTTGTATCCCCCAGCAATCCCATGCGCGTTAGGTCTGCCAAACACTGGTATTAGTGACAGTGTGAGTCTGGTGGTGTGCATGCTCTCATCTTTTGAGCTCTGATGTACCATGGCGGTGCCATGACAAATTGAAGTTAGATTGTAGGCGATCTTTGTCTCTTTAACTACATACCCGAGGCTAGCGCCATGTCCCGAGTCTCAGAAAGCGTCTTTTTGGCCAGTCAGCACTTCGATAGCAACAATTCCCTTTGCGACCTGCTTACACTCAATAGGTGTCACAAGCTTATTCTGCAAAAGCCGTTCTTAACCTTCATACTGATTTGATGTTGGCACGACTATTTTGCAATGGATTGCTTATGAAGGCTACGATTTAGACTCGTGGCCAGCCTGAGACTGTCTTTTTACAACAATAGTTTTCAAGTTATGTCTACATATGTTAACAGGCCAATGAAATGAAGAAACTTGAAGGCGTGTCCACGGGAAGCATGTCTTGGATCTCAACAGGACAAGCGCCCGCTGCACGAACAAATATTTGCGGTAGCATCCGCTCGCTAATGATGGTGTTTGGCGCACAGCCTTGATGGATAGTATCGACGATCGCTGAAGGCATGTAGTGGACACCGACACCACTACTGAAACCGCCAGAAGACTGGAAAGCCCTGAGAACCGTAATTCAGACACTGCTGTAAATCGCCATTGAGACAACCCAACCTCGAGAATTGTTCATGAGTAACACCCTCTTGCATCCTCGGTTTGCCTGAAAATAGAGCAGAGAACTCACGATCGAAATCAATGAGATCTTGGGCATATTTCTGGCATTCAAGCTCGTACTGAAAGGTAATAAGTCTTTGGTAGGAACAAGTGATACGCGAACATACGGTCTTCAGAAGGGAGATATCTGCTCTGCCCCGCACTAAGTAGTTGACCTGCGCATGAACCTGAGCCTAGCCTATGAAGACCATGTTACAGCCTAAGGATTACATTAATGCGTCTACATTAATGCGTCGACCCAAGTGCAAGTAATACAACTCAATAACAATTGCATGAAATGTACAAATCTAATCTACACAACTCCAGCAAAAAAAACAAGATCAAAACAAGCTGGCTCACTACTAAGTAGTGAATCAAATTCATTCAAAACTCCGACGGAAATATCCAACAGTGGGCCACTCACTCAGCCGCTTCGGGAAACTCCAGCGGAGTTACATTCACTGATTCACTACTTAAGCCTCCAAACCTCATGACATAGTTTCTCTTTTCCATTCTCCACCTTACCACCTCCCTAACATTAGTTAATAGTTGTGTTGTAGAGGTCTTATGTTTATAATATGACGTCTTCTGAAACTAAATTAAAGCACAAATAACGACGAACGAAAGCTGACGCTCAAGGCTCTCAATATTATGACGGGATCATACATATGCCCCTCTCTTCATTTAATTTTATTCACGATTTCACTAGCCTTTCATCTGCATCTCAAGCTCGGTGGAATTCCGCTGCATATGAATACTTGACAATGTCGCTTAAGTGAGCCCAATATTTTCTCAGCATGTATACTAATGACTATTTTCTTGTAGCTCAAGCGTCGTCTCATAAACTGTCCACAATGACGAAGAAGATTAAGAATCACACTTCAGTCAATCCTGGCTCAATGGATGCATATATCAACACTCCTCGTATTTCAAGAGCTAAGCTTCAGACTGTGGGCGGTGTTCTTTGGTACTGGGAGAATGTTCGTGTCGCTTGTCTCCACAACTCACACAATTGACACTTGATTTTTTGTCGCTCCAAGTATTTTCCTCGCTTGGTATTTGGCAAAATGTGATGGAGACCAATAGCTTTCTTTGTTGATGCTAAGCAGGCCTTTTCAGGTGGCCATCGGATCATGGCACAACACGGATGTCGGTGCTTGTCACATCAACATGCGGACGAAGACCGAAAAGAGCAAAGGCAAGGGAAAGAGCAACGAGCTTGCTATTGACATCTTAGACGTACTATCTTGTTTACAAATATGTCCTACCAGATCTGAGTGCACCCAATATTGTTTACAGTGTTCAATCCCACCAATTTCTCATGTGCCATAGTCCTGCCAGGTAAGTTAGCACTGGAGTGAGATATGAATTCACTGAGAACTCACCCAGTTCATTGGTTTTAATACCACTTCAGATGTTCCCCAATCCATTGAAATAGCATGGCAAAGTCTACTTGTGCACACCGGAACAATGTCTAGTTGGCTAGTATATGCACAGCTCCATATCTGTGCACCAAAGTCGCCGTACTCTTGAAAGGGGTCTTCGAACTCTGCAGGTGCAGGTAAGTAGCATCGGATTGCGATGTAGTATGCCCGATCGTGATCTTGCTCCACAGAGAACATGTGCTCGATGATGCCAGGCCCAAATTCCCCAGACATATTCTGGAGGAATACGCAACTGTCTGAAGTGGAATGTTTGCGGGTGGAATATTGCAACCCTGCTATTTGCAGTCTTTTATACTCCGTGATATGGTCATTCCCAGAGATGTGAGTGTCTGCTTTTTCCCAGGCCTGTTTGAGGACATCGGAAATCAGGGTTTTGATGATATTTGCATCATTGTGTGAGACATATGGAATTGATTCCGTAGCAGTGCGCAGGATGCCGGTGTCTGTACGAAATACTTTGTCTGCAAAAGGAGCAGAGCATCGCAGCAGGATTTCAGCTGCTTTGTTGATGATATCTGGTGCTCCAGGCTCCCGAAGCATCGCCTTTACCCTTGCAGCGGCACAAAATGTCTCTAGCATGGTTCTTTCTAACTCCCCTGTAGAGCTCTGTTCAAATTTTTTCTTCGTATTTCCATTCTATTGCTCACCAATTTTATGGTTCGTGTTAGTCTTCTGCAGGCTTCCAATAATCCTCTCAAAGGGAAACATCCACCAGCCGTGCATGGGTCCGTATCTCAGAAGGAACTCGTGTAGGTGGAGACATGCGTGGTGGTTAGGGCGGAAAGGATAGCTTGGAAAGACGTCTCGAATACACTCCAGATAGGTCTTCATGTATTGCTGAGCGTGGTGCAACGATGTTACATGCGACGTTCCCCACCGTATCGCCATCGCCAGCAACATAGTACTATGTGCTAACTTCTGCCTCCGTTCTTTTCCAGCATATCCCGCTCCCCAGAGTTTTATGAGAGTCACTGGTAAGTCGAATTCGATTGCCGACCGCCATTGCTCTGCTTTGAGCTTACCGTGCTCGGCATCCCCCAGATTCTTCGGCGGTCCGCGGTGCCATGAAGGTCGCTTGATGCTGTTTATTTCCGCTTGAATGGTGTTGATCTCCTCGTCTGTCAGGGCTTCGCCAGATACCCCTTTTAGGTCGTTTTCTTCTTCTACCTTCGTTGCATACTCCTTCACCAATTCTTCCGTAACGAATGCTTCATCATCCACTTCCATCCGATCTTCATTGTTTATAGGGACACTGTGAGTGGGTTTGGCCTATTGACATATCAATTGAGTCCCTGACACTGTAAAAGTGGACAACGTACCAACAACACTTCGATCAGCTTCTTTTTAGCGTTACGACCATTCTTCGACACCGTCAACCCTGCCTCTTTGAGGAGAGCTTATAGGACAGGCAACCATAAGCGGGTCATGGCGGAGACGGTGCGGTTCAACTCAAAAAAATTTCTGCCCTTGTCCAAATCCTTTGGACCAACAGGTCTTATTCGTGGCTTTCTGATTGCCTTGCTTGCCTGTTTGTCTATGGTAATTAAGTTTCTGAAATGGTGTTGCACCACCCCGAGGAAGAGGTTGTGCATGCCGTTGATGATGACGAACTGCACCGGATCCCAGTAAGGCAGTCGTAGAAGCTCAGACCACCTCACTCCATGTCGCCTAAAAACTTTATCGCGTTCTGACTTGGTTTCTGCATTTTTCCATTCTTCTGCAGCTGCCCTGTGTTCCTTGCACATACGTCGTTTCCAATTGTCATAGTCGAAATTTGCAATTTCTGACATATTCAACCAGCAAAGTCCACACATCTGATTCGCAGTGGGACCTGCATGTCCTGCGAGTTTGCGAGCGGCTGGTAAATTGCTGATCGCCACTGCAATTACCGACCTTGAAAGTCGCCCTTCAGTGTGCTCAAACGTCCTGGTAAACCACGTCCCATCTTTCCACAATGGTAGGAAGAAGTCGATTACTGGGCGAAGGAAATGATTTATTTCTTCGAGAGCTGGCTCTCTGGGTCCAGGGATAATGCCGACCAAGTACATGTTTTCTGGTTTATATCGCAGACTGGGCGGGAGGTTCAGCAACACCATTGCAATCGATCCAACTGATTTCTTCTTGCCGGATGTCTTATTTCCGTGAGGATTAAACCAATCCACAGAAAGACTCCATGCTAATCTCAGGTCCCTTCTCTTCAGCCCATCCATAAACGGTTTCCCGTCAGGACCCAATATCTCTTGCATCACAGTGCCATCCTTGATATCTATTGTTCCACGATCCATGGCCTCTTCTATCCCAGGCCGACTGAGCAATCCAGCAAGAAAAGCATTGAAGTCTTGAACGACGTATGGGCGCACGGGCGCCCATGATTTTCGCCCGCCGTCCTTCGTACGCATGGCTTGCTACCTCGAAACCTCATATAGGTGCAGTGTTTGGGGTACGGTGATTTTTTCTTCGTGGTCGTGGGCGGGTATGTGCACGAGCATCTTGTGCAAGTAGCGAACATCTGAGTAATTGGATCTAGGTCGAATTTTTTGCGAATGGTACGGATGTCACAGGGGATGGGGGGACCAATGGACTTTCCAAGAGTGGTCTCGAGGAGGAGGTTCAGAAGCCCGAGCATTGCACTGCACCATGGCCTGGTAACGTGTCCGAAAACGTTCAGGACCAAGGCAATAAGCATGGTGAGCAGTATGGCTGGGTTAGCGTTATGGAATCTTCGTCTGAAATGCGGTTCTGATCATAGTTCAGTATGCATTCCTATTTATCGAATGTATCTCACCTGTGTTGACCGTTGCTGATGCACTATTCAGATCTTCCTTCGTTCTACGGCCCATCACGTCCATGATACTTCTCACAGTGTCTCTAATGTCATGCAATGATTGCAGAAATTCATACCGCAATGCCTCATTACATTGATCGCCACCCACTTGCGTATCTCTCACCTCCTCCTGCACCTTACTCATCCAATTGTACTCTTCGGTAAGGACCATTAGGATGTCTTGCCCGCCCGCCGAGTCAAGCTGATTCATAGTATTGGTCACATTCCGAAGTCGAGCGTGCATCTCAATGTCAAGGAGGTAAAGCCTATGGTAATCTTCTGATGCTTGATCCAGAGTCTCCACTGAACGCTCCTTTGCAGTTATAGCGGTAGTGGTATCATATAACGTGGATCGGTTGGCCAACTGTATCACTTTTGTAACATGCCCGTCTTCTGTCCTATCTTCCAGTGTCAACTGGAAGATGCTTCTGGAGAGGGCCTCATCATCGTCCTATTCCTCTACGTTAACCGAACCCATGCACTAGATTGTGTTGTGCATCATACCTCTGCCCTCAGCTTTTCCTTTGACATTGTCAGGCTATCTTCTGGCGTAACACGATGATATGGGTGGACACACTTGAACGATGCAAATTCAGATAGTTTTTGTAGTGAACGCAAGGTAACATTCCCTGATTGTAAATTTCTTGTTCACTCAATATTCAGTATCCATCTCGACCTTGTCGTGTCATACGTCTTTCCCTGCTCTTCACGATTTTACCTTGTATTTTTATATTGTATTTTATCTTGTGTATTCTAGATTCCACGACGACGCTGAAGAGCAAAACGGGCTGAGGCCTAGTGTAAGATAGGAGCACTCACCACTTCGGGTATCTCTGGCAGAGTCTAACTTGTCCCTCACTACTCAAGCCCCAATACCTTGTTTATCGCCACCTTTCATTCTTAATTTTGATATTAATTTTAATACATCACTGAGCATTTGTCGTCTTAACAACTATAGTCGTAATGTATAAGCTCAATTGTATTTCCAATGAGAGGGAAAAAATCAGTACATTAACGAGTTTGAATTAGGCATCCTGCTCATTGTCTCAACGCACTATCTCATTGATCGTCGCCCATTGTCACACATGGTTTTGCGTCGTGTAAGTAACTTCATTTTTGATATAAGCCCGGTGCTCATACTTCAACAGAAATCTTCAGGCTTTGGCCCGTGTCGAATCTTCAGAGGTCGCATGCTGGAATTAAGCAACGACCTTTGTGTCGTCCAAAGGCCCGTCAAATTACGAAAGGTAGTCTGAGATTTTCTTTTGATGCTCCCACCTCGATGCTGACAATGGTACAGCCATACTCCCAGCTGGCTCAAGCAACAGCCGCTGTGCTTTCAGTCGCGTTTTCATGCTTCGTCGTCCTTTTGGCTATGACTTCGCTGGATTACCTCAAGAGATATCTACGTACTGGCAAATATGTATTGTTAATGTGTATTTGCAAATTAACATAAAAGTCAAATGAGTACGTGAAGAACTGACCTACATGCATGATTTCTTTTGTCAGCAATATCGAGAATGAGAGTGGATCCCCGATCCTCACAAAGCCAGATTTGAGTCCATATCGGCCTTTGCTATTGGCGCAACGCAAGCTAAAACCGAAGCCCCTGAGTACTGGACCGACAACTCAACAGCTCCTTCAAAGGAGTCTCCATCACCCACATTTTTCCACTGACTGGCATAAAAACATCGAGCCCTGGTTCCCCCATCCCAGATACCAAGATGGTAACTACTTTTCAGGTGCAGGTATGCTTCAAGAGGACCTATATCGACAACTGGCTTTCACAATTATCATTGCACTCCTCTTCGACTCCTACCGAGTGTGTTCCTGAGCGGATTGAGATCCTTGACAAAGGAGATACTCAAAGTGGCTGAGCGGTTGGTTGGAATTCAAGTGTTTGTGCGTCGATTTCGCGTTTACCAATCATCATTATGGAAAATGAAACTAACCCTACAAATGCCAGCAACTTGAACTAATTTTTGCTGAGTGGTGACTTGAGTGGTGTACTGGCCGCAGCACATTTATATCGGAGCTTCAACTGAGTCTGGTTCACTACTTAGGCAGCAAAACAATGTTTATTTGTTTTTCTTTCTCCTATCACAATCCAACCAGATGTATAGATCATTAGACTTGTAGACTCCTTGGTACAAGGACCTCTCCTTTTTGCAAATATACATCTTCTGGAGGACTTACTGATATGATTATTAGTTAAAACGACTGCACTGATGAGAATGTTGTTGGAGTCTGATTCTGATTCACTACTTAATTATCGAACACAGCTCGCATTACAATTTTTCTTCCTCTCCCACACCTCGTACGTGACGTATCATATATAAAGTTAGCTTCTGCCTAATCTAGTTGATTAACTTTACTAGTTGTACATATTATTATTTGTTGGATCAAAATCAACCATAAACCATAGGCTCTTATCTGGTATGATGACGCTTTACGACCATGGGAAGAAACTCGCTGATACTAATGTTTAGGGCAAGCACTACGGCCTCATCTTCTCACCAATGATGAGCACATCAACATCTATCATCTTGACTATCTCTAGCCCGTCCAGCCCACCCCCTTCGCCTCCACGGTCCCGTATGGACAAACTTTTGGACAAAAATCTTCAAGGTAACATGCTGTGGGAAGAAACAGATCTCCCCGCCACTACTCCGTCTATTATGGATCACATTATCCCGACATCGTGTCTCGACATCTCAATCATTGAGAAAATTACCTACACTAATGGAGCACCTGTCTTCAGCGGCCACAGGTGGCAACTGGACAAGGTTACATTGTCGAGGGCGAGGAAATCAAAAAGGCAAAAGCAGGTGCTGGATGATACTGGCACGGTGGAGGAGTTGAGGACAAGGAATCATTATTCTTCCTCCACGCCTGACACCAGTGGCCAGAGCTGGAGCGAAGAGTTTCATCTAGCAAGACCCAAGAGAAAACTGCCTCTGAAGGTGCGGATACGAGAGAAAAAATGTGCCCATCTCTTCAATACTGTCTACACAGCAATGCGCACGTTATATAATGAGATGTACTCTCAACAATCGCCTACCTTCCCTTTCGAATCTGAAGATCTTGAACGCCCACATCGACAGTGGTCACCGGAGCTATGCAATGATCCTAATGTGACCGACATCCAGACACCTGGTGTAGTCTTGCTCAATAGCAATGTTCGATCGAAAGGCTGGGCGCACATCCTTACTTGCATCGAGATCACCGAATATGATCTTGGTGCACACCGCGACATACCATTGTTCAAGGGGGCGACCACCAAGGGTTATCTCATGATGAGAGAACAACCTTGGTGTCGCTTCGTCGTCCTTTTCAGCCTCGCATCAAACAATCTCCGCGCTCATTATATGGACCGCTCGGGCCTCATCATCACACACCCTATCTCAGTCAACACAAACCCGGCGCATCTTGTCGATATGCTGAACACCATGTCACTAGTGAATAGAAAAGCGTATGGCATGGATCCCACCATGCATATGTGCGACGAGTCGTGCGAGCAAACACAATGTGACTTGGGGGGCAAGGCGATAGGCTGGATAGAGGGCAAGGACAAGGAAAAATTACTCATTATATCCATCTTATGGAGAAGCCAGGATCTTTTCTCCCACGGAACCATTTGTTATCATGTTCGGGATCGGCATGGACATGAATATGCACTGAAGGATTGTTGGGTGGAGGAGGCGAAGAGAAACCACGAGGAAAAGGTCCTTGAGATAGTCCGGGGCATTCCTAATGTGGTTACTCTCGTGGCCGCTTGGGATGTTGAGTACGAGGGAGAGCCTGACTCCACAGCGCGCATCCGACGACTTCATGGGACATTCAGCTCGGGATTTCGCTGTAAATATCACCAGTGATTGCTTTTGACTCCATGCAGAGAGCCGCTATCAAAGTACTCATCTAAACGAGAGCTGGCAATCGCTTTTCGTGACTTCGTAGTCGGTGGGTTGCTGTCTTTGAGTGTATAGAATCTGAAGCTTAATATTGACCGTTTATTTTCAGCGCACAAGGCGATGGTACAAAGGCATGTCCTACATGGAGACCTTAGCCCCAACAACTTCATTATCTTCGATGGATGCGGCTACTACATCGACTTTGATCACGCTCAGATTATCGCGGAAGGCAACACTGGTGTTCGTTCACGGGGTACTGTGAGTCATGATCGACGTTAACATAATTTCATTTGCTGATGTTGTTATCCATAGGGTACTGTGCCATACATGTCTATCCACCTCCTCTATGCAGCAGCTGGTGGGGAAAGTGCGGTGATCGAACACACTGCCAGTGATGACCTCAAATCTCTGTTCTACATCTTTGTTGACTTCGTTACCATGTTCGATGGGCCGATGGGCGAGCAAACAGACCCCAAGATGGCACGGTGGAGTCAGGTCATTGAGGACATGGGCATTTCGGCTGCTTCATACAAGTCAGGGCTGGTGCTCATTCCGCGACGCGACACGAATTTGATGAACCTTACAACGACTTACTTTGGAGCGCTCAAGGGTCTCGTTCAGGCATGGTGCCACAAATTTCTTGATGCAGATGCAGATCAGAAGTGCCGAGGCGTTACTCATCAAGAGATTGAGGAAGTCCTCAATGCATGGATTTCTCATGAGGGTGCTGATGAGCCTCTTCCACCAGAAGAAGTTCGTTGAACTTCACCATTGCCGTCCGACTCAGTTCCTGGTTGTGAGAGGCTGCAGATTGTCCCAGTGACGAGATTGTGATATTCACAGCTGGCTTTTGTAGAGCCTAATGATGGCGAGGCTGCAGCCTTCACAGCTGTCCTTTTCTGTACCCCACAACACAAGGACAATTTCTTCCCTACGAATCGTTACTTCGCCATCACGTTTTTCTGCCTTTGTCACAAGGCTACATATGCCTACCACTGCCTACCATACTTCTGATATGAATAGACTCTACTGTTATGCAAGGTCGACGAGCATTAGATATTTGACCCGCAAAATGAAGGCCATAAGCATCCCCAACGCCCATGTTAGTGGAGCAGGGTCTTCGTCGGTAGGATACGTCTAATTTTCCCTTCAGTCTGTCGGCAACTTCCATGCGGTCGATCTGTCCCTTTTGGTCTCATTCTTTTCTGACTGTTGTCTATGAGATCACTAGTGTACGTCTAAAAGCGCAGTGTGCTGTATTCAAATAGACCGAGGCGTGATTATAGTACAAGGGGCAGAACAAAAACAAAGTTAAAGACAATGAACTGCTAGCGGTTATGATTCACGTACTTGAGGATCCAGAACACCACAGGCACCTTGAAAAATGAAGGCCGCAAGCATAATTTTAAGCACGAGCATTTGAACATAGCTTTCCACACTCAACGCGTCAAAGGAAGAGGCTGCTCGTCCCATGTCTCGGGGCAAAAATCCCTCGACGAATGACTCGCCAGTGCCTGCAGAATAGGGACTGACTTTTACCTCCTTCCACACGTCCATCTTGGTCCCTGTTATGTCTAGTTGGTTGCGCCGAATAAGAGCGTGGTAATCTTTGCCCAGAGTGTAAATGTTCAATTGGTGGGCGAGATAGATGAGGCGAGGAACAACATTTAGCGATCTGGAACAGGTAGACAGTTCTGTGTGTGCAAGGGAGCTAAAAGTGAGGACGGTCCCCCGACTTTGCGAGCAGCAGCATGAGATATTCCGAGGGTACTTGATGGGGAGTGCAGGCCCATGCGAGGTTGAGAAACAGCTCCAACATGAGAGTCTGCTCTAGGAGGTGGCAAAGCATATGCCAAGATGCGATGAGAAAGAGCAGATGTGTGGGCGGGGTAGTCATGAGAAGCGTGGTTGGTGTTGATGGAGTCTATCGTTGTTAATGATACAATGTTGGTATTGGTTTTATATGGAATTGCTGTGTACGAAGGAAGAATAGAAAGGGAGAAATAGTATGTAGCTCTGCAAGGGATGCTGAAGAAAGAATGTGTAGAGTTGGCGGATTTGTGGTACTCTGTCGTTCACTAGTCAGCATCATCTTATTGATGGATAAGTCAGATACTTGCAATGACAATGAAGTGTGTGCTTGAAGTAAAGGTTGCCATGTTAACAAAGGGGAAATGCTTGATGACCTTGTGAGCGCGCAATGAATAAATAGACATCATTGACTTGTCTTTTGACCTAGAACTGCACGTTCCGAGTATCAGAGGTGGATGTTATGCCAGCATGGAATTTAACGCACATTACACCAATCAGAGGCCTGGAACCATCATAATCACGGTCTCTAGAGGAGTGCGGGGCCACGAGTACACCAGCAAAGGTGACAGACCCAAAGGGATAATCAGTCAGATTCAGAATCTTGGACACCGATCCCAGGACGGTGCAGTCCCAAATCTGTAGGCCAGTGGTGTAGCCAAGCAACAGTATGCGGCTGAATGATGTTACAAAACTGTCTTTTCCTGAGAAATTTGATGACTTACCGAGGACTCGAACCGTTCTCAATGAGGGTGTCCCAACAAGACCACATTATAGAATCGCTTTCTGCAGCCTTAGGGTAGGTAAGTTGCCAGGGGCTGATGTCCTGAAAACGAGCTTTCACAGTCCTCATCCTCAGAGCCGAAGATAGCAGTTTCGTCGACGTCTGCTGAGTCAAGTTGGACACCTGGTCTCATTCTCCAAGTCTGCTGATTTCCAATTGGACCGGCGCCGAGTGGCTTCCTGGTAGTCGGAGAAACAATGGGTATCTTTGGACCTGGCAGAGACACACTTGAAGGACCAGGAGAGGCCATGAAGCTACCAAAAGAAAGTGGTTTCAATACCCACAGCGGAGAGGGTGCAGAGGCAGGAACAGGAATGGAAGTCGGCACGTAGTTGCGCACAGTACGAGAGAAGTTCTCGAGCATGGTTGGCTTGCTAGAAGAGTAGAATCTCAGCTATCTTGCCATTTTGTGTCTAATAAAGGAAAGCAGTGGGGGAAATGAACGAGTAGACAGTATGCAGAATGCAGAATGCAGCTGCATGTGGTGATTTACCATACTTGTCTATTGAATATGTCACGCCGCAGGAAAGATGATGGCGCGCATCGAGGCGAGTATACAATATCAAGTGAAGACAACAGCTGCCGTGTACATGCCGCGCTTCCCTGAAGTATGAAAGAGCTGCGGCACCCCAGAAGGGACTTACAGAGACAAATAAAGAAAGAATGCTCACCGAGCAAGCACAGGAGACCGCGTGTGGCCCAGCGCTCCTGGTATGGACGTAAAGTCATCCCCTGTTGGAGAAAGCTTAACCTCTGAGCGGACAGGCGAGCGACAAGACTCGGGCATTGCCACAAGAAGACCACCCTCATGTTTGAGAGGCGGACTTTCGTCTTCAACTTCCTCCTGGAGGAAGTTGAAGATTGATTTGAATGATAGGGGAATCTAGCGGCCTGTCTGGCTCGAGAAGGGGGGACTGTTCCGTCGACCAAGGTGGAAATTTAAAATTGAGTCGAATGGAAGGATAGCAGGAGTGTGAGCTGATTGATGAGTTGCATTTCGATTCTTCCTCTATGGCATTAAGAGATTTGAATGAAAGAAATAGTCCAGACTGTGTCGGTAGTCCGACAGACACATCTTGGACACATCTGGCAGCCACTCAACTGTTCCACTCAGCCACTTACTTACGTAAGCATCGAAACCTTTCGTCAGAGTTTCAACTGAGTCTGATTCACTACTTAAGCAGGGAAACTTAAACAGGCTTATCCTCTCTCTTTCCACTCAGTCCACGTTGATAAATCTGATCGAAGATAACCCATAAAAATAACTTAGAAATTATTAATTTGACTCATTGCGGTCTATTGTATGGATTTTGTTGTATAGCAATAGACATTAAAATTGTAGTCGGAATGTAATCTCGCAAAATCTTTGTGTAGAGTTGATTTGCTTGTCAGTCATAATGGAGCTTCTTGTGCGTCACGCTCTAGGCTATCACACCTCCGGAATGTGCATACACCTTTTGCAACGTTGTCACTCCTAGAACAATTAAAACTTGACAAGTTTCTAACGGTACATTTTCTTGTCCGTTCTTTACTACAGCTTATTGTTAATGTTGGCTTCATTTATTTTGTCAGGCAGACAAGGTGTATTCAATTATTACTATTGAGTCACAGTTGCGAGTACATCTTACTTCATACCATATATTTGTAGTTCATACTCACCTGCCAATAGACCATTTGAGATCATCTACCATGGCTCAAGGTAGCGGCAATTTTATCCTGCCCAATGATCCAGAAATCAACCCCAATCCTCAAAACCTTGCGACAGCGCTCATTGTAATTGGACGGACTGCCCGCAAGTACATCCCCAAGCCGGAAACTTTCGTTAATACTGACTTGGGTCGCAACTCTTTCTAGTTTTATCACTCGTGGGGGTGTTATTTCACAAGGCCCGACTGTGCCAGAACATTGCGCTAATTTGGAGCACAGGTTATCTGACAGTGCTTCATTGGCCTATACGCCACGCAGGCCCTATGTTCCTTTCACTTCCAGCTCTTTGCGTGAAGGGCGACATTCTAGCCACACCCAGCGCTGCTCACTCCATTCCAACAAATCCTCTGATTTGACATTCACTGACTCTCCGTGTCGCCCCGTTGGGTCACCCTCGCATGCTACCACTCCATTTAATCCTCCGTCGAGTCCAATTACACATCCTGATACACCGCCTGCAACCACTCCATTTGATCCTCCGTCAAGTCCAATAGCCGTGTCTCCAGTCACCACTACACATCCTGATATCCCGCCTGCAACCACAGTTACCTCTATCGCACCCAACCTCATAGTTACACAACACAACAAAGATTTCATGGACGACGAACCTCCATTCCCAACCAATGATAGCACTGCGATGGATCAAGATATCTCAACCCATCCGTCACCAGCCCATAGTACTGTCATGGACCAAGACGCATCAACTGCTCCTCCGTTGCCACTTGTCAACCCTCCAAGCCGTCCACTACCAGCTCACCATCTTCCTACCGATACGCCCCCACGAAGGAGACCTCTATTATTGCCTCCCACCTCAGAACACCATCTGAATCAGCTGTTACATCAGCAGTTTGTTGAACTGTCTGACATGGTAGTCGCGCCAGCTCTCAGGAACGCAGTTGACACCATGATACCAGCTATGATTGAACGGATAGCAGATGAAATTAGGGGCATCACCTCCACCTGCTCTCACAAACCTCAAGCTCGAAAACACCGTGGAGCAGTGGAAGAAGATACTGAGCCTGATTATGAGGATGATCTAATGCCTTCCCCTCGCAGGAAGCACCCCGGGAAGCGGGGCACTATGAACCATTTACATGTGCGTCTAGGGAACTTCATGTGAATAATGTC
>JRHT02000220.1:47510-61090 GCA_011800875.2 Suillus brevipes Sb2 | reverse complement strand
TACGAATGTCCTGGATTGCGGACATATCCGATATGTGGTGGTTCCAGGGGGTAAACGTGTACGAATGTCCTGGATTGCGGACATATCCGATATGTAGTAACTCCAGCCGGCGAAACCACCAGCCTAGCAGTAATCTGCTTCTGGCCATGATTCCGCCAGCGATAATTATGTGAGGAAGGGCGAGCCGCCTGTGCAAAGGGAAACCACATTCACCAGAGCCCAGTGCTCCTTGGCTAATTCAGACACCACGTCTAATACGCATACAGCAAATTCATTTGAACGACCACTCTGTGGCACACAACGAAGCACATATCAAATAAACGTGCAAACACCGCTATGTAAGATTTGAAATTCGCTCAAGATACGCGTGATGGGTAATCGCGCAACTAAATTTCGAATTAGATGCGCAGAGATCTCAGTGACGATTCAACCAACACAGCATACAAACACGAATACAGTGACGTATGATTTCAAATTCACCCCTCGTCAGTATATAAATATGAATACAGTTATGCATAATTTCAAATTCACCAGTGGTGCATGTGCGAGTAACTGCGCAACTAAATTTAGGACTAGATGCGGCGAGACGTATCCAGACACCAAAACTGCATGTAATAAACGTACGACCTGCGCAACTAAATTTAGAACTAGATGCGGACATAATCATTCAAAATCGCTACAAGCAATGCATTCACATGCACTCAACTCAACGTCAGAAATCGCGCCATGTGCGTTATTATGTCAAATCACATACATGAACCATTCCCCATTCTCCAGTACCGCGCAGCTAAATTTGGAACTAGATGCGCAGATATCGAACACCGCAAGGGTGCGCATCTGGTGTGAAAACTACATGCGCGACACAGTCGATTCGCAATGAAACACGTATATATATTGATACGACTGATAGAATATGGTGACGGTGTAGGATCACTGTATGAACTCGAAACAGGAAGGGTGGCGACAACAGGCACGAATGGTATGTATAGATTCTGCGTAGAGCAGAATGGATTGGATGCGACACTAACCGATCAATGCAACCGACGACGTCTCGTGGTATGCACAGGCATCTCGTGGATCTCTACTTCATCATCAGCTTCTTCTGCTGACGTCGGAGATGATGATGTTGCCGTGCGTTTCCCCAAGGACGTGGATGCAACGCCTTTGCCATGGTAAATTCGAGTAATCGATAATAGAGAAGAGGAATGCTTACCAGGGTTGACAACATAGGTGTTGGTCATCATCCCGAGGGAGCGAGCTTTCGCTGAACCAAAGAGAAGCTCCGCAAGGCGATACGGACCGAATTCTCGATCAGACAGAATATTAAGCACGTTCTGATGATAGTTAGCAACCTCCTCACGCGTCAACATTGTCCAATCAGTTTGGAGGTTACCACCTTTCCACACCCGTCCAGTGACCGCCTTGGCGAGACCTAAACGAATCAGAAGCAAGGGGTTAATTCCCTTGTTACTGTGCTTCTTGGTGAATGTTATGGGAAATGAACGGTTGGCGTCGAAATAACCATGCAGAGGGCTGCTGCGATCGAGGACAGACATGATATAGACAGGGACCATGGTTATGAATGGAGGGCCAAGCTTACAGCCTTTTCGGCTGTGATTGGGTACCCACTTCATCGCACGAATGGCCATAGTGAACGCAAAGGCTGTGTTATAGCCCTCACGCTCCGGTTTGTCATCGGCGTTGTAAAAGAGATCTGGGACAAGTTTGCTGACGTATATGCCAATCACCATGGCGAGCTGATGAAGTGGACGGGACATGGTGAATTCTGAAAATGCCCACTGATAGCACTGTCGAATGATTGAGTCCGGCGATTCATTCTTGTCCATTGCGACAGACGCCATGCAGAATTCGTCAGGAGGCACTGCGCGTGAAAGAAAGTCGGGCAATGACTGTAGAGAGATGGCGCACGCCGACCATGCAGCACGTGAGTCTGATGCCTGCGCACGTTGGGATGCTTCAGCTGCACTATTGGACGGATTGGAAGCAAGGTTCTTCGTGGAGGGAAGCTGTGTCGATTTACCGAGGTTGATCCACGATTCGAAATGAGGTTTTCGAAAGCGTCGTCCTCGACCTCCCTGCAGATGCCAAGGGATATTGTTGATGTGCAGATGATTGGCTGCGATGATGAGAGCGTTTTGCAGAAAGGTTTCGGCAGCTTGAGAAGAGTTTCGAGGGACGAACTTGGACATGTAGATGAGTGCAACCCGAAATACTGTAAGAGAGGAGCCTGTAGAGATGAGCGGGGCTGCGATGGGCAGCGGGTTTGTAGGGCGTGACATGTCGATGATGTGCTTTGCAAAGTCACGGATCGACAATTTCTCTTTGGTGGGATTGGGAAGACCCAAGCTATGGTCATCGGTATCGGCAACGACGGAACGAAGAAGAAATTCGAAGGCGCGATCAAGATAACTGAGGGGATGTTTGCAAGCCAGCCATTTCTTGAGATTAGTCCGACGACCCTTGGCTTCCAGGGATGAGGGGTGGGTGTCTTGGTCGTCGAGATCGACGCAAAGCTTGTTGACTGAAACCGAGACAAGAGTCTTCACGTCTGCAATGAAAGTTTGAAAGGCAACGACGGCTATGATGATTGCTTGACGAAGATCTTGATCATATTGCATGAAGACGTTGGGGGCAGGGTTGTTGACGGAGAGCTGGATGTGAAACTCGGCTTTATAGGCCTGTATGTTCAAGTTGGAGTGGATGACGAAGGCACAGATAACTAACTCGACATACCTCGAAATGATCCAATCCATACGTGACTATCTGAGAACGCTTCGACGCAATGGCAGGGAGGTTTGATCTCGTGACAATAGGCCAATCCGCTGGACTAACTGAGACGGGTATGGTGGTGGTGGTAACAAGACGAATCATATAGGAGATGGTAGGCCAGCCTTGCTGCAATAAGCTTCTAATCAGCCAAAAGGGCCTCATCAAACTCGACGACAATACTCTGGTGTTTCCTGTATGAGCAAACGCCAAAGCACGCTCCAGCATTGCACAAATCTCGACCATCTGCGGCGACGGTTTTTTCCCCATTTTCAAAAGAGGCTGTTGATGTTCCCAGATACGCTCCAGGAGAGATGTAACGCCGAATGTCATCCACTGATATACCTGGGGGAAAGCCTGTATACAAGATGGGTCAGCAACATTGCTTCAGGTTGAAACGTGTAACCAAGTATGTAGAAAATGGTAAAAGCAAACTAATCCATCATCGACAATCGACTCTGGATGAAGCATCGTCCGCAAAAAGCAGCGGAAGACCCCTCATTCAAAGGCGATCGAGATGCGCATCTAGTTTCAAAACTAGTTGCGCAGTCGAGTGCTGGATGGTGAATTATGTGAGAGGAACCTGCACACAATTCCCCATCCAGCACTCGACTGCCGATACGCATTGCAGCATAATACATGATGCTAGCGTGTAAACTTGGTGGATAGAAAGAAACAAGACTCACTTGTGGAACAAAAACAACCAAATGAGGACGCAGGGCGTCATAGACGTGAGGGTGGGACCAGGAACGAGCTAGGGGGACGATGACATCAAGATAAATCGACCTGAAATCATGAATGCACATCAGAGTGATGCACGCTCATAATAGGTCAGTCGACTTACATCCCATTTCTTTTCGCTGGGTCCATGGATTCAAGCTGCAATATATATATATTTTCGAGGCGCAGGTCGCGGGGGACATCCACCATCTTGATGGCGTTATTGTAGCGTTGATGGGGCAGGGACAGTCCGCAATGGTGCATGATGGTCGAGTGCACATGCTTACCGGAACCTTTGGCATACGCACCAGACAAGGCAGAGGTTACGCGTCCTTGCTGGACCTCATGGAGGCCAGCATTTGGGCGAACACGATGAGAGATCTCGTTGTAGAACTGACAACCAGATGCAATGATAGCGGGAGGTAACACATTGGGATCGACGATGTCGTTGTCGCCGTCCTGGTCGTCCTGGTCATCATCGCCCTCGTTCAATGCGTTCCTTCTTTGTCGACGGGTTATCTTCGCCTGAACTTTTTTAACAAACGTCTTAAAGTGAGGGAGGATGGAACCAGACTGCAGGTGTCCATACTTCCGCAGAAAGGCTTGAGGATATACGTTGATCGTGGGAGTGACCATATCGTCGTCATCCAGGATGTCGGCATCCAAATCCAAGTGCTCGTCATGAGCAACGTGCGAAGAGAATAATTGAGGGATGGTTTCCAGGTTAATCAGGAGACCGCATTTGGGTCCATTGGTGCGAGTTCTCCCTATGAAACGAGGGATGCGACGACCCTCCTCATCGTATACGTTGACTTCCCTTTGAGTGCCTGGTTCATGGAGAGGGAGCGAGTGAAGGTCCACCGGCTGTCTGACATCAGCATCTGGGGAGTTATACACAACATCATGGACGGAGAGAATGTCGTTGATAGGGACCTGAACCCAGCCTCGTACTATTTCACAACTGAGTGCAAGTGGTGAGGTCGCAGCTGACGAGTAAGACAGAAGAGACATACGATATGTGAGTTGCGACTGCCATGGACAAGTATCGAATATGAGCATAATCGCGTTCATGGTTCCAGTTTCGAGCTTCCACGCGAAGAGCATGTTGGTCAGTACTGGCTATGGGCTGATTCTGGCCATAACGACAGGCCACTGAGACAGGGATGTGTTGTTGAAGCCAACCATCCTTCAACCAATAGGGGGGTGCATTGGCGACGAAATCATCGTATTGCTCGATCATCAGTCTGTGAAGGAGCAAGATGTCCTGCAAGCGCAATGCGATGGTCTTCTGCGCTCTAAGTGATTAAATGATGTTAAACGGAGAAGTCAGCTAAATGATCGAACGCGTGAAGTACGAGAATGAAGGAGTCATGCGTAGCCATGAAATTTGATCCCGCAACTAGGTCACAGCCTAGATGCGCTGATATGTCCATATTGCTCACCCACAATCATAACATAGAGCTCTACGGAATGATGCAAAATGCAAGTAAAATTGTGATGAAAGGAACGTACAGGATATTTGTTGCATCATCGATTTTCCAATCGTTGAAGTCAGAGCGTGGTCCGTATGGATACATAACGTGCACGGGCATCGAGGGAATCTGGCTGAGAAGAGAGGCGAGGAACATGACGCCCATGCGATAATGAACTGACGTCAAACGTGTGTCACCGTGTTTCTCGTTGAGGAGAGGACTCTGATTGGCGAGGTCGATGTCTTCGATGTTGCCGACAGGGCAGAAGCCCAACCACAACTCCATTGACTGACCATCACCGATGGCCATCATAGACCCAGTGGGATCAAACCCGAGTTTGCCGAACTTCGGACGGAACTCCCGACATTGGAGGCGAAGATTGAGCGTCAAGGTGAAGGTATGGTCAGCGACAATCTTTGGGAGGAAGGCGTGAAGCCCAATGCTGCCAGACACAACCAGAATGAAATCAAGAAAGTGCTTGGATCCCTTCCATAACAGTTTGGGATCGTCACTGCGCAACTTCAGATCAGAATCGAGGATGAGATTGACACGACGATGAAGGAGTTTGATGGCTGAGGAACGATCGTTGAGACGATACATTCTCTCGAGACTTGAGAGGTTCAGAGTCGTCACTGGTGTTTGCTCCCAGGTGGGGCCATCAACTGGGGCTCCGTCCTGTTGTAAGAACAATCCGTCAAAAATTGCTTCTTGAGGGATAGCATCATCGACGTCGACCTCCTGCACGAGGGAAATGTCGTCGAGGTTGAAGGGACAGGTGACCAAAGCTTCAGCGGCGACCTCATTATCAGATGATGACTCCAAGTCATCATCAGATCTGAAGATACAGTGATTGGCACGAATGACATATAAGAAAAATTGACACGAAAACTCACAAGAACGAGATATCGTGGTTGGGGTCCATTTGAGATGCGTGAAACGGTGGAGAATTATAACAGACGATGTAGAAACAAACCGACCAGAAATAAAGCATGCATTAAATACGTTCTAAGGGTGAATCAGGGTCACCATGCCAAGATATGCATGAGTGCTACTAGTAGCATAAATTTTTTAGTTTGTCATGCACGGCAAGACACGCCTTAATTGACGGTGGTTCACCCTGCACACTCAGGGTCACCTTCGACGAGGGATGGTTGGTACTGGTGAGATAAACTAATATAATATATGCGAAGGTCAGACTGTCTTTGAAGAGTGGGCACTCACATCAGTGTTTGAAGGACACGAGAATATCTGAATGAACAATTAGAAGCACCATGGACACGAAAGGCCCAGAGCCATAGCCCTTTAGGGCCACTAGCGTGCCAGTTCGGGTCCGAAAAGCTGCGGGTAAGAGGGCAAGGGAAGCCAACATTATTATGACAGATGAAATGGAAATGTTGTGTAAGGTGGTCAGCTGTAGCGCCTCATAACCGTTACACGAAAACGTAGAAATACTGCTAAGCTTTCAGTATTCACGACAGTATATATATTGATTATGGGAGACCAAGTAAGCCAGCGTGCTTACATTATAATAGGATTCTGTCACACAGAACGTCGTGAATGCAGCCTGGAGAGACAGGATAATAAAAACAGCAAAGGGCAGAGACGAGAAGAGTTTGGTGGAATGAAGGGCATACATACAAAATAGGTTCACTTGCGACTTAGATCAATGAAGGAAATGTGCTGGAGAAGGAACACCAGAGAGGGGGGGATGCCAGTGAAAACAAGCACTGAGATTGCAATGATCGGATAGCGTGAAGTACATGAAGCGTGACTACGACAATTCAATTGAAAGTACAGAGAGGAATGGGCGAACATAGAAAACACAGAAATGAAAACAAAGCATTTGCATCACATATCAGGCACGGTCATCTCAGTTTGTCCCTCGTCGACAGGAGATGAGACCGAAACGTTGTCGTCGTGCTTAGCTCTCTTCTTCTTGGGGGGAGACGCGGTCGAATCTAAGAATAAGAAAGAACAAATTGTCAGGATATAAATGCACCAGAAAATTGGACACATACTAGTGTCACGCCTGACGCGTTTAGAAACAGACGCAGAGTCTGCGCGAGAGTGCTGAGGGGCGAGGGATGATCTGGCTGAGCCAGTGGCCGCACTCGACGAAGCAGCAGTCCTGGAAGACACCACAGGTGCCGCACGGGGACGAGAAGGGACTTTAGCGCGTGCTAGTGTTACGTAGGGTTAGGAACAGCACATAAGACAGCTAGGAAGAACTCACAGCTGCGTCGTTGGTTTTCTTGGGCATCTAACTCCGCTGCCAACTCGACATCCGTCACTAGCTTCATCTGTACATCCGGAGGGGGAGACGAAAGAGGGCTGGAGGTGCCAATGTTCATCCCGGTGAGACTAGTCTGAATATCTAGAGACGTGTCTGCACTGGGCGGGTTGCCCACAGCGGGCGCGGACGAAGTGTTAACGGCGAGACCTTGAAGGGAGCGAAAGCACATGAGTAATAATTACATCGAGAAACGAACGGGAGACGGTACCTTGTGCGTCCGAAATAGTAGCGTCATCTATGATTTAAACAACCGTTAAACCCGCAAATAGTTTTCACACCAGTTGCGCATACTCACCTCGACCATCTACCCAAGAAATGAATATCACAAGGTTAACACATCACCATCTGAGTGACAACAACAGGACAACAACGCACCAGTTAATTCACCTACGTACGTACATTTAGTTAAACGCGCAACTGGTTCAGACTTTAGATGCGCTGACTCACCTCGCCCATCTGTAGTGTCTGGGTGGGTTAGTTAGTTAACAATCTCGATGCTTAGTTAGGTAACTAATGGACCAACCTTGGCCATCTGAGGGTGGGGTATGGATGTTATAAGTGCGCAACTAGTTCTGAATTTGGATGCGCAGACTTACCATTTGCGGGCTCTCTGGGGAATAACGCTGTACGTATACGACGTAGTTAGTGTGCGAACGTTAGAGTGTGAGTTAAGTTACCATCTGCAACTTTCGCAACGGCTGAAACGCATATTAGAATCATTATGACGTTGTACTGGAGAGGTGTTGTGAACTCACTTTTGCTGGTTTTCTTGACAGGGACAGGCTTAGGGCGGGGTTTGGGCCTTGCAGCCACCACCGTCTGGACGTCCGGAGCGTTCATTTCGACATCGTTGTCGGCTGGGCGTGATGTGGCCCTTGATGGCTCCGCAACGACGTCCATATGGTCGTCTTCGACGTCGTCCTTGTCCCCGGCGATGACAGGTACGTGCTTCTTGACTTTGGCCTTCCCTTTGCCTTTATCTTTGATGGGGGAAGGCTTTGGGGATGAGGGTGCATCTTCGTCGCCCTCGTCATCGCCGTCAGCACCCTCACCCTCACCGTCAGTGTGCTCTGGGTTGGGTTCATTCTTTGATGGGAGGTTAGTTGACATTTACAGGTGTTATAGAATAACACGTACAATGGTATCAAGATCGATTTCCCCGGTTAGATCAGGAATATTGAGGGATACTACATCCAACGCAACGTTGAATCGCTTCTTCTCGATGCCACTTAAGGCACGCATGCGGTGACGGGACGAGCTGAGTTCAAGTGCCTACGGACAATTGATGTGAGGTACGTATGTATGATATATAGCATATCTGCGCATCTAGAGACAAAACTAGATGCGCAGATATATGAATGTTGCTTACCCTAGTTAACATGTTCGCAGCCCTTGCGACTTCAGGCGTTAGGGGACTGTTCTTGTGGTACGTGACATGTGCGATCTTCAGCTGGTAGATATGCTTGCGAATTTTCATAATGCTGTCCCGGTCTACAGCCTCTGCAGCCAGACGTCGATTTTCTTCCGCGAGGCATGCCTGGGTCTCCTCGTCCATGACGCTCTCGACATCGTCTTCTGGCTGGTCGACTTTAATTCCATCCCAGTAAGTCCATTCCTTCGGTTTCAACTTCGCCTTGCCTTGGGGAATAGCGCGCGTCATTGCTACCCGCATGGATTCCCGCACTCCCCAAATGGTGGAGACACGCAGGATCTTCGTGCGATACTTCTTGACGAAGTCGAGCTCGAAGAACATGGCCTGTATTAACGGTTCAGCCTCACGCCCCAGGTTTTTCCTGATATTTGGCCGTTGCCAATCCCATCCCGTCACCAGGAGTGCATGCATGCACGGCAAGCCCATAGATGATGTGGGCATGTCGACTTTGCCAATGCCGAAGTGTTCTTTATGGTCAGTAAACATGGTCTTTGCCCTTGCCTGTACGGTCCCGCTAATATTCGACCAGCGCTCATGGAACTCGTCCTTCGTCGTGGGGCGTTTCCCCATCTTCGATCGCACGTCGACATCCGAGAGCTTGTTGTGCAGGTGAAGCACACCCGTGAACCGAGCATCCGTCAAGAGTTGGACGACCTTTGCAATATTAAGTCAATATTTATTCTTATTCGTTCATCTTCGCGAAACGACTCACCTCATTTAATGCAGCCTGATTGTTCATGCCGCGTTCACGTTCGATCGCGGAGAACAGGGCCTCTGTATGGTCGTCGACTGCATGGGCGTGTCCCGCGAATATCTTCATGGTATGCAGCAGCCCTTCGAACCAGCTCGCAATCTAAGACGAGCATTCGGTGAGTTTTCAGCTTGCATTCACAAACGCATGCACTCACCTCTGTATAGCCATCTTTTGCAGCTTCGAATTCCCCCCATATGCGGTCCAAGACGTAACCTGTCATCAGGGGCACAGGTAAGTGCTCTGACCGAGTGTCGCTCAACGTCATGTAGGCACGTCCAAGGATGACGTCGTGCCATCTCTTCTCGTCCTGGCTGCTGTGCGCTTGTTTCGCGAATCCTTGCCGTAGCGCCTCCACGACGTCAGTGCGATATAACCTTAACGCCTGCTCGTAGTCCGCGTTACGAGCCCCTAACGATCCTTCGTAAGTCTTGAAACATCTGGTCGCAATTTCATCGATTTCGTCCAAGAAGGGCGTGAAGACGAGAGAGTCGTCTAACTCGGGGGCGGACATGTTCTCCATGAGCGAGACCAAACCGTTGACCGCCTCCTGAGCCCCTTCCTCATTGTCGTCCTGCTCGCTCGCCTCGACCATCTCCCTAACCTCCTCGAAACTCGGCCCTTCCTCTTTGCTTCCCATGTAACGCCAGATCATCGTCTGACGCTGCATGTACCTCCCGTATATCTATCTAGGGGTGAGTACTTTCGATTCTTCAAAATGATATCATTACTTACGCCCATCACGACTTTCATCGATTTGCTGAGCCAAGGTACGGTAAGCTCACGACGCCCGCGGAAATGCGGTCCCAATGGTAGGATATCCCTCATCAGCACGACCATCAGGCGTGCGTTATACAATACCTTGGTGAGTTTTGAATTCTTATATACAGCAGGCAACTCGTGCTGTGACTTCAGCACGTTAAGTGCTGCAGCCTCCCCCCCTTCATCCATGGCATCTGCCATGTCTCGCAGGATGGACACAAGCTGCTCCTCCTGAGTTTCGGTGTATTGATGAAGGACCTGGTTTTTCGACAGGTGTTTTCCAACAGCCTTGTCGGCGTCCATCATTCCTGGTACGTTGTCATTAATATATTGCTGCTATCATTGCTCTCGCGCAACTGGTTTTGAAACTAGTTGCGCGAACTCACTGTCCCACAGGGTCTGGTATTTCATAGCGTGTCGGCAGACACGCTATGAAATTGACCTCTGAAGGGACAGTGAGTTTGCACAACTAGTTTAAAACCTAGTTGCGCGAGATTACAGATAGTACTACTTACCGATGTCATATACTATCACGCCCCACTGGCCCATTTCCTCGATTTGCCCCTTGACGAACTCCAGACGCTTTTGCAGTTCCTCCTGCTCCAGGGCGTCCTCTTCGCTCAGACCGCCCAAGGGGTCCTTGTCTTGAAGCTTCAACAAACGTTTGTCCAAATTTCCCTCCTCCTTCGTATATTTCTTCAGCATTTTCTTCAGTGCTGCGACACGATGCTGACCAGACGCTAGGTGGATAGGCTTCGTATCGGCAAACGCAACCGAGTTCAGCGTATCAGGTGAGTTCCATGCACCCTCCAGATCTTGCTCAGGTGCAAGGCGCGCGGGTTCGATAACGATGGCAAGCGCATTCTCGCTCTTCGTCCATTGCATCCCGTGCTTCTCGAACGAGGTGATCATTTTGTTCACCTCGCTCTCCTTCAAAGGTCGGTCATTATACCTACCGAACACAAGCGCGTTCTCCATTTGCAACACATTGATTTTTCCTATCCCCAGCTTCCCAGCCTCTACCTTCGCATCTAACGCAATCGTTCTAGCTGCAGGATTCGCCATCTCCGCAGAAGCATCCCCAGTACGCTTGTCTGATGCGGAACCGCTCCCTTTCGCCTTCGACTTCATATCGGTACGCAACATTATATCTTTTTTTAGCTAACGATTCGCAACGATATCCCATGTCACTTACAGTCGTCGCTTTCGAGTTGTTCTTGCGTGCCATGCTGAATGCTGATATCGTGCAGATGATGATCTTGATGGTTCGTTTTAACTCCCTCGCCCTCTATTTAACAAACTTTTCCATCAAGCCCCATCCCTCTAGCCCTGAAACGCCTCAAGGCATCAACTGTGCTTCTTTCCGGATCCTTCCTTCTCACCTTATTCGCTAATCAATCCTCTCTTCGCTATCAATCAGTTAAATCAATTTAGTTATTTATATATATATATTTTCGTCGTTTCACTTGTATTAATAGACTTAACTCAATCAATCTTCCCTCGGCCTCAGTCTGTGGGAGCATATTTCCTTATCCAGATATTCGCAAGCGCAACTAGTCACAAGTTTTACTTGCGCACCATTCGGCGCAACTAGACTTCATTTTAGATGCGCGTCTGATGAAATTCGTTACTGTTGTATTAGATTACTCATACGCGCATCTATATACGCAGCTGTCTTGCGCTCGATTCTGCGCAACTACATCCAAATCTATATGCGCGTTATACACAATGTATGCTCGTTAGATTTTGTTAAGCTTTTGCTTTGATCCAAGTTCCAACTGTGTATGTCCAACGAATGACTTCTTACATTACTTATACTACCTGCCTATGTCTGATCTACGTACCATATGCCATATGCTTATGTGTGATACGTATGTTGAAATAGGGGTGCATACATTCCCAATATGGTATCCTAACCTGATGCTGATCCTAACCGACTTAGAAAATACCCTTATAATGCAGGTATAGTATGCGTATCACTTATTTTGCTAGGATATGATCATTCAACTTCGCAGGTACATTATACCACTTACGACCTTCGACGAGAGTACGACATCGTTAATCCTACGTACGTATTCTGACGTCATGGTGTTATCCGGGGAAGTGAAGCCCCGTCATCCATATTGGTATGCCCGTGTTCTGGGCATATATCACATGGATGTATGGCTTCGTGCTGAAGGTTCAATGAAGAAGCACGAAATCGAGGTTCTCTACGTCAGATGGCTGGCACCCTTGCTCGACCACCAGTCAGGGTTTCACTGCGCTCGTCTTCCACAGGTCGCTTTTGTTGATGAGTCCGACCGCGATGCATTCGGGTTTCTTGACCCTGGCCAGGTCATCCGAAGTGCTCACTTGATTCCGGCTTTTGCTGCCGGCCGCGGAACAACCTATCTTCGCCAAGGAATGTCATTCGCACGTCAAGGTGATGAATCAGACGACTGGGAGGCATACTACGTTGGCATGTAAGTGCCATCATCCATCTCATTATTTACTCAAGCCGTTCAACGCTCAGATTTGTCGATCGAGACATGTTCATGCGTTATACGCACCATGGAATCGGCCATCCTACCGCTGTGCGGGAGCTGACAAGAGATTGTGCCAATGCTGAGCTTGCGGAATACTCCTCACAATTGCAGGATGAGGACGATGAAAACGAGGCTATTCAACACTACCATGGCGATGGCGAGGAGGGCGAAGATGATGAAGACGAAGATGAAGACGAGTGGGATGTTGAAGACTTCAACGAGCATGATCCTGAGTGCGAGGAAATGGACGAGGACGAGGACGAGGACGAGGAAGATGATGACCATTTGTCATTTTGAACAGCTGAGTTTTGCCAGTCCTCGTGAACGGCCCACTAGTAGCACGCTCTGTTGCTTGATCTTGGCTCATCCGATACTGTAGCGATGCAATTCTGCAACTAACTATGTGACATGTACAAGTACGTAGGCCTAGGCCTCAATATTTTAACCGATGATCCATCGTCACAGTGCCGCAGTGCCTTAGCAGTGTCAGTATTTCGAGTTCTTACTTACATAAGTAATCGCACCCAGTTCGTCTTGACATAAACCACCACAGGAAATGACCGTTTTCTACATCTTCTCACAAGCTGATCTGCTATCAAGCAATACTCGTAGTATCTTCTCAGTCAGACGGATCTTTTCAAGCACTTTGTCAATATCAAGGCGCGTTGTGTCACGTCATTCCCATCATACTCTGCTCACCGTTCCGCAGAAAACTCGTGATCCACAATATGCTGCTTTATTGAACTCGCAGCCGACACCAAAGGGTAGAAAGAAGTTTGAGAAGGAAGAAGATGAAGAGTTGTTGAAAGATGGTGGATTCGCTGCGGATGGAGACGAC
>JRHT02000220.1:0-47480 GCA_011800875.2 Suillus brevipes Sb2 | reverse complement strand
CACTTGAAAGAGTATAGGAGTACTAGGAGCGACTACACTAGGGAGCGTCTTACAACTGAATTGGTCTGACTTAGATGTAGTAGTAAGTGACGTCACTCTGTCCATCTTGTAAACAAAGGAAGTCAGACCTCGAAGTAAGCCTACAGAGTGTTAACGAGAGAGCGTATATGATCCAGCAGTAGGCTTAGTTGAGTAGAAAAAGATGAAGAGTGAACGACCCTGTTATGTTTGAGTGTGGCGTTGGAAATTTGGCAAGTGCGGCAAGTATGGCATTGAATTGATACATGAGTGTTGATTAATCAGTCACGGAAGATATACCTTACGACAAACGTGGTGAATGCATACAAAGTTAACTGCTAACATGAACACCATTATGGTTGCCATTCGTTGTGCCATCCTGGCGGGGCATGTCGACGCGCTCCAAGCGCCATCGAGGCGGCATCCTCAGCCGTCCATGAGACCAACAGGAACAATAGCACAGGAATGCATTGCACCAATGCACATCTGGGAGCGAATCAATGTCAGATGTGTCGTTTTCCTGCGGTATGGTAGCCTGTTGGCTAGACGGATGTCGGGTATCATCTACTTTCTTGTATTCTGGTAGTTTGACAGCAGCAAGTCGCTGTAGTGCACAAATTAGAAAAAGGAACTGGAAAGTAAGAAAATTACATTACAGTGAATTTTCGGCCGGGAGCGACTTCAACGACTGGTGGTGTGAGGGTGTGTTTGGGCGCGACGGGTGGTGTTGCATGCTGGGGCGGCCGGGTGAAAATGTGTCGTAGGTGAGTTTTGAAGGTGTTTGTGGTGGTGATTGGCGGTGAGGTGGTAGGTGGTGCAGGTGAAGCTGAAGGAGCTGAATGAGGGGTTCTCGTCAGGGCGAGCCTGAGTTTTTTCAGGCGCCTATGGCGCTTTTGAGGTCGTGGGCGGGAGTTTTGAGAATGCTGTGATGAATGATGTGAGAGAGAAAATAAAAATGATTCGCTGTTGCACGCACTTGATGCATTCCGTGGTAGAAATTGGGTTCTGCATCATAGCCATCTTGTTCTTGCCCGGGAATCTCTGCCTGCATAACGATCAGTAGCGAAATATTCGCAGAAGGAAGTACATACACCAAGAATACGGTCATCTTGCGCAGTCAGCGCGTTACATTGTTCCTTGAATTCTGAGTGAAATACAGGTAAGTATGATAGCCGCGGGTGATGTCACTGAAAACTTGCCGTTGGACCAGTCGAGGCAGCTAGCCTTCGCAGATTCGTCGATGGCGTCCATCATGTAATTGCGTGCCTCAAGGGCTTCATGAGATTTGCCTGCTGAAAGGAAAGCCTGGCATCGTTTCTGGTGTGCAGTCAACCGCAAAGCCTCAAGATCCCAGCCGAATAGCTAGTCAAAGTAATCACTTATGAAAGTATTTCAGGATGTACATATTGACGTACCACCACCAAGTCTTCGTATAATAAATGAAAGTTCAACTTCAATTTTGATGAGAAAGCGCTGGAGTTGATAGCGGCAGTGAAGTGATCGGCCGCATCGTCGTGACGCGCGCCATCGAAAGCATCGATTCCGAGCTGAATGCGTAGGTATGCCTGATGTGCGAGTTGCAAAGATCAGCGTCAATGACCGCATGACACTCACCTCCACGACACGACACCCGAGAATATCGACATCAGGACAGGCGGCAACGAGTTCTGTGACGAGAAACATTGCTTCCTCATGTTGAGCTGCATTGAAGAGTGCGATGGACTGAAATGCGGAATGAAGCAGAGGATATGTGAGACGAACTTGACCTACCTTGATTAAGAGAAGAAAATGGTTGGTGTTCAAATCTTGGTTGGTGAACATGGATGCGACGTCGAATGCTGCCCTTGCCTCCCGGACAAGGCCTTGTCCACAGAGGGCGATGCCTTTGGAGATGTAGCCTGTCAATGAAGGCTGAATGCTGATGGACTGTGCGAATGCAAGTCAGCCTTTTTGTAAGGAAGCTATGATGAGTCGATAATACTCACCTTGATTGCATCCTCAAGGGCGTGGTCCCAGTTATGTTTTCGGGCCATAACGAATGAGTGATGCGCATATGAAGTATAGTCGTTGGCGTCAGTGTGGATGTTTTGGGTGAGTAAATCTTCAGCGGTAGACAGGTCCCCAGTTATACAAGCGTCGCGGGCTGTCGTGATTGCTAGTATCTGCACAAAGGATGCTCGAGTGTTGTTATGAGAGTGAAGAATAGAAACTCGCCTTTGAATGAGCACCCTTAGGTACTTCCCACTCCGAGATCTTGTTATCATAACCTCCGCTGAGGATATGCCTGCCGTCCACTGAGAACGTGATAGAAAGTGGCGCGAATGAGTGCTGGAAGATGCCGATATTTCGCCGATCTGAGAGCCGCCAGAGACAGACATGCTTCTCATCAGATGCAGACGCGACGAGGGTGCCAGTGGGATCAATGGCAATGGCGTAAATATAGCTGGTTAGGCCTTCCCAGGGATGACCGACCTGCTGCCAAGTTAATGAATCCCACTCTCGTATGGTAGGGTCGTATTTATCTCCTCCTGAGAGAAGGCGTGTGCCATCCGGCGTCCACGCGAGTGACATGTTCCAATTTGTGTGACCCTTGAGAGCTGCGACGCGTTCCCTTGTGCCTGGATTGTAAATTTGGATATTGTCGTTTGTTGCGATGGCAAGAAGTTGACCAGATGGCGAATATCGAATGCAGTAGGCACCACACTCGATTGGAACACCTTGCATCTGCCATGTTTTGGTACACCAAAACTTTGTCATGCCGTCATCTGAAACAGTGGCCAGCACCGTGCCATCCGGAGAAAAATCCATCGAGCTCATGTGATAGGAGTGGGCTTTGATGGGTTTGGTGAGTGATTCACCAGTTTCACCGTGCCAGGCGATGATCTCTCCGCCGTCATCGCCGCTTGCTATAATTTGACCATCTCGTGATACCGCCAATGTCAACACCCGACTGCTATGCCCCTCCATCTTCTTCAACACAATGCCTGTCTTCAAGTCCCAAAGACGAAGTGTCTTATCGTCCGAGCCCGTAACCATTCGTCGCATATCGGGGAAAACTGCGACTGCCCATACGGTATCCTCATGATCTTCAAAAGTTCGAAGGGGTGTGGTGCTTGGAATGAGCTGCGACATTTTGCTGGAGGTTGTCGAGGGTTTGTGGGCGTCTTTCTCTAAGCTGCACAGGTGCGTGTATTGTGTGTTTTTATTATGCTGTCTCATGCTAACCTACCCCGTTTACATAGACGCCCAAGACACGTATTTGTTCGCCTCATCATCATTCCAGCAAGAATGCTCCCTAGTACGAGTCATAGCCGCCTTCCTCGTCTGACTCCTGTATTTACAGCTTCCAGAACGTATCCTCTCGTATTCGATTGTGATGGTGCACTTGCTACTTTCCGGTCCTCGAATTTGGCTGAAAGCTATCTATCCTAGATAGCCACATGAATACCATTGTTTTGGTATTGACTCGGAGCAGTTTCTCCATCACTTCATCGTGTCACTTGCCCGAGTGCACATGGCTTACTGGAACATCATCTCATCTCGTCGATTTCCAAGTCTGTGTTTGCATCAAATTTCTTTCTTCATTCTCAAATCCGCTTCTGACGTGGAGGAGTGTCCGTCTTTCAAGACGTGTTTTGTTCAAATCGTGAATTTTCAATGTTGTCACAGGCTCACAGCCATGCTCCGAGCGCTTTGCTTCTCAATCATCTCATTTTCTCAGTCAACTCCTGGCCCATTACCTCTCACAGTGTCTATTCGTCTTTCAACCATGCACCATCAAAGTGTGCAATATGGTCATCACACTCTGCTAACATCGGGTGAGCTCTCACTATAGCCAAAGCTGTGCGAGCATTGACGTGTCATTGTAATGTTCAGAAATGTAATGTTATCGATCAACGATTACATTGACTCAATCTTCGGCCTTACGATATCAGGTGAAAATCACCACTTCAATCAATCATTTAGAGTGCAAGACCTTTCTCGTATTGTCTGTCTCAGAGTCCACCATGCCAGTCCCTGACCAGCTGATGTTCCAGGTTTCGCGATCCCTCACCTTACGACTTGCTGCACTTGGATAGCGAGTCTGCACATCATGCCTATCATAGTGCGTCTTTGACTCTTGAGATGAGAGGACAATAATAACCTGATCAATCTCAGACGACAGTCAGTCCAGCCAGCCATGCTGTAGGCCTGAGGATATATTGTACGGTAATACTTGTCGGCGGGGCATGCTGATGATCACCCGGTCTTCCCCTACAGACCAATGACTATCCCAAAACTACCACTGCAAAGTTCAAGCCGCATCTGGAGCTCATGGAACCATGCGACTCGCTGTCAGACGTGCTCAAGTTGATCTTCAATTTACAGAGAGACAGTGTTGAGGTATGGGCTCACGCTACAAGAACATACTCCAGCTCATTGCAGCAAGGACATTACCACGAGTCGATCTTCCAATCCAAGTGAGTCTTGTCTTTTGCTCTCAGCGCTTACTATTAGTGCCACCAGAGCCTGCATCCTCACCCGTTTCTCCTCTCTGTCTCGCCTAAACTTTATTCGCGGTCTCCATATCCCCATCTCACATTTTATCCTACATCTCAGCCCACCCTTTTTCACGCCAATAATACCAGTATTTGAGAAGGTCAGTCAATTCAAACTCGAAGGTGGTTCCTCGATGTATTCGTTTCGTGATCTTAACATTCTATCTCCGTTCATCAGCGGAAAATCTCTTCCAAGCGCCAACCCCGGACGCGATTCGAAACGCGATTCCAGGTTTATCGATTGTTCGATGTACCACTCGAATCATTTCGAATCATTTCAGCTCTATCGAATGTTAGGCAATGGAGAAATCGCCAGAAAGCTTAAATCATCATGCAGGACCTCTGTGAGTGACACGCTTCTCCTCAATGTACATATTCACTAACATGTCGTAGATCTGTCCTTTCCTCCCGCTCGTGGTGTCCAACCTTCACTCGCACTATAGGCTGCTACTGTACATGCTTGCCGAATTCAAGAGGTCGCGCTGTTTGATGTACGTGGTGTTATCTGCTGCTTCGGGTTAAACTCGCACGACGAATAATCATATCCAATAGGCAATTGGTATTGCCAAGCTCACTTGCACGTTAATATCTGTGATCACGCCTGAGCTGGTAGTGTGTACGGGAGGTGATTCTGGAGGAAGCATTCCTCCAATTGCATCATCATGGATGTCGGCGTTCTCACCATGTATCGCTAGGGCTAATTCAAGAGACCTACAAACTTGTTACAGAGCATTCTCAACGAATGACATCGAAAGGTGTCATTTGCAACGCACAAGCCAGGCTTTACATATGGAGGATGCGAAATAATCTAAAGGACGGACTGGTCACGTATCGATAAATACTGCTTCGCGTCAATGTAGATATCAGAACAAGATGAATGATAGAAGTGAAATACCAGCAGACATTCACAAATTATGCTAGCAACAGCAACGTCCATGATCTCCAGGGTCTACCTGAACTGTTGCTGCTTGCTGTTGCTGTTGAACGTTGGGATCTGGTGAAGGAGGTCCATGATAGTCTTCATCGCGTATCAAGTCGTTGTCGACATCCTTAGGAGCACCCGCGGCAGCATTACGCTGCAGATCTACGTATCAGACATCTAAGACACGGTGATAAAAATCGGCCGCGCGTACCTGCAGACCCTGCGCAAAAGGAACATCGACGACGGGTGGTGTTGCATGCTGTGGTGGCCGGGTGAATATGTGTCGTAGGTGAGTTGTGAAGGAGGTGGCGACAGTGACCGGCGGTGGGGTGGTGGGTGGTACAGGTGGAAGATCTGAACGAGGGGTTCTCGTCAGGGCGAGCCTGAGTCTTTTGAGGCGCCTATGGCGCTGTTGAGGTCGTGGCCGGGTATTTTGAGAAAACTATGATGAACGGTGTGAGAGAGAAACGAAGGAAGATATATTATACGCACTTGATGCATTCCGTGGAAGAAATTGGGTTCGACATCGTAGCCACCTTGATCTTGCCCGAAAATCTCTGCCTGCGTAACGGTCAGTAGCGAAATATTTGAGGAAAGGAGTGCATACGCCAAGAATACGGTCATCTTGCGCAGCAAGCGCGTTACATCGTTCCTTGAATTCTGAGTGAAATGCAGGTAAGTATGATAGCCGCGGGTGACGTCAATGAAAACTTACCGTTGGACCATTCGAAACTGCTAGCCTTGGCAGGTTCGTCAATGGCATCTATCATGTGTTTGTGCGCTTCAAGGGCTTCATGAAATTTGCCTGCTGAAAGTAAGGCCTGGCATCGTTTCTGGTGTGAAGTCAACCGCAAAGCCTCAAGATCCCAGCCGAATAGCTGGACAAAGCAATCACTTATGAAAGTATTTTGGGATGTGCATATTGACGTACCACTACCAAGTCTTCGTATAATAAATGAATGTTCAACTTCAATTTTGATGAGAAAGCGTTGGAGTTGACAGCGGCAGTGAAGTGGTCAGCCGCTTCGTCGTGACGCGCGCCATCGAATGCATCAATCCCGAGCTGAACGCGAAGGTATGCCTGATGTGCGAGTTGCAAAAATCAGCATCAATGACCTAGCATGACCGCATGTCACTCACCTCCACGACATGACATCCGAATAAATCGACATTAGGACAGGCGGCAGAGAGTTCTTTGCCGAGAAACATTGCTTCCTCGTGTTGAGCTGCGTTGAAGAGTGCAATAGCCTGGGGTACTGAATAAGGAAAGAAAACACGAAATAAATTTAATGTACCTTGATCAAGAGAAGAAAATGGTTGGTGTTCGAATCTTGATTGGTAAACATGGATGCGACGTCGAATGCTGCCCTCGCCTCCCGGACAAGGCCTTGTCCGCAAAGGGCGATGCCTTTGGAGATGTAGCCTGTCAATGAAGGCTGAATGCTGATGGACTATGCGAATGCAAGTTAGCCTTTTTGTAAGGAAACTATGATGAGTCGATATTACTCACCTTGATTGCATCCTCAAGGGCGTGGTCCCAGTCGTATTTTCTGGCCATAACGAATGAGCGATGCGCATATGAAGTATAGTCGTTGGCGTCGGTGTGAATATCTTGGGTGAGTAAATCTTCAGCGGTAGACAGGTCTCCTGTTATACATGCATGGCGGGCTGTCGTGATAGCGAGTATCTGCACAAAGGATGCTCGAGTGTTGTTATGAGAGTCAGGAATGGGAAACTCACCTTTGGATAAAAACTCTTAGGTATATCCCACTCTGAGATCTTCTTATCATGACCTCGAGAATATGCCTGCCGTCTACTGAGAACGTGACAGTATATACCGAGAATGAGTGCTCGAAGACGCCAATATTTTGCCGATCTGAGAGCCGCCAGAGACGGACATGACCGTCAAGAGATGCAGAAGCGACAAGGGTGCCGGTGGGATCAGTGGCAATGGCGGTGATATAGCTAGTATGGCCTTCCCAGGGATGACCGACCTGCTGCAAGGTCAATGGAGCCCACTCTCGTATCGTAGGATCGTCTTTGTCGCCACCTGAAATAAGGCGTGTGCCATGGGGCGTCCACGAGAGTGACAAGTTCCAATTTTTGTGACCCTTGAGAGCTGCGACGAGTTCCCTTGTGCCTGAATTATAAATTTGGATATTTTCGTTTGTTGCGATGGCAAGAAGTTCACCAGACGGCGAATATCGAACGCAGTTGACAACACCACACTCGAATGGATCACCTTGTATCTGCCACGTTTTGGTACACCAAAACTTCATCATGCAGTCATCTGAACCAGTGGCCAGCACCGTACCATCAGGAGAAAAATCCACCGAGTAGATCTCATCGGAGTGGGCTTTGATGGGTTGGGTGAGTGATTCACCGTTTTCACTGTGCCAGGCGATGATTTCTCTACCATTATTGCCACTTGCTATAATTTGACCGTCTGGTGATACAGACAACGCTCGCACCGCACCGCTATGCCCCTCCATCTTCTTCAACACAACGCCTGTCTCCAAGTCCCAAAGACGAAGTGTCTTATCGTCTAAGCTCGTAACCATTCGTCGCATATCGGTGAAAACTGCGATTGCCTGTACGATATCCTCATGTTCTTCAAAAGTTCGAACGGGTGTAGTGTTCGGAATGAGCTGCGACATTTTGCTAGAGGTTGTCGAGGGATTGTGGGTGTCTTTATCTAAGCTGCACAGGTGCGTGTATTGTGCGTTTTTGATGCTGCTTCTTCACGCCAACCTACACTTTGTTTCCATAGACGCCCAAGACACGTGTTTTGTTCACCTTATTATCATTCTAGCAAGAATGCTCCCTACGAGTCATAGCCGCCTTCCTCGTCCGACTCCTGTATTCACAGCTGCCAGATCGCAAATCTGCGCATTCCAAAGGCAGAACGCTGTCTCTCAGCGCAATATGCGAATCTGCGTGGCTCTGACGGGTGTCTTTTGGCTCACCTTTGCAACTATCCTGCTCAACCCCTCGAGATATAGACTGGACATACAGTTTACGGAAAATGGTGAGTCGATTATTTATTTGGACTGTGTTGTTGATTACTGGATGCACATGTTTTCGTCCTGATGCTAGAAGTGTTGTTGCTGTCAACAGGCACCCGGTGTTCATCGACGCTATCATTCAGACGAATGGAGCTGGTTTCGTCGGCACGCGTGGTTCTACGATGTCCATGATTGAGCGGTGGGGGACGCCTGGAGCTGATGACCACTGAGGTGATCGGAGTGCTGGGATAGAAACGTCAAAAATCACTGGGTTACAGTGAGCGTTATTTCTGTATTTTAATTGATGATGCGCGTAATTGCTTGCCTGAACACAGGGATTATCCTTATCTGATTTCAGGGTTAAAGTAAACTGCCATCATCTCCTCCTTTGAATTCCTTGAACCCCGAAGGATCCATGGCAAGACGGTCTTGGTGAGCTGAGTCTCCGCCGAGCCTTGGAAGTATCCACTGCACTCCGAGTGTTTAGTTCCGTATCATTGTATCCTTGCTACCCGTGGAGGTTACTTTCAACAAGCTAGTCTGATTGAACGAGTCCAGGTGCTGTTTTTGCGTTTTGTGCTTTCAAGTTATTGATATGTTTTCATCAGTTTGCTTTGAAGCCGATTTCCGCATGGTAAATATGTTAAATGATGGGTGTGTTGCGGGCGGTATGTAGCTACATTTCAGGAGGGTGTAGCTGTCCTGATGGACGTTGTTGTCATAGATGACTCAGTATGTCTATCTCTACGACGGTCGAACACCTGCTGACACGTGTCCAGTATCCACAGTCCAGCCGGTCATTCAGGGAGCCTAGATCAATGCTCAACATAGTGCACGGAACTCGAGCATGACAATTAATTTGCCCAATACTACGCATGCACGTATAGAGGTCTGCATCATGCACGGACCAACAGCAAAAAACGCGCAGCAACATTGCATGACGTGGTGGATGCAAAAATAGCCACTGAGAACGCCTGCTGATATAAAAACAGGCAGCATCGTCACCTACTAACGTCGTGTCTGCCAATGCCACATCTTAGTAGAAAGGCTCGGAATCAAGTCAAAAAAATCCCACCATGTATCATACTGAAATGTGTTCACGCCTCGACGGCGCCAAGTCAGGTTGACATAGAGGACGGCTCGTACGTGCCCCACAAATTCTACAGCTATTTTCAGTACTGAAGTCGAGTCCGCATACCAGGACCGACGATAAAATCACCATCAAAGTCGTTTTACCATCTCGCGAGATTCAGAATACTGAAATCTCAAGAGACACACAGGTGGACAAATTCGTTGCTGATTTAAGTCAGACACTCGGAGAACATCCCAATTTAAGTCAGACACTCGGAGAACATCCCAGTTCTATCATGGCATTTTTTGGTGTAATATTATTGTGAAACGGCCAGAGTATCAGATCGTATGACATTAGGAATGGCGACACCATCATACTTCGCGTGATGCCGCTCCTCAAAACGCCAATCATTTATCTGTACTCGCCCTCCGACATCGACGTTTCTGTCAAGCTCTCCCTCATCCCAGAATGGAGCCTCTCTGTCATCTATCCTGTTGTTACCATCGAAGACCATGGTCAGCGGTTAGAATGGAATGTCCGCACCCATCAAGATGGAAGTCTGACTGAACACAATTCTGGTTCAGATGTGTCGTACTTGTTTTGGGAGGCGAAGTAAGTCCCCGATGCTACATGATTCACTCTTCTAACTTCGTATCACTTTTTGCAGGGCAATCTGGAGGCATTTTCCCTTTCACCAGCATCCAAACCGCAACCAGTGGATATATTCAATCCAATATCCAGCAGCCTCGACGATATGGATTCGGTTGTCATTCCAGTGGGCAAAGTTGCCGTTTACCTTGATAAATCACTCAAGGCTCTGGGACTCCACACCGAAGCAAGAACATCATTTATAACGTGCGTATATATGCACTACCTCTGCTTTTAAAATCATAAACTCGTCACTAAACTGCCGTGGTAGCTATTGGCTACCATCATTCCTGAAGCATGAATACATTGCCCTCCGATTCGTTGCTCAAGCGGCATACGAACGCGCGGCTTCTTTGAGCGTTTCTCCGCAACCCGACGTCGTGACTCGCGTATCCATGTTGTTCAAAGGTATCCGGAAGGAGGACTTAGGAGATTGGGCTAATGCACAAGTGCAAGCAGCGAGAGACGCTGGGTGGTGGGTGGATGTGGTTGGAGTTGATCCTGCGAGAGCCGGTGATGCAACTTTGTTCAGGGTGTTGGAGTGGGGCGGGATGGAGGTTCTCGTTTAATATTCCATCGGACGCTCAACTCACATATTCCACTTGTCAGATTTGAGTCAGATCACTCATTTTGTGTTGTTGTTATCAATCGTTCATCAAGGCCAGGAGTCGAAGAATCTTCAAGTTGATGTCAACTAGTGGCGCGTTCGACAAACCCTTCCTAGCATGGAAGTCCGAGACAACCAGTTCCGTTGAATCAAGAGCCACCAAACGCTGACCTCCTTTAAGATCTTTAGTCTAACTGGTAGGTTAATGTAGTCTCCTCGTAGAACTACCTTTCAACTTCGTGGTCTCGATGACTCTCGAACTCCAAAGTCATTTGTGAAGTCTGGGGAATAGGATGCGCTGCTAGGCCCCACTGAAATGAAAACGAAAACAGTACTAATATTGATAATGTAACTTGATAAATTGGATAGCTTTCGTCTCCAGGATCTGATAAGTACCATACAACATTCACAAGGTGCATAGCTTGGTGCGAAATAGTCCGTAAAGCTCACAACATCGGGAGAATGATATGAAGCTAGGGTAGTAAATGATCTCATGACTGATGCGAGGTGGGGCGACGATGACCAAAGAAGAATCCGCAGCAGTTCACTTCGTAAGAAGTATCTCCTGTCCCACCACTCGAGGCTTGTGTCACGGTTTCGGTCGGTCGTCCTTGAGACACTTGTGTGCCCGACACGGGCTGTGGTTGACCTGCTTGCGCAGAACTGCCAGCTTGATTGCCATTCGCATGTTGCGCAGCTGCAGCTGCAGTTGCCTCTGCGCGGGCCACTTCTGCTGCGCTGGGAGGGGAAACATAAATTCTCTGCAAATGTATTAATTTCCACGATATCAAAAGAGGGATGGAGGCCACTCACATTTTTCTTGCGACCGGCAGCTACTTCAACGGTGCGTATGGAGCTACTTCCTCTCAACAAGTTGAAATTCCGCCGTCGAGGTTCGAGCGGTATTGATTGTGGCGCATTAGGTTGAGTGCTCAATTGCAGAAAGTTGCGCCAATGATGGGCAAACGATGGGCGCGCAGGAGAAGCTGCGGAACGAGGCTCGGTGTTGGTATCAGCGTCCCAGAAATCCTTACCCTACACAAATGTTAGAATTGCGGAAGAAAAATGAAAGACTATACTGACATATTTTGCCAAGCCTCCAGGTCTGTGGTTGGGCTGCTGCTTGGAGACCTGACTACTAGCGTGCAAGATCTAACAAAAAAATAACCAAATGATAAGGGTGTTCACAGCTGATTGGCGTACAGCATCTTTTGATCGAACTGGACGTCCCTGGTAAAGAAGTGAGATACAGCGCGAAAGGAAACCCCGATGACTTGCCTTGGGCTCAGCATTGCTTGGCCCATCTGCACTCTGAAGGACGATGATTGAAATCCCACTTAGAAAAGACGCGGAAATAAAACGAATGCACTGACATGATCGTCACCCCGGCGTTTAAGTGCTGCCGCATCCAGGCTCCACACATAGATTTTCGCATCTGGTCCAGAGATAGAACTGGCAATATACTGTCCATCTGAGGACATGACAACAACATCGACTTGATCGTCGTGCCAGAGTGGGTCTCCGAGTTGCTGATTAATTTCAAGGTCCCAGATGCGAACTGAGTAGTCATTTGATGCGCTGACAAGATGAGATCCATCGGGAAACAGACAAAGAGATGTGACGTGGTTGGTATGACCTCGGATAACGACGAGTTCTTTCCCGTCAACCGATTGCCATTTTCGGATGGTGCCATCGAATGACCCGGAGAAGATGTATGCGCCATCCTTGGACCAACACAGCGACGTCACCCCGCCGTCATGTCCCTTGATCTCGATAAGCAGCTCGCCGCCCTTTGACCACACAAGGATTCTGTCGTCATTACCACCGGTCGCGAATTTGTCGCCTTGTGGAGAATATTTGATCGTCCATATCCATTCACCGCTCCCCCTAATCGGGAGTGCAATTTGTCGGCCAGTGCTCGTGTTCCATCGTCGTATGGTGCCGTCTTCTGATCCACCTGCTACCTCCGCCCCATTCGGTGACCAATCAAGGCACCGGCACCTCACTTGATCATTATTCCCCTCCCATGGCTGACCCACCAAGCTCCCCTCCTTTATGTTCCACAGTCGTACTCTGCCATCTCCGCATGCACCTGCGACCATCAACCCATCCGGAGACACTGCTATTGTGTTTACAATTCCTCCCTCAATATCGAAAGGCATTCCCACCGGCTTTCCAGCTCTTGTCCACTGGCAAATTGCAACATCCGAGACACTCAGTATGTCGCCACTGGCGCCCAAGCAGGCAAGGTTTCTGTTCAACCACGAGCTGCCATTCTTGATGATGCACTCTGGCATCAAGCTCCCTGCTGGACGTTCTGGCCTGGGTTTCTCCCACGATGTGGTCCGAGTGTTGTTGGTGACGAAGTAGGACCGACCCAGTGGTGAGATGTACCATTCCCATCCAGGAATGAGCTCCCAGGAGTTGTCTATGGTCTATTGTGAGTGCCTCGCTCTCATCCCACTTTCATTGCTCACCTAGTCGCACTCCTGGCAGAGGTCTGTGTTCTGTAGACATGAAGAGCGCGTCGTCCCAATATGATGGTTTGGCGTCTCCTTCCTCCTTATCCTCTGTCCACCCAGGAGGGAGCGCCTCATTCCCTCCTACTTGATATTGAGTCGGTCAATTGGTTTCACAACGTGCCCGCTCACCTTCCCAAAGTGCATCCTGTCGATGCTGTGTACCATAGCGTGGCGGATACTTTTCGCTCTTTTGGGGAGCAACTGGTCTTGATGAGTCTGACGGCTGTCCTTTATTTACCTCTCTCTGTTTTGCTGATGTGCTTGAACCGGCCTTTGCATCCAATATGACCATGATTGGGGACGTTGATAGTAAAGGCAACGAAGAAACCTGTTAGATATGCTGTTTGCATGCTGTACTTGAGGCGCCCGGCTTAGGTCATAATTTGTGCAGTGAGATCTTGTGATCTTAGGCGTCTGTTTTGAAATAGATCAATAGCTGGCCAGCTCAGTAAACCATATTTCCCTGATTGTAAGTTTTCGTCACATTCGGACTGTCAATGAAAAGTTAATGGCACGGACATGGTTCCAGTCATATCTATGTAGATAACCATAGCACCAAAGGCCACACTTAACGCAGCCCCATTCGCTCCATTACTCACTCACATCTGACGGCGTCACCAACCCACTATCCCTGTCCTCCAGCCCATCCCTCAAATCCTCCACCGAATCAATCTTCTCAATACCCAACCCCTCACGCTCCAGTCGGTGGGATACCCGCATGCGTCATCCGCACAGGTAACTCCACAAGACTCTCCACACCGCCCAAACTCTCAGCGAGCACGAACAACCAGTTTCGGCAGAAGTGCCCTGCACTCCTTGCACCACGTACACGGAATGAGACCAGCGCATGGTTCGATGACAGCAGGGTGCTCTGGAAGTACTCTCATAGATCATTAGAAGACTTCATACAGCCCAAGTACCCTGGTATCCATCGTGTTCCCAGCAGAAGTCTTGCCTTTAACCTGTGCAGTGATACCAGGATCCGAAGCAACCCTCTTGAATTTGTCGTTGCACTGCCGCCCTAGTAAAAATGCACCAAAAGGTTGTTTAAGGTGAACTATTGAAAACAGTGCTCGCGAGCGTGAATCAGCGTCGGGCTTGGGTGCAGGACTCCTGTTCTCACTCGTCACGAAAATCTGGAGGGTGTGATTCTGCGCGTCAAGGCTTCGACATGTCCTGTGGTGACGAAAGGGCCGTGCTGCAAGGATTGCGTTCTTGCCAGCTAAATAGGTGACCACGACATGACGAGTCAGAAACGAAACTGGATCGAAGACAGGACAGCTTCGTCATGCATTGAAAAAAGACATGAAATCACTACAGAATATCGAGCATTTAGTAGGTGACCTCATGACTGATGCGAGGCGGGACGACCACAACTGAAAACCCACCTTGATAAGAAACATCTCCTGTCCCACCACTCGGCCCTTGCGTCACAGTTGCTGTCGGTTGTCCTTGAGACAATGGTATCCCCGGCACAGGCTGAGCTTGACCTGGTTGCCATTATGGCAAGTCTCTGCCAATGAATTAATTCCCATGATATCAACAAGGATCGATTGCAAGTCAGTTACCTATTTCTTGCAGCCCGCAGCTACTTCAATGGTGCGTATAGAGCTTCCTCCTCGAAATAAGTTGGAATTCCAGCGCCGAGGCTCCAATGGTATTGATTGTGGCGCGTTTGGGGGGCGAGCGCTGAAACGCAGCGAAACGAGAAGGTCGCGCTAATGAGGGGTGGATGATGGCTCGCTGGAGGAGCTGTATGACGAGGCAGCGTGGTGTTGGTATTGGCGGTTATTCGTGCTTTAATACTGTAGGAAGGAACGACCAGCTGGCCCATCCGAGGAGAAGAATATCATTGCCTTCATCCTTGTTGAGGATCTCGCGTCATCGAAGGCGGGCGTTAGTAGTATGAGATGGACTCTGGTTGACTCTGGGGCTTCTAAGTTCGGGCCGCACAAAACAAGGGTATCCAACAAGGCTTGGTCAGAAGAAGAGAAGTGCTGGAATCGAAAAGGCGTACTGTACACAAGATATCATTCGTTGTTTCGTTGACGGATCGCAGTGTTGGGCTGGTCTGTCTGATAGTCTCCTGACGAATAAAAGGGGGATGGCTGGTCAGTGAGAGACCAGTATAACGGGTCGGACAACGCTTGGCAAAAAAAAAAAGTTAGATTTGGATAACTTATAGATCGTACTTGCAGATGACCCAGCTGTATGATCAACATACATTCGCGTATATATCAAATCAAATGTGTACATTCAGAGCGTGCAAATAAGGCTTGAAGCTTGCGGACCAGCTGATAGCTATCAAACAGACAAGCACATTGAAACTGAGAAAAGAGTCGGAAAAGAGTAGGAAAAGAGCAAACAATATGTGAGTACGAAAAAGGAAACTGAAGCAACAGCCGGCCCCGGCCGGGTTCATTAGCCCACTAGCTACAAGAACTCACGCGTCAGCGCCATAAACCATACTGCACCGATGCTGAACACGACTCACTGCACACCAAGGAAAGACCTGTCGTGCCGGTTAGTCATCTGGTTGAATCCAGGACACAAACAACTGAAACTCACGCATTGTTGTATTCTAGGGCAGGTGCTGCATTGTCTATCATGGATGCACCATGAGGCACACTCATTGGAATCAGCGTCAGTGGCAGAGATTGATGGTGTTAAAGCAGCAACGACGACGAGGACAATTGTAGAGGAGAAACGCATTGTGAGTGAAGATGTGATATGGGATCAAATATGCCTGAAGGTAACACCTTGCTTTTATATACCGAATAATGTTCTTCCGATGTTTATGGGTATGCAATTTTAGGAAGGGCCTAATCATTGTTGACCGAACGTTGATTCACCAGAATCTCCTTAATAGCCAAGAAAACACCAAGTGTTTGTGTCTTTTTGAATAGATAACCTGCGGCCCCAACTTTGCCAGCAGACTACCACGCAACATCTGTTGGCAAGAGCCAGGTTCAGATGACGCGGTCGTGACGCGCTCGTGATGCTGCATATTCCAGTTCTTGTGACCGCACTTCCGAGCAACATTTGAAGTGATGGTGAGCATATTTTATTATTTTGCAGCGAGACACCAACCTCATAATATTGGATAGGACAGTGAAGAGAGGGTACTGCGTCTGTCACTGGTACTATTCGAATGCTCTGCGTCATACTGAGTATAAAGTGCGATTGACGTGGCACGAGTGACGAGATTTGCGGTTCTAAAGATTGTCAGTGGAGCAGCAAATCTCAGTTCAGTGAAGTCATCAACGCGATGGCAAAACATGCGTATCTTCAAGCCAATCCAAAACATCGATGATCTCTAATCCACGGCTTTCATGGATCACATTGCAATGGGGCAAGACTACTCCAGAAATCGACAAAATCTCGTGACTATAGACCAATCTCAAACTGAGCTTTCTGCTGAGGACGTATATTGGATGCGCGGACAATTATTGGTCCCATCATCGGCGATGAAGGAAGATCTGCACATTCTCTTCATTTCTTTGCTAATGACGTGTACCTGATCACCTGGATACCAAATAGAACTGCGTTTACGCTATACAACGCAACCTCTCGATAGACAAACGATTGATCAAAAACACGCGGGTGCGCGCCGTCGCGCTGCATCATCGCTTCGTCGAATTACATCCGAAACCCACTGAATCCCCTACATGAACTTTGCGTTCCATCCAAATCGGTCGTCCACCTTAGGTTATACCACGCGCAAGGCTCGATGGCGGTAGGGCGCTGTGGAAGTGCTCTCGTAGATCATTAGAAGACTTCGTGCAGCAACAGCCCAAGTATCCTGGTGTCGTTCAGTCATTAGTAACTAACCCTAAGTTGACAACAGGATGAAAGTGGAACGCAAATACAACTTGTAAATGTGTACCAGACGACAGCAACACGACGTAGAACTAACTATACACCAATATGAATGAAAACCATCCTCTGCTCGAGCGGCACTTTCGTTTTCACGGAGCGTGTAGCACGGTTGAGTGCCCAGGCTGCCTTCGTACAGTCCATGACACCGTCATCCTTCAAATTTTTGAACATATTCGTGTAGAAAGCTTCGACGACGTGTCTCGCGACACCATCATTGACTTCCCACAGTGTGCCAACGACACTCTTGAACCCCGAAAACTGGAGACCAGCAGCAAGATGAACGACTTCGTCAGGCATCTCCTGATCGCCGACAGCGGTATGACAAGCGGATAAGAAGGCGAACTCGGCGTGCGGAATGTCTCTATTCATGATATCGAGCAGCGTCAGAGGTTCATTTCTCATGACGAAATGGGAATTGTAAGGCTGCGTGGTGTCCTGCTTACCATGGCAAGCGAGGTGCACCCAGGTGTTCTCCTGCAAAGCTTCGAGCGCGCCTACTCGTGTAGCTGCCTCGCCAGAAATTATTGTACGGGTGGCTGTCTCAGGGGCGAGCTTGTGGACAAGCTCGAGCTCGCTGTCGACAGCCAAGAGTGCCTTTCCTTTCCCTGCACCTGGTTGACCTTGTCCGATCGCCACAAAGGACGAAGGCACACACTTCTTCATCATCTGTCTAGATCTGATCAGAGCCGAAAGTGTCGGCGTGTAAGAGCAGATGTAGAGATCCTCCAGGCATGGCTCCTTAGACCTATCTGCATTTGTTCGAAACGGGTGAGCTGCGTGGAGAGGAATGGAAGTGAATGCCGCAGTTGGACACAACCAGATTCGAGAGTTGAATTTTAGTTTCAGGTCGTGCTGGAGGATTTTGACGATAGGTAGCATGATCTCGTCCCATACTGTCCGCAAGAGGACTATTAAATCGTTCCGCGGTGCTTTTGGGTCCATGGTAGATGCGTTTCGTATTGCCCTGGCAAAACGATCCTTGAGATCATTCACGTCTTTGAGAGTGATAGATGATAAAGGAATGTGACGGGGCTCTCCTGACATCGGAACAACGATAGCGCTGCACGAGTATTTACTGGCAATGAGGATGATGACCGGGCCATGAAGCGTGGCCGCTTGCAAGTCAGCATATGACGGCGGGAGCAAGAACCGCGAGAAAGTTTGAAGATTCCGGATTTCAGCCACTGTAGCTTCCCACTGTTCCGTAAGATTCCTGTACTCGGTTGCTGCCCGATCAGCAGCAGCTCTGTCAGTGATTGGTGCAGAATCCTGTGATGCATCGGAAACACGCCTGCTCAGCTCCAAATAATTGTGCGCCAGTTTTGGATGTGCTAACTCGAGGTCTTCAACTGGAGTCTTCAGTCGAGAGGCCAGCGACCATTGCTGGCCACGGCCCTGCTCCACGAGTTCCACTGCGTGTCGTAGATTATCCCAGCGGATGGCACATGATGCTGCATCAACGGGGAGTGTTGTGGAATCACGGATGGCAGCGGCAGCTTCGCGCCGTGAAGTTGACGATGATCGTGTCGCCAAATGAGCACCCAGAAGCTCGAAAAACGTTGAGTAGGCCTCTAGTGCGGATCGATGACCATGCTGCTCCATTGCGGCGGTCCAAGTATATGTCAGCTTGATGCGACCTGGGAGTCCTTGAGTGGGGTGCCGCGATGCCAGTCTGAAGTACTCAATAGCGAGTGACAAATCAGGAGGGTTGAGTTGGACTTCGTAACGAGACAAATAGGCCGCCTGAAGCCGCGAATAAGTTAAAAAAATACTCGGGTGCAGTGAAGGAAGAGCCGCTAATGATCTTTGACAGAGATTTATGGCCTTCTCTATATCTTTGTTCTTCCGAGTATGCTCGAAACGAGAGCAAAGCGCTGCGCTCAAATTTTCAAGTTTTATATTGTCTATATGGCCACGCGGCATTGCCCGAAGGGATTCGCGATACCGATCAATGGCCTCGTTAAGATCCTTGATGACATGAAATTTGGCATATTTTTTGTGGTGCGCGACAGCAAGATTGCTCAGCATGGCGGCATGGTCTCGATGTCCATATGGGCGCCATATCAGTGCACCGCGATAGAGTTTAATAGCTTGGTTAATGCTATCACTGTCACCGCGTGAGTGAAAACGAGTGAGGAGGGCGTTCCCTAGGTCGTTCAATGAGATATCACGAGATTTATGCCCAACAGAGCGCAGGCGCAGCGCTTCTTCGTGCAAAGATATGGCCTCATCGAGGTCATTAGGTTTGTCTTGGTGATGGAAGCGGACCAAGAGTGAGGAGGCCAAGCCGTTCAGGTGGGCGATATAGAAACGATCTCCTTCGGGGCACAGGGAAACAACTTCACGACGAAGTTGTATAGTCTCGTCGATATCATCAACATTGCCACGCTGTTTGAATCTGGTTTCCATTGCCGTTGCAAGCAAGTGAAGGGCATTAGGACGGAGTTCTTGGCCCACAGGACAGAGCTCGAGTACATTCCGTAGACGGTGGATGCTTTCATCGGATATGTCGATCGGAAGACCTTTGTATTCCCCGAACACATAATCGACTACACTGTACACGCCGCTACGAAGACAGGAGCCCTCTGGACATATGGGCAATAACTTGCAGCATAATTCTGCGGATTCGTGAATGTAAACAGCGGTACGCTCTCTCCAGTAGCGTGATTTCAGTGCTGTGATGAGATTATAGAGGGATAATGCGTGATCAGGGTGACCCTGGGGACGTAATACAAGGGCTTCGCGGAAGAGGGAAGTTATAGTCTCAATGTTTCCTTGACAAAATTCTCCGATATAGTATGCAAGGCGGGCATACGCGAGGTTGGTGAGAGCCCCCGCATAGTCAGGATGATCAACCGGACGCTGGTCCAGAACCAGCTGGAAATACTCCAAGGCACGGTCCAGGTAAAGGAGCCTCTCGAATTTCACGTATTTTGCAAATTGCTCGTGGCCCATATCTGTGTATCGAGCAATATCGGAGTCTATGAGGGACTACGGTTGGCGTACCGTCAGCAAAAGCTAACAGTAGATACCAGCATCACCCACATGAGACAGTGAGCTGTCCTTATCGTCGCAAGCATTTACAATGGCGGCCTTCAGCGTGAGGGAAGGGTGGACACCACGAACGGATGGGAAGGACAATACTGCGAGATGTTAGTTTGGATGTACATGAACGAGGAAAAAATCACTCACCAAAGGGTTCATCTCCGTTATCAAGTAGCTTGTCCCACGATATTTTGAGTTTCCTGATGAGCTCTCCGCTGCCTAACATTCGGTTAACCTCATACGACGCCCTGATCTCCACTGTGAACATAACTGATGCATGTGATGATCTAGGAACCCGAACATCAGTTCTTAAATCACGTCCAGAAGTGAAATTGTAGATTTAAACATACAGGGTCACAGTATCACCCCACACTACGGATTTGTCGGATGATAGATCTTTGATGGCTGATTTCCAATGTCTCCCCGAGTCAATATTGATGTATATATAGATGCCTGCGGGTATGCGCTTCGAAGGGACTTGAATATTCTTTGCGCTGATAACTGTAGAAAGAGCGTGAGGATGTTGAACTGGATCTATAAAATTAACATGGAGTGACCTACTTTCGAGTCTGATGTATTGGCTTGCAAAGCTATCACGCGTTTTGGTAGGACGAAACAAGCGATTGATACGCAGCATCGGGAATTGAGATGAGTTCAGACTGAAATGGAGGAAAGAACGGAGTGTGGGCGGAACGAGTGATGAGACTGTGCTCGGCTGAGGAAAAGAATTTAAACCATGCTGCACTTGTATTTCCATGTTGTCAATGACAATAGACGCTGGCATGATTGCACTACTAAGCGCTGAGAATGGACATCACCGACCAGGTACATAGACAATGTCATTCTCAGTGTTCTGCGAAAGTAGCCCGCCAGGGATATGCGAGTCCCATGAGAGCGTCTTGTGATGGTTGCCCCTGGAGTCGGTTACATACTAGTACCTGGCAAATTGGCCACATATAGAAACGATTGTATTTCCGAAGGTAATGGCGGTGCGAATGCACAGAAAAGCCGAACAATAATTCTACATGACTTGTCCGATTGACAGTGGATACAATGTGTTAGTCGGCGAACGCAGCTTTCGAAGCTCACCAAATTCTGGTTTATTATGGATATAAGTGAACTCGAGCCCTGTAGGCGTCGAGCCGTAGCCGAGGCTGCGGCAGGGTCCCAGGTGCAATCGCCTTATGCTGAATCGAGTAGAGTTTAACAGAATACCTGTGCACTATTACACAACTATTACAGTAGTTGAAGAAGTTGTTGATGGTTCTCGGGTAACCCCGATGCTAATACAAGGACAATTACATAACACAAGTAGTGCAGCATGTTTTCAATGTGCTGTTGAGTCCAACTCAATTGCTGACCAGAATTATAAAAACTCAAATTTAAAACCGTCATATGAAAACCAGTATTTGGAGTGCCCAGGAGTCATACCTAAAGGGAGGTCATTCAGGTTGAATCTTGTTGTTCTTCATCAGTCAGTCGATACGGTACAGATGGACTAGTCGAATGTATGAACTTCCATCTAAAAACCGTCAGGAAGGAAGTCCGCCGTCGATCATTACCCTTGTATAATCGCCTCAAGGCTCTCTTGGTGAGTTTCTAGGTGAAACCATACACCGTTCTTCAGTCCATATGGTCCTTGCGCACAACCATCCTCTCCATCGATACCCAATCAGGAGCGATCACAGATACGACAAAATTAAGCGACATACTGTTGTATGGCTGGAATCGACTCGTTCTTTCAGTGCAAAGTTACCATGCTGTGTGTCAGTGTGGCCGCTCGCGAGCCTATGTCGCCATGTTCCCAAAGTCACTGTATGATAGCTTTATGAAAAACAAAACAGGCTGGTTTTAAGTAAATTTGGATACGAATTATGAATGAATCAACTTCACCAGTAGAAAGTGATGTGCGACGGCGCTTTGCAGCCGGTTCCCGACCATCTTGCTCAGAATGAAACAGATAGTTCAGCATATCCAAGGCATGCTTCGCCGAAATCTTCTTCCCATCCCGCGCGCCATCAGGACATGGAATATTTTTCCGATGAACATACATAGGATAATAGGTCGCCTGGATCGGTCCAGCCCAATCGAAATCGAGCAGCATGAAGTGTTTGTTGTCTCCCACAACGAGATTGGCATCCGGAAGGTCGCCATGAACGGATGATCGTGATTATGTGACTCCTGGATAAGAGAGGTCACAAAGTTTGCGGGTTTAACGATACGACCAGAAGCGTGTATTTAGCTCGGCCGAATAAGCTGCAATCTGTAGTGTCGAAAGTGATAACCAAACAATACCCGGGTCTGTGCCGCCAGTTTGCGCAGTGAGGTCTAGCTCAACATCTTCTAGTACGATGTAGGCCCAGTCTTCATGACGGCCGTGGTCAAACAGAAAGGCATGCCGCAGTAGATGTGCTGAATTTGAGAATAACTCTTCAGCTCCTTTTCAGCAAGGCTTGGTTTCGCGTGAGGAAGATGACGCTCCATGTTCATGAAGTAACGCTTTCCATTTGATCATGCAACACCACAGACCTCTGTAACCACTTGAGGTTTTCAATATGACAAGGAGGGGCCTTGCTCGCATTTTTCTCGAGACAAGCATGATTGTAACGAGGAGAAAATTGAGCTGGGGAGGGATGAACGAGTTGCCAGCGCTTATGACAGCTGCGAATGGAATGAAAGCTGAACGGTGGTCAAATCACACTTACAGCAATAGTTTCCAATGTGCTTCAGATTATTGACGCTGACTTGGTAGCGAGAAGTCTTTTGTTTGGACAACGTTGAACGAGCCCACCGTCGATTAGGTAAGCATTCAATCATTGGGGGACGATCAGGAGCTCGAACTTGCAATTGAATCATTCCTTCAACCTCGATAGCACTGGCGCAGGAGTAGTGCCATTCTCCGACCAAAGCACCGTTACCCCAGGCTAGCGCTCACCAACCGCTTTTACCTTACACCAAAGAAAATCTTCAAGACAATCTTCGGTACCCAAGCATTTACTTCTTTGACAACATCCATGTCATTGACTACCTTATGCAGTTGTCTTGTCAAAGTTCTGTGTCATGAATCAATCAGGTCTTCCCACTCCACCACCCGCATCCTCCACGTCAACCACCAACCCCGCACAATCATCATCAAGCGCACCTGGTCAATCCGCGAGTGATGTTTCGTTGGCCTCCATAATCACGACCATAACCTCGGCATCAAGTCCCTCCCACCTAAACCAATACCTAAGAAACTGCGCATCCAAAGATGTCAGAGAAGTCCTCCTAGCCAGCATTTTACCAGGCAGCCAAGACCCACTAACGCTCTTAAACGCACGAGACCACACACTCGGGATGCTTTACATCTTGTGAGTGAGTCTCATTGTCAAATTTCTCTACGCACACCGATCTCCTGCAGGTCCGCGCGCCTGCACAGCGTCGCGTCCGACAAGCCTCTGTGGCACCACATCGAGACTTTTTGCCGCGATTTCATCCCTGAACATGCGCGCGTTGCTCCGGATCGAGGTTAGCCCATCCTTACTCGTATGCTGCTACAATGAGGCCATATCCGCCCAGTGACGCTTCTCGCAACTGGAATACGACAGCTCGCAGACGTCGAAGGGAACGTAAGATACATCATTGATTCAGCTCGCCCCCTCGATCTCAAGTTTCTTAGCCCAAACTTGCAATCGCGCCATTATCTGATTTGCTCGTGAAATATCCTCCGACGCTTTCACATCTCACCACCATCCATCCTATTTTTGTAACGGTGAGGCTGCCACCCTGCGATGCATTTCCAGCGTTCTCTGACTCGTTGTTACAGGCTTGCGTCGCCACTCGCCATTTCACAGCTGCAATCCCCGTCCTAGCTCACTCGATCACCACCATCGATCTCTCGCTCTCCGACCTAACCTACCAAGACAACCTAATATACCACTATGCCGGCGGCATCGCATTCGCAGCGCTAAAGAACTGGCCAGCCGCAGAAGAACTGTTCGAGATCTGCGCATCAAGTCCAGGCTCGGTGGCTTCCGCTATACAAATGGAAGCACTGAAGAAGCTTGCGCTTGTACAGTTGATATACCGCGGAAAGGTACGCGTGTGCTCCATGAATACACGGCTCACTCACGCGTTCTGATTGGTTAGACATCGCCTCCGTCCAAGTACATGCACCCGGTTCTGTTGCGGCTTTTCAAGGCGACTCCTTATTCGAGTTTCATGAATGCGTATCCGCTGCAGCGTGATTACCTTCGCACGATTGTTGAGAATGAACAGCAGCTATTCGCCAATGTATGGTATTGAATGCGCATGCATCCGTTCATCGTTGACCATCCGTACAGGAACGAACGCTCGGTCTCATCACCCAGGCACTCAACCGCGCGCCCCGCTGGGCCATAAAGAAACTCACAACGACCTATCTAACACTCCATCTATCCGACATCGGACGACAAGTGGGAATCTCCGACGAGAACGAAGTGAAATCTCTAATCCTAAGCATGGTAGACCTTTTTTCCCTTGGTGAAAATCGTTCTTAACTGATGCCTTCTGCTAGATCGAGTGTTCTGAGATCTCCGCGGAGCTATTCGCAGATGGGACCGTGTCATTCTCGGACCCGCCGGTGAAGTTCGAGAAGAGTGATGTGGACCGAGTGCTGGCACAGGCACAGCAGCAAGACGCGCTCCTCGTCAGGCTTGAGAAAGAGATGGAGAGGAACAAGGAGTATCTGACAAAGGTGTGTTCTTCAACGTGCGAACTCCCTTGTCGGCACCGATGGTATTTTCTGCTCGGCCACGTTGCTTTAGACTTTTTGGGATGGATTTGGCCAAGGGGCAGGGAGCTGATAAGTGTTTTATTTCTAGGCTGTCAAGAGCAAGGACGACGCGAGTTGGCCCGCGATGGACGAAGACGGTTCATTTGGAGAGCGCCCACCGGGTACCTGGGCTGACGAAATGACTTTTGCTTGATTCAAACGCGATGGAAAGAAGTAGACCGCTTTGTACTGATCAGTATGGGCTGAAGATAATAAGCTTGATCCAAGACGCAAAAAGTATACAGCTGATCATATCAGTCATCTGTTTGTTCACGCCATTGATCATGTTCCTTACGATTTACCATCGATCAGTCTCGTCCTTCTTTGCTTCGCAACCAGCACACAAATAGATCTCAGTGTTTCCGCTATTTGGGACACGGAGGCCGTGAGGGCTAGTCTTGAAGAGCTTGCTGTATTGGGGCCGGCCTCGGCTTTCTTTTCTTTCCTAGCGACATGATCGTAGCACAGTCGCTGGCGTCCTGGGGGGGCCGCATGAGACCCACCAAAAGAAGAGTGCCCACCTTCCTGTGAAAGCACGTCGCACAAATATGGTCTCATGCTGTGTGAGTTACCGGACTTGCTAAAGTCTTTTTGATTCGACTTGGGGCCGCCGATAGCGATAGCTTGTGGGGCGCATATACTAATCCGGAAACGGGGGCCGCGCCCAAAACCCCATGGGAACAGAAAACCACAGAACAGAACAAACGGCAGATCAGAAAAGCCAGCGTTTCATGCACGAGGTTGATAAAGCACGCAAAAGAATTTGTATTACGCGTATGTACAATCCAAGAAATATCTAGATTCACGAGGATTTGGTGTGGCCGTGGTACTGGGCAACGGTGTCCCAGAAACTCTTGCCTTGGATAGCGGCAATCTCCATTTCGAGAGGTGATGGCTGACGGGAGCCGTCTGTGCCTGCAAACGTTCCCGCGCCCCAAGAAGAACCTGTTCGGAAATAGAACGTTTGATAAATGAACGCTTTGGGGTACCCACTTGTACTTACCACCGTGGATCTCTGTCAGGTTAGACAACTGAGGGAAGGAGTGTTTGTAGCCGAGGGGAACATAGATGAGACCATGGTGCACGAATGTGGACAGCGTGTTGGCGATGGTGATCTCTTGTCCACCACCTTGGGTACCGGTGGAGACGAAGACACCGCACATCTTACCCTGGAGAGCGCCTTTGCTCCAGAGGGGGCCGGTGGCGTCCCAGAATGCCTGTATGATGTATTAATGAAAGAATTCAACCCTGCAGGAATAGAGCAACGTACCTTCCACTGAACGGGGAAGTTGCCGTAACGGGTGGGAATACCGAAGAGGAACGCGTCAAAGTTGACAAGGTCATCAGGGAGGAGGACAGGGTAGTCTGGTCTAGGGGGCGCCTTGACGAGCTTCAAGATGTCGTCGGAGAGGGTCTCCTGGATCCTGGAATCAAGTCAGTGTGCGGTGATGGGTGATGGGGTGGATGAGGACGGACTGGTAAATGGAGGCATTGCCACCAGCACCGCTGATACCAGACTTGACGGCCTCGGCCACTATGGAAGAAGTATTAAGCAAGGATGTGTAAGTAATTGCAGTGAAGACGCACTCTTTGTGATGTGGCCGTAAAGGGAGTAGATGACGATAGCGACTCTAGGGGCAGGCATATTGGATTGAGAAACGGGTTCAAGAATTGGGGGGAGAATGGGGGGAGAAACTGGAAGGTCTTGTTGAATCGGCTGAGCTTTTGTATCTAAAGGTGTGGGTTTTGTGTCGGCGAAGTTGTTTTTTTGTCGCTTTCCAGGGAAACACATTCCGAGGGGGTATTAGTGGAAAAATCAAGGCACTGAGTTTTCAGTTGTGAGGATATAAGGGGATTTTTGGGCGAGAGCTTTAAAATGAAACATTTGTATGTAGCGTGAGATGGCCTGCGAAGCAAATAGACAAGGTTTATCTGGTACCACGAACAAGTACTTCAGGCACGAGTTGTATCCATTTGATGACGACTCAGAAGGTGTGAAGGGTTGTCGCTAGATGGTTGTCGTTGCAGTTCATGAGTAAGTGTGTGATAACAGTGAATCATCATCGTACCAAATAAAGACAAAAGTTCATTGGATTTCTAAGTCGCGTACTAACGCAGATCATCGATTACGATCATCGTTTGTACCGACGTGTGTGAGATCGTCCTGGTTTGGTCTTTAGTGTGGGTCGACTAATACCGCTTGCGTTCTATTTGCAATACTCACTATCGCGCTGACTCAGTGACGTATTGGCTTGTCAAGCAAGGCCATACTCTGATTTTGATACAAATACCAGCTTCATCTCTCTTTCATCGTTATCTCCTACTTCCAACATGTCTTCTCCTAAAGTCGCAATCATCATCTACTCCATGTACGGCCACATCGCCAAGAGTGAGTACAATTATTCCTCAATCGCGTACTAGGGGCCCCCTAATCCTTCCTCATCAGTGGCCGAGGCCGTCAAGACTGGTATCGAGTCTGCTGGTGGCTCGTCCACCATCTACCAGTATGTACCCAATCCTCATCGACGCGATCGCCTTGCTCACTCAATCAATCAGGATTACCGAAACATTGCCCGATGAAGTCCTCGCAAAGATGCACGCTCCCGCCAAGCCTGCTTACCCCATCATCACACCAACTGAACTTGCCAACTTTGATGCATTTATCTTTGGTGTCCCTACCCGTTATGGCAACTTCCCTGCCCAGTGGAAAGTACGTCGATGATCCGCTCGAGCCTCCAAGAAAAATTCTAATTATATGCCTTGCTCACATAGGCTTTCTGGGACGGAACTGGTGGTCTCTGGGTCAGTGGTGCCCTAGCTGGAAAATTCGCAGGTGTCTTCGTTTCCACCGGTACCCCCGGAGGAGGACAGGAAGCAACCATCATCAACTCCCTCTCCACCCTCGCTCACCATGGCATCATCTACGTTCCCATGGGCTACAAAAACACATTCGCACAACTGTCCAACATGAGCGAAGTTCGCGGCGGTATGTATCGTCCTCGCGCCGGTGATTTACCATGGCTTATTTTTACTTGTACGCAGGTTCTCCTTGGGGCGCTGGTACCTTTGCTGGCCCTGACGGCTCGCGCCAGCCATCAGCCCTCGAGCTCGAGCTCGCCACCCTCCAAGGAAAAGGCTTCTGGGAAATCGTTTCCAAGTACAAATTCTAGAGCTATTCATAAACACACATATGCATACGGTACTTGCAGAAACTATCTAATTATTGGTTACATACGTGGAACAGAAATCAAACTTTGATGTGAAACATGTTACCTCGCCAAGTTCAGTATGGTGCACGCTGTCTTCCCTCCTGTGGGAAAGCGATATCACTAGTACGTGGGCGTACTTCCAGGCTTGCAGCCACTATCATGCAAGTGGTCTGCGCAACACAGCGCTGCCCACAGCAGTGCACCAGCCCAGATCCTTTGGCTCTTGCGGCTCTGCTCCGATTAACAAGTGGGGTACCGTGAAGGGTTCGAGGACGCACAAGCTGCCTCCAACCAACAGATAGGGGACCCCCACGGCAATTCCACACACACAGGCTCGATCTCAGGACCCTTACGTATGATGATGCCAAGTACCAAAATCCTACTTGTCAATACGCTTATTATCATCAACGTGCAAAACAGCCTCGCCGATAACAAACAACACACGGTGTCACTTCTATCGCCATCAAACAACTTACAAGCGATATTTGTTGTGCGTTGCGGGCGTGACGCGGACACTGCGTCTTAAGCTTGACAGATGGGCACCCGTGAGGACGTGATTAGACTACCGGTGGCTATACGATGATGGGACTTGATAAGTCCGTGCGGTGTACTTGGCGGAGGTCGTGGAAGACGGTGTGCTGCGCGCTTGCGGTGTGTCTATAGGCGAGGTCCGAGTCACCGCCACGTGAAATGTCCTTGACTTACAGTCCGTTTGACTGTCTATTTCAGCAACCCACAAGGTAGTGCGGGCACCATCCCAACGCGCGGAGAGAGTTTCTCGAAGCCACGTCGTATGCCTAATCACCGCTCCAACTCAAACTGCCACCAACACGCCAAAAGCAGAGTTATGGGCGCATCAACAATGAATCTTCACCCACAGCAACAGCTCGTACCCAGGATAAAAGATCTACAGCCGAGCCACATGTATCATCGCGTGCAAGAAGCATGCAACACGATGACATCAACAAGCCGCAGGTCCAATCCCAATCCCGCACAGCAACTCATACCACGGATAAGAGATCTACAACCGAAGCACATCTTCACAGGCAACAAGAACTCGGTACAACACGAGGACCCGGTGGAAGACACGCTGGCGGGCGTGTGTCCGTTCGTCTTTGGTACAAGTTAGAATGCCGAAGTATGGTGATCTCGGGCAGAACCGTGTCCCGCGGAAAGTGTATTCGGCAAGAGTGCTTGATGTCGCTTGGAAGGGCTTCCACGAGTTTCGGAGGGAAGGAGTGAGATATATCGATAATCGAGGACATCGCCCGATGGATGGCTGAGATCATAGCATCACGGCCGTGCTATCTGTGACGTAATCGATACAGGTCTGTGTCCGCGGCAAGACCGAGCGCTCAGTCTATTGTGGGGGCAAACCATGTACATAAACGTTTGAATGACGGTTGCAAGGTGTGTCAGGATACGGCATGGAACAATAATCATGATAGGAGAACGATGACAGGTTTTCCAGCCCTGACAGATACAGAAACAGAGTAGGTTTTTTCCCCAGGATGGGGTCGGCTGGGATTTACTGGTTCCGATGCCTATAGAAACGGGTCATTTGTGGATGAAGGACGTATCATCAGGAGAAGATGTAGAACTCGTCCGAGGAAGGATACTTTTAGTCTCACCTAGACAGCACTTCGTAGGCGAAGGAAGATGATCGATCCTTCTAATAGGATACTCCCGAAGGCTTGGGAGTGGTGATGTCTAGCCTGCTCAGGGTCAGCAAGATGAAGGTGTAGAGTAACGCACCTGAGCGGCCGATGTGCGTATTTCTCTAACACTGTTGGATGGGGCGATTGCGACTCGCTCATCGCACGCTGCTGTCATTACTTATTGTCGTTGTCGTTCACCACCCACCTTGAGGGGACCATGAAACTCTTCATTTCACCATTTTCAAAATCACAAGCGAGGGAGATCTCTGACAGTATACACCCGCTGAACAAAGGGACAACTCGCCCGTCAGAACGAGAAACTCCGAGGCCTTGCATTAGATAGACCCACTTCCCTAAATATAAGGCAAAGATAATTAATAAGGCTTGAACCGCCGTGATTCCTTCAGTTTTTCTACGCGTTCCCTGTCCGCGTCGAAGTTCCTCTTCAAGTCGAGTATAGCTACAAGCCCATGAATCAACATCTCCATTCCAAACAATAACTTCACACTCACCTTTCCGTTGCTTTTCCGCCTTCTGGAAAGCATAAAACACATCCTTCTCCTTCTTTTTCTCCTTCTTCCTTCTACTCCCAGTTTTCCCAGTGAGCATGAACTTCCTACTCGCAACACCCACGCCTCCACCAAGCGTCTGTCCATAAGCCCCTCCTCTAGTAACAAGCGTGAACCCGTCCTCATCCACAATCGCTTCTCCTTTCTTGTACTTGGCCTCTTGTTTACTTTTCGAAAGGTCAAATTCAAAGCGTTCCATAAAGCTGTCCGCGTGCGCTCTGACAGCGTCTAGCGGAGGCCGCTCATTATCATATTTCGCCATATAATGAGAAAGACCACGGGGCTCGTCTGAGGATGGCCATGGTATGGGCGACGCAGGGGGCGAAAGCGCTTTTGCAAGAGACGAAGAATCGATAAATATGAGATGGGCACAAGACCCTGTTTTGTGCAGTGTGCGGAGAGAGGAGGAGGGGAGAGGTTTCACTTCTGGGGGCGTTGGCTCGGTAGTTTGGAGCTTTCGTTTCTTGCGAGGTCGGGTTTCGGTGTCGGGGGTTTCAGCAGCAGCCTCGGCCTCCGCCATCTTCTCGTCAGAATCAGATGCCTGCTCTGTTAGGTCGTCGGTAGAGTGGAAGTCGAATACGACGCGCTCTGCTTTTCCACAGTGGTTGAATAGCAGTTTGAGCTCACGCTCTGTCGCGTCTGGTGGGATGTTCACTAGGAATAATGTGCGTTTTTCAGGAAAGACATGGTTGGGTTTTGACGTTTTGGATTTAGAAGTGGCATGAGCTCGTGCGTAGATGAAATGCGTTGAACTTGGATATGCAATTGGAATGACAGTGAAGCCGGATAGATATTTTGGTAATACAGGCATGGCGATGGAAGATCGAGGATTTTTTAAAGGTTTGTTTGGATCGAAGGCTTTTGCCAAACAAACAACTCCACCATGCTTCCGAAGAATTTTGTTCTCGCCGTAATAAATGATACAATTTCTAGATACATGGTTGTGTTTAAAAAAGAATTAACAGCGCTTACATTCTGGTAAGCGTAAAAAGAGCCTGAAGCCTCAGAAATGTATACTAGCAACTTAGCAAGTTGTGAACTTTCAACTTCGCGCAACAAGAAAACCACGGTGCGCAGCCAATTGAGCCACAGAATAAATCCGTATTTATGCGTTTTGAGCCTGCCTCTCAGTGTTGGAAACAGCCATTTCCTCCTGTGTCAATTCCTGACTCTCTTGGGCGAGTTCACACGGGGTGCAAAAGAATGCAGTTAGACAATCGTTGACGGGGCTTCCGTCAATGCGGCGGCGCGCTCTCAACGTAGCCCTTTGCCCGAGCTAGCAACCTTTCTTAACATGTACCTGCAAAGAACGACAAAACTGTGCTCACCTGCAACACCCAACCAAAACCGCACATCACATTAAGTACTACATGCATGCAACAATCAGCATCACAGCCCGAGCCACCATGTTCCGGATCGGGCGTATCATTTTCTTGCAAATGGTCAAGTCGCTGCCGGTTTTTCCCATAAATGACGCAAGGACACCAACAGGACATGCAATCTGCGAAGCAAGATATGGATTGGTTCATTTTGCATTAGGATCGAATGGGACTCACAAGTCCCGACATCATCCCAGCAACTAAAAAGCCCGGCGTGCCAATAGTTGCGAGGTCGGCCTTGTTGTCCAGATTGCCCTGAACCCGAACCGGAGCTTTCCTCCTCTTTCTTGTGATTCTGCCCAGTGCACTGGTCGGTTGGTTTCCCTTCCTTCTGAGGCGCTTCGGAAGCGTTCATTTGGCCTGTGGGTTGCATCTGCTCCTGGCATGGTTTGAGATGGGCGGTCTGGTCGTCAGGAGCATGTTGCACTGGCTTGAGAGGCAAGGCTATCAAAAAGACTCGTTCGCTATAAGGATAAGATGTACCTTCGATCCGGCTGAACCTTGTGAAACATGATCTTGTGGAGCAACGGGCCATGCAGGCTGATATGTGCTCGGGGGAACGGTAGCCATGTTGGAGGTGAAGAGGGGATGCAAAATTAGGGGTATGAGACGAGTGCTAAATATTAGCTCATTATATTCCCCTCTTACAAAACAAAACGATTGAGATCATTGATTCTGCATCTTCAATCATTGGTTGACCGATGAACGTCTCGTTTCAGATCTACAAACTTCAAAGATAGTTGTAAATCCTTTCTTACAAGACGAATCTCGACCAGTATTGAGCATGTAAAGAGCTGAGGGGCGAAGTTTTGAGCTGTGCTGCAGCGCTCTTCTCCAATTTTTGTGGCAAGACTCGTCATGCATGAATCTACAGTGTTATTCTCCAGTGGTACTGTAAATTTCAAGCACAACACTCAGAAAATAGAATGGACTCAAGCCTAAAACCTATTTACTGAAAAACATGCTTCCGAGCGCAAACCAGCCAACTCCACATCAAATGACATTTCACAACGACAAGGCTAGCATAGAGAAATGTCGCCGTGTTCTCTGTGGTTCTCCCTAGGGCCCGGTCGTCGTTCGTGAATCGCAAGGCCATGAAAATTGTGAAGTCCAGACGATTTGATGATGGATCACGTGATCGAAGCGCGTCCGCGTTCAAGCCAAGGTGAGATTCACGTAATGAAATTACTCAAATGCTTCTAGGACGACGGCTACACATGCTCCAGACCACGCCAAGCTTGTCGGTTATTGGATCGAAACAGTCACAAAGACGGCGGAGCAGCCGGGTCGTCGCGTGTTTCCATCATATATAAGGTGGACTGTAATGCATCTGATTTTCCAGAACCCATCTCTTCATCCAACCCACAAGCTTCAAGCTTCCTCACACTCTTTCAACAAAGTCTCTTAACCCTTCCAGTCAACACAATGTTCGCTCGTTTCTTCGCTGTTGCTTCCCTTGCGGTCCTCGCTGTAGCCACTCCTCTCAGTCTTCGCGATGGTCAGTGCAACACTGGCAGCATCCAGTGCTGCCAGCACTCTACCAGCGTGAGTAGCGAGTTTTTGTTCAGTATATCCGCTGGTTCTCATGATCATGTAGACTTCTAACTACAACAAGGCGGCTCAGATCCTTGGCCTTGTGCCAATAGGTGCTGATGTCGCTGGTTCTGTTGGCCTTAGCTGCAGTCCTATCTCTGCTGTCGGCACTGGCAGTGGTGCTTCCTGCAACCAGCAACCTATGTGTTGCAGCAACAACAAGATGGTGAGTCACGAGTGATTTCTGTTCCACACGAGTCTGACATACGGATAATATCAGAACGGCCTTGTCAATGTTGGCTGCACTCCCATCAACCTCAGCCTCTGAGTTTTCACTAGGCTTGTTAATGGCCTTGCTCGCGTTATTACATGGTACATAGTTTCCTTATAAGCTCTACAGCTAGTAATACCCCGCAATATCTCGTTGGCATTCAATTAAATTCAAGGACTCGTACTATCAGTAGGATCAGGAGAAGCTGAGCCGCAACGTCATGAGCTGCATGCAATCACTCAGTACTCAATATATATTGGCATCTCTTGACCATGACACGATGGCATGCGCGAAATCCAGTGTCGGAGTCCGCAAGGACTCGGAGGAATATTTAAAAGGGAGGTGTTCTTACTAAATTTGGATAACTGGATCAGCTTGATGACTAATCTCAGAAACCGCGCAGGTCAAATTATTTGAATCTCGGAGTCACGGATCCACGACCAGTTTTTGAGGAAGGTTAATTTGTCACCACTAGGAGTCGCCTCAGGACCCAACTTGCAAGACGCTACTATCAGCTCAGCTATCATCTTGATAATCTCGATGCATAATGCATGGTCAGTGCCGCGATCACCTATCACTCACTACTAGTTATTGTGTAGCGCTATAGCAGTTGCTAATTTTCGCCTATACATGTGGCTACGGCACTCTCAGCTCAGCGGCCGAGATTCAATCCTTCGAATTCATCATGTGTCAATGAAGTCCACCCGCTTCATCACGACGTACCTTCGTTGCGCAATTCAGCAGCCAGTCCTTTGCACTTCATATTTCAGTCGTTGGTTAGCTGTCCTGCAGATGCGCCGCTTGAATTGGTGCGTACGCAGTCTGCAGGCTACGTGCTTCCCGATTTGTTGACGCGATTTACTTCAACAGTTCGAGACAGCTGTTTCGCAATTGATTCATCACCCGGAGTACAATTCGACGCTGATCTTGCGCTCAGAGACCATCTCAGACTCCGATACCACCATCCCAGCGTCTGTTCCATGCCTGGAGGGATACAGCCCTGTGCGCAATGTGCATCGCAAGTTGCTACCGCGCAGGCCAGGTCGAGACTCGGGACTAGAGCAGCATTGTACGCTTTACGCCTTTGAAACCGGTGAATTCGCGGGCCTTCCGTCCATGCTGATTCTTACACCACTTGTACCCGAGGGAGAGAGCTTGCCCTACTACCATCCTACGGTGTCACATCTTGCCTTCCGGTTCATTCCTTCAAACATCGCCACAGACTCAGATCCAGCCTCTGCACAACCGGCACTGCGCATTGAAGTTATTCCACTCTCAGGCACACCTACAGACCCCAACAGTCGCCTCTACCGTACGGCACTTGCGCTCCTTGACACACTCCACCGTTACCTTTGGGGTGCACTCACTCATTATCAGAAGCGCGTACAACACGATGTCCTCGTACCCCGAGAAATATATCAAGACGTATATCTCAAGATGCGTGAGCGTCATAAAGGGGTAGTAAATACATGGAAAGAGACTACGGATCCCCTAAAGCATGTCTTCGAGGTGTGGATGCATTCGCTATAAAGTTGATCTCAGCTCATTTGCGTAGGACATCGGCATCGCAACATTTCTTATGCTTTTCTGGAAGGATACGTTCGCCGCTTCAGCTGATCTAGCAGACGTGAAGGAGCTGGCTGATTCTCGATGGACGTCCTGGCCTCGTCCGTCTGGAGGCTTCCTTGATCTTGGGTGAGTTCCCTTGCAGCACTATCTTTTTATCTCCGAAATGTATCATTCCTCATGCAGCTGTGGCAATGGCTTGTTGACACACATTCTCTCGGCTGAGGGCTATTCTGGATACGGTATCGATCTCCGCGCACGAACTTCCTGGGCACATTACCCCGACTCGTCACAGGCAGCCTTAAAGGTGCATGCACTTGACCCCACACAACTTCTTTCTCCAGGCAACAACAACGACGAGAAATACTTCTGGGAGCCTGGAGTATTCCTCATCGGGAACCACGCAGACGAATTAACACCATGGCTCCCTGTACTAGCAACACTCACAGGTGCGAGTGGGTACCTATCCATACCCTGCTGTGCATGGATGTTCGATGAGAGGTTTACTCGCTCGTCTGCGGCGTCCGCGCTCGACTTCTCTGACGATGAATTACTTGACGCTGCCACTGGTGTGGCGTCAAACGAGGCTGAGGACGAAGCTGTCTTCATCTCCAGCCTCGGTATGGGCGCCGAGGGCACCCACAAGTCTCAATACTCGGCCTATCGTATATGGCTTGCGCGTTTGAGCAGGTGGCTGGGCTGGAAAATTGAATGTGATACGCTCCGGATACCTAGCACGCGGAACTGGGCGATTGTAGGTGGGTGTTGCATTTCCTCAAGTTCTCAATGTAGCATAGCTCACGGTTTGAACTCGGTGTGTAGGTCGCGAAAGGCATCCAGGAGACCAGAGCATCTTTGTAGATCGAGCGAGAAGAATTGTAGAGGACGTTGTGCGTAGAGGGGCATTCAAGACACGGACTCCAGAGGGAAAAGGTCACGACGGGGCATCATAACAGTAGTCACACTTCTGGGACCAAGATAATAATGAACTATTGGAATAAGTTATATATTTTATGTGTCCGGTACTGCATGAGATCCAAAGTCAGTGGGAATAGGTAGCCTATTAGCACAGCAAGAACAAATACCGATGTCCCAAAGACATCAATACGCCAATGCAAACGGCGGGTCCTCGCGTTCTTCGCTCATCCTCCTACATTCTTCCAGCAGCGCCCTCAGTTCCGACAAGCCCACTCCACCTGGTCTAACCAGCTCCTCATCGGCCGCATCCTCCTCCTCTTCCTCCTCATCCTCATCCTCATCCTCATCCTCATCCTCATCCTCATCCTCATCCTCATCCTCATCCTCATCCTCATCCTCATCCTCATCCTCATCCTCATCCTCATCCTCATCATCATCATCATCATCCTCTTCCTCATTTTGGGGTAATGTGCCCAATAGTGCACCTGTGCAATCCTCCAGACGGATTTTCATGCGTTCGCACATCCCTGCCCACTTCTCCCAGCGTCCCATCCCACTCCCTTGCGGCCCGTCCGCGCGCTCTAGGTCCGTGAGCACTGTCGGGCTCAACACACGCACTCGTTCGAGTCGAGGGAAACTCGCTTTATTGAGCGCTGCAAAATTCCTGTCATTCGTACGCTCTACAAGGTGAGCGTGGAAAGGGTTGGGGGCAGCATAAGCACTAGCAAGGCCCACTCCAAACGCAAAAAGCAACCCGTGGAGCCCAATGTGCGCGATGTGCTCGTGAGGACGATTAGTGAAAACGACGGTTCCGTCTCCTGTATCGTCGTCTTGGGTGATGGGCGCGATCTTCCAGTCGATATTGAAAGAGAAAGCGGTGAGGAGGGGGCATAAGTCGAGTATTGTGCGGATATCAAGTGCTGGGATACAGTCGATGTCAAGGAAGAGTAGGCTGGTACCATGGGTGCCGAGGAAGGATAGTACATCAGGGATGTCTTCGGATTTGCTGCCAAAGTCAAAGGAGAAGCTGCGTATAAGGGGGAGGCTCCAGCCGCTGGCCTGGTCGATGAATTCAGCAGAGTACCCGCGCAGGATGAGCTGCTGAAGGTTGGGGAGGTGGAGTTTGACGTCTTGTGCGCTTCCCAAGGTGAGCGTGTCAGAATCCTTGAGTGGTGCATCGAACTCAACGGCAAGGGAAACTAGGAGCGGGAGGGCGTCTAATGCCCATATGACCTTGGGAAGGAGTTCGGCAGGGACGTGCCAATGAGCAGTGCGCAAATTCTTGCAATGCGTACCGAGCGTGTCCACAATGGGACCGAATGCCCTCGATAGAGGCCAATCGACGATGAATATCTCTAGGTTGGGAGTCTGGACTAGTACAGATGTGAGGGCGGCCTCGAAGTCATCGAGGGAGGGACCACGGTCGTAGAGAAAGTGAGTTATATGTAAACGGCGCGTCCACCACCCCAGTGAGGGATTGGAAGTGAGAAGAGCAGTAAGAGAGCGGAGCTTTGAGGGGTCATTGAAAAACAGATAGCGAACGAGGAACTCGAGGCCGAGACGACGCCATGATTGGCACGTTGAAATGATCGACTAGCAGAGTTTTACAATTAGACATCATTGTCTAATTTTTTGTAATGTGGCTCACCTTCTTTGTGGCATAGCTCCTGCGCTGGAGCATGTTGATCGAGTCGCGAGGCGTCCTTAGCTGCCAATTCGTAACGAGAGAACGTGCCCAGGAAGACTGGGTCATTGATGTTGGAAGCCCAGGATAAAAGATTGTGTCCTCATCTGCGGCCAGACCAAAGATATGTGACCATAGTTCCGGAGGTAATGATTCAGCCATCGTCCTCGATCTTGATTAATGGAAGATGATCGATTATCGCTCCTTAGTAAGTTATGAGTTCAGTTATTCTGGGCAAAATATAAAGCACGGAGCAGCTGCTGGAAAATTGCGATATTTACCTGGCCTGTGCTTTGAAAAAGACTTCTACCAGACGCGGTTTATAGTAACAATTTGTTGACGCGTCTCGGTCCCTCGGATGATTACATGATTTCAACTTCTGCGCGATGCTTAGATAAGCAAAGCTCCCTTTTCCAACAACTTGAAATTGCCTCAAGGTTTATAATAAGACGACCAAGCTGCCAATTGACTCTGAACACGACTATAGCACTTATACACTAACGTTTTGTTCGATAACTTCAGCCTAAATATAATGCCGCCGCTACCCCATCTTAATCCCTCAGAAGACGTATTATGCTGTCCTCAGGCCCCACTCTTGCGCAGATCGTAGGTGAGTCTGACTTTGGCTGCTTGATTTGTTGCGTCGCTGGAGTTAATACTCTTGTTGCTTGTAGACGCAGACATTGTCACATCCTTTCGCTCTTGTGTCCGTGAGCGGCAGAAACATCTGTGGATCGACGATGCGTTCCCGGTTCTCTGAAGACATGCGACGACGAAACTATTTTGAACAATAGGGAGGGAAAGCAGACAGGTGAATTGAATTAGAGCACAACGTCATTAACGTTGTCCCTGACACTCAGATTAGTGGAGGATGGTCTTCGCTCAATGGGTCCGTCTAATTTCTTTTACAACCACCACAAAAACACAACGCCTCGGCTCTGCGAATGAATGTGATACCTCTGTAACTTCCCCGGAAAGTGGCGTTTTATTGATCGATCACAATCCTGCTATTTGTGTCTAAAATGTGCAACACGGCCGCATGAGTTATCTGCGCCGATCTGCTTGCCAATGAAACGATTCGCTCGAAATTCTACTCAATAACAAGGTTGACAACTGCGCGTGGTGAGTCCACCATCTTCATTCAAGGAGACGGGTATCAATCCGATTTGCGTTCATCCTCGTCCGGAAAGCGCTAGTTGATGTCTTTAGCGTGTTGCCAGATCATAATATGGACATCATTGAAGCAGCGGTCGGAGTTACTCGTCGTATAATTTTCAAAGCAATGGTAAGATCATAACGCTCTTGTAGTCGGAACCTGTCCGGCGTTCGTGAAGCTTAGCTTCTTGGATGATTGGATGATAATTAATTCTCTTCCTCCCACCCTTCTGTGAAGCGTGCGTATCGACATGGGGAGCTTCTGCTCGACGTGCCACCTTCAACCAGGCCTATCAGACCCTAGTTCTATCCAAACGAGAGTCGAGTCGGCTTAATTTGTTCGCGATCCTTGAGCGAGCGGAATCCAGTGAGTCAACTGTCTGTCAAGGATGCGACGCACTTGCCTCTCACCTTAGTTCAAGCTCCTCTATGGATTCCCGCCCTATGCATGTCTTGCATTTGACGACTGTTAGGGGTTAGCTTTGAACCATCATCTAGCTTCAGGGTGGGCAGTGGGAATCACTCGGGCATGCAGCAAAGAAATGGAACTAATTGACAACAGATATGACCAAACTTCCTAAGGAGTCCTGGATCTATAGCCACGGTCTCCGATCGATAATGAGTAAAAAATGGTCAAGAGCAAGAAGGGATGGTGAGGGAAATGAAGAGACCTGTTAGACGCTGCAGGCACCTCCCTTGCACTGCATATCATAGAGGTGATGTTCCCGTTGAAACGGGTGATCATCTTGGATTTTGGTGAGCACTTTGGTTCGTTATATATCGCTTATGAAGTATGATTAAGCCACCGTATATATAGAGTCTTGTTCGTACACTGTACATGGCGCCTACAAAAACTCCCTCCCTCCCAAGATTCTATTAACACCCGCTAGCTAGAAGAGAACAATGGATCCGAGTGTGCAGGAGACCGTCACGGTGGCGAACGTTTATTCTGAGGGGAGTCAAACGAGTGAGAAGGAAAGAGAGCGTGGGCGTGCTTGACGTCTTATATCCTTCATGACTGATGCGAAGCAGGGCGACGAAAACCAAAGAAATTTCCACAGCAGTTCACTCCGCACACAATGTCCTCCGGTTCGTTTGTTGAGACTTGTGCTCGAGTTTTGATTGGCTGTACTTGGGACACCTGTACCGCTGGTGCAGGCTGGTCTGGTTGCGTTGAATTGTCAACCTCATCGCCATCTGTGCGCTGCATGGCTGCAGCCGCTTCCGCATCAGTTTCAGGGGTAATGCCATATCTCTGCAACATATTTTAAGGCAATGAGAAAGGGGCGGTGATGAGTCACTCACATCTTCATCGCGAGCAGGAGCCACTTCGACTGTGCGCCTTGATTTTCCTACAGGACGTAACCTGAAATTCCAGTGTCGGGACTCGCGAGGTGATGGTCGAGGCGCATCTGGGGGCCGAGCACTGAACCGAAGGGAACCAAACAAACTGCGCCAATGAAGGAGGGATGAATTCGCAGGTGGAGCTGTGGGACGATTCGAATGATCTGCGAAGAAATCATTGCCCTATAGCAATGGTTAGATTAGCAGGAGTAGAAGAACAAGGAATTCTGCTGACATATTTTGCTGAGCCTCCGGTATTGGGCTGTTTGAACATTGAGAATCTAGCGAGACATATATGAGCAAGAATGAAATTGCTCACGATTGGTTGGCGCACGACTCTGGGTTGGGCTGGACGTCCCTATTAAAAAGTGAGATGCAGCGTGAACTAAAAAGAAAAGTTGAGATGACTTGCCTTGAGTTTTGCATTGCCATCATCCGCATCCTAAACGATCAAAACCGTTAGAAAAGGATGTAGAATACCAAAGCACAAAGTACACCAACTTGATGTTGGTTGAGCGCCGCCTCCAGGTTCCATACATATATTTTTTTGTCTAATCCAGCACTGGTATTGAAGGTTCCATCAGCGGATGTGGCAACAGTCAAGACTTCGTCGTCATGCAAGAGTGGATCTCCGACTGGCTGATTGTTCTCAAGGTCCCAGATGCGAACTGAGTAGTCATCTGATGCGCTGAGAATATAGCGTTCATTGGGAGTAAGACATATGGATCTGACAGGTTTCGTATGACCCCGAAGAACAACGAGGTCCTTCCCATCAATCGCCCGCCATTTTCTGATAGTGTCATCAAATGATCCGGAAAAAATGTACACGCCGTCCTTGGACCAACACAACGACGTCACTGTGTCGTCATGTCCCTTGATCTCTATGAGCAGCTTGCCGTCCCTTGACCATATGCAAATCGCACCGTTCCCGCCGCTGATGAATTTGTCGCCTTTTGGAGAGTATTTGACGGCGACAACCCATCCGTGACTGGTCTTTATTGGTGGTGCTAATTGTCGACCAGTATTTGGGTTCCAGCGCCGTATGGTGCCGTCTTGCGATCCACTTGCTATCTCCAGGGCATCAGGAGACCAATGGAGGCACCTCACTGCAGCGTCGTGCCCCTCCCACGGCTCACCGACCATGCTGCCCTCCTTTATATTCCACAGCCGCAGTCTGCCATCTGCACTTCCACAAACGACCATTGTTTCATCCGGGGATACAGCTATTGAGCTTAATCCTCCCCCATCGCTGTACAAAGGCTGTCTTACTGGCTCTCCGTCTCTTTTCCATAGACGAATCGAACCATCATCCGATGCGCCCATTACATTGCAACTGGCTTTCAAGTACGCAAGACTCCATATGCATTCAGAGTGACCCTCAATGATGCATTCTGGCGTCAAGCCCCCTGCTGGACGCTCTGGCTTTGGTTTCTTCCATGATGTTGTCCGAGTATTGTGGTTGACGAAGTAGGACCGACCAAGTGGTGAGATGTGCCATTCGCATCCGGGAACAACGAGATCTCCAGGATAATCTAAGTTATGCCATAAATTTGTCGCTCCTAGTAGCACTTTCTTTGCTCACCTAGTCGCAATCCTGGCAAAGGTCGTTCGGAAGATGTTATAACGAGTGTGTCATCTTGATATCGTGTGCTACCATCCGACCCCTCAAACTGTTGCCAATGAGGAGGAAGCGCTTCATTCCCGCCTGTTTCCAATTGGTTAAGCTGGTGGGTATCACAAGGTGGCTGCTTGCCTTCCCAAAGTGCCTCCTGGCGGTGCTGTGCACCATATGGTGGTGGATTCTTCGCGTTCGTCCGATGTGCGACATGTGTCGATGAGTGCAATAGCGCTTCACCCCGTCTCGTTGATGTGCTTGACCCGGCCTCTTCGTTTAGCATGACCTCGATAGAGAAAGGACGCTGTGCTTGCAGACGGAGGTAAAGGCTAAGCTCAATAATGAGGAAAATCAATGGTCAAGGATGAGAAGAGGTGATGGGGGTGTTTGTATTCCTAACGCTTGTCTTACACTGCGGCATGTGCTGCTGTGTGGGGCCGGTTCGTTCCGTCTCGTCCTCGTGCACTCTTCATGTCATGCAACTACACTCCCAACGATCCATATCAGTGACATTCTCCTTGTGAGCATCCGACAGCCCCCTCCTGTTGCGACACAACGAACCATGCCGTGCAGAATCTTGTTCGTATTAAATATTGATTTCTCTGCGCCGAAGTCGGCGTGTGGCAGCGAGAGCTGAGTCCGAGACAGCGGAACTGTCGACTCCGTTAGTGCTTGCTATGGGTCCTGGGACAGTGAGGAGGAGGGAGGGACGTGAGGAAAAACGACACTGGATTCAAGTACGTGGATGAGGGTCACGGTTATGAATAATGGCGACTTTGAGTGGGGACAATAACTAACTAGGAAAGGACAGGAGTTGATCGAGACAGTATGCCATAAGCCTTCCATCTCACAAATGTTGCGAGGACGCGGATTCGTCTGCGGGGAAGGAGATGCTGCTGTGATTAAGCTTCTTTGGACGACTGACTAGTACTATAAATCTAGTACACAACTCAAGCGCAACTTGCTGGAAGCTTAGTAAGCAGATTTTCGTTTGAGCAATTCTTGCACGTCAAAGTCATGGGCTCATGGCAGCCAAGGATTCCCTCATTTCGAAAAAAATCTATGGCCACGTCATTGTTTACCTTCGGCGTGTGAGCTCGTATGCAGCATAGTTTTTTCATCAACAACGCCATTGTTGACCAAGGTCATCTACAATTTGGCTGTGAAACAAACAGCGATCCAACTTGCTACAGAAGAGTCGCCACTGACCAGAGCACAATGTGTCGAAGAAAGAGCATCCAACTATAACTTAACTAACGCTGTCGAGACTATGGAAGCTGAAGCAAACATATAGTTCCACGGAGACGTCTCAGACGACCATATATACTACCAGGAAGCAGAGCCGACTTCCCAGTATATGTTCATAAGGGGTAGAGAAGCGTTTGGCGAAAGAGGACAATGGATCCGAGTGTGCGGGAGATCGTCACGGTGGTGAATGTTGACTGTGAAAGGAGTCAGACACGAGTGAGGAGGAGAGAGACCGTGCACATGCCGCAAGTCTTACATCCTTCATGATTGATGCGAAGTTGGGCGACGAATACCAAAGAAAATTCCACAGCAGTTCACTTCGTACACAACGTCTTCCGGTCCGCCTGTTGATATTTGTGCTTGTTGGATTGGTTGTACTTGGGATGCTTGTACCACTGTTGCAGGCTGGCCTGGTTGCGTTGAATTGTCAACCTCATCGCCATCTGTGCGTTGCATGGCTGCAGCCGCTTCCGCGTCAGTTTCTGGGGTAATGCCATATCTCTGCAACACATTTTTAATGGATGAAATAAAAGCGGTAACAAGTCACTCACATCTTCATCGCGAGCAGGGGCCACATCGACTGTGCGCCATGATTTTCCTACAGGACGTAAGCTGAAATTCCAGTGTCTGGATTCGCGAGGCGATGCTCGAGGCGTATCTGTAGGCCGAGCACTGAACCGAAGGGAACTAAACAAACTACGCCAATGAAGGAGGGATGAATTTGCAGGTGGAGTTGTGCGACCATCTGAATGATCAGCGAAGAAATCTTTGCCCTATAGCAAAGGTCAGATAATTAGCAAGAGTTGAAGAACGAGGAATTCTACTGACATATTTTGCCGAGCCTCTGGTATTGGGCTGTTTTAAGTGCAGATGGGCGTTAATAATCTAGCGAGATATGTGGGCGGGAATGGGGGTGCTCACGATTGGTTGGCGCACAACTCTCGGTTGGGCTGGACGTCCCTAATAAAAATGGAATTTAGCGTGAACTGGAAAGAGAAGCTGAGATGACTTGCCTTGAGTTTTGCATTGCCATCATCCGCACCCTAAACCACCAAAACCATTAGAAAAGGATGTGGAAACACCAAAGCACAAGTACACCAACTTGATACCGCTCGAGCGCCGCCTCCAAGTTCCATACATACACTTTTTTGTCTGATCCAGCACTAGCAATGTATTTCCCATCGGGGGACATGGCAACAGCGAACACCTCGTCGTCATGCAAGAGTGGATCTCCGACTGCTTGATTGGTTTTGAGGTCCCAGATGCGAACTGAGTAGTCATATGATCCGCTGACAATATATCGTTCATTGGGAGTAAGGCAGAGGGATCCGACAATGCTGGTATGACCCCGAAGCACAACGAGCTCCTTCCCGTCAATCGCCCGCCATTTTCGGATAGTGCGATCGACTGACCCGGAGAATATGTGTGCGCCGTCCTTGGACCAACAAAATGACATCACTTTGTCGTCATGTCCCTTGATCTCGAGGAGCAGCTTGCCGTCCCTTGACCATACGCAAATCGCACCCTCCCCGCCGCTGACGAATTTGTCGCCTTGTGGAGAGTATTTGACGACTTCAACCCATACGTGACTTGTCTTGATCGGTGGTGCTGTTTGTCGGCCAGTATCCGGGTTCCAGCGTCGTATGGTGCCGTCTTCAGATCCACTTGCTATCTCCAGGGCATCGGGAGACCAATCGAGGCATCTCACTCCATCATCGTGCCCCTCCCACGGATCACCCATCATGCTGCCCTCCTTGATATTCCACAGCCGCAGTCTGCTGTCTACACCACACACGGCCATTGTGTCATCCGGGGAAACTGCCATTGTGCCTATCCCTCCTCCGTCACCATACCAAGGCTTTCCTACTGGCTCTCCGTCTCTTTTCCATAGACGAATCGAACCATCATCCGATGCGCTCATTACATTGCAACTGGCTTTCAAGTACGCAAGACTCCATATGCATTCAGAGTGACCCTCAATGATGCATTCTGGCGTCAAGCTCCCTGCTGGACGCTCTGGCTTCGGTTTCTTCCACGATGTGGTCCGAGTATTGTGGTTGACGAAGTAGGACCGACCGAGTGGTGAGATGTGCCATTCGCATCCGGGAACAACGAGATGTCCAGGATAGCAATCTTTGTTATATCATTAATTTGTCGCTCCTAGTAACACTTTCTTTGCTCACCTAGTCGCACTCCTGGTAAAGGTCGGTTGACAGATGTCATAACGAGTGTGTCATCTTGATATCGTGTGCTGCCATCCGACCCCTCAAACTGCTGCCAACGAGGAGGAAGCGCTTCATCCCCGCCTATTTCCAATTGGTCAAGCTGGTGGGTATCACAAGGTGGCTGCTTACCTTCCCAAAGTGCCTCCTGGCGGTGCTGTACACCATAAGGTGGTGGACCCTTCGCGTTCGTCCGATGTGCGACATGTGTCGGTGACTGCGGTAGCGCTTCATTCCGTCTCGTCGATGTGCTTGCCTCTTCGTTTAGCATGACCTCGATAGAGACGACGCTGTGCTTGCAGACGGAGGTAGAGACTAAGCTCGATGATGAGGAAAATCAAAGGTCAAGGATGAGAAGAGGTGATGGGGGTGTTTTGGCATGCTGTATTCCTGAGCGCTTGTCTAACACTGCGTGCGTTGCTGTGTGGGAGCCTCGGTTCATTCCGTCTCTTCCTTCTTCAGCGCTCCAGCAGCCACGATATCATTAATGGGCGCTCTGGGGTATCTGCGCTTGCACCCTGTGCTTTCTCCCATTAGTGTCACTCTTTTTCATTGCCAGGTTGCATTATATTGATGCATCGACAAGGAAGTTGCAAGGTGAAAGTGGCATAGCTCCTGCGCCGGAGCATGTGGATCGAGTCGCGCGGCGTCCTTAGTTGGCAATGCATTACTAGAGAACGTCCTCAAGAAGACTGGGTCATTGATGTTGCCCAGCATAAAACATTGTATCTTCATCTGCGGCCAGACCGACTCGGAAGATGCGACCATAGTTCCGGAGGTAACAAATCAGCGCTAGCCATCGTCCTCGATCTTGATTAACGGAAGATGATCGCTCCTTCTAGTATGTTATGAGTTCGGCTATTGTGTGCAAAACATAAAGCACGGATCAGCTGCTGCCAGTGGCCTGTGTCAGACGCGGTTTAAATATAACAATTTGTCGACGCCGTTGACGTCTCGACCACTTCTACGCGACGCTTAGCTAAGCAAAAATCGAATTCCTTAACTCCGGGCGTACCCGGGCCACCGCACCCTTCAAACGTTCATGTTCCGGTGCAGTCGCGTTATCCAAAGAGCCAACGCACTTCCGATTGTACCGATTTCAAACAATCCACCTGAAGTTGGATGCCAACTGTGTTCTCATCGTAAGTTTTATCCAGATGCAGTCCTTTGCAAAGACACAGCCCTCTAGCTGCAAGAACAGCCTGATTGAATCCCGCAGTCCAGCAGTGCGGCGGCAATATGCGACCCTTAGAATGGCTCTAACAGTTTCAGCGGTGATCAAAAGTTCTGCGTGGCCTAAACTAATACTCCTAGTCGTATATATAGTGCTGGTTGCAGTGCTAACTTTGCAACAATGTGTTCTGATTCTAGCTCAAACTCACTGGAAGTATACGTACTCAAGCTCGGGCCCGAGATCGGCATCCTCGATATAATCACTGCCTTTGTCGAAAAGCGCCGGATGCTAGTATATCTAGCACGAGTCATGAATACGCTATGATCGTCCAAGTTCGCGACTCGCTGACATCAACTCCTTGGATATGACGACAGATTCAAATGATCCCAATTTGTGGCCACAAATCAAATTGTTTCGCTTTTACAGCTATTTTGTAGGTTCGTGGAGTGCAAGCTGGATGGTTTTGGTGGTGTCTCATTTTATCTTTGACTGCGATTTTCCAGCTGCATCCTTTGCTGCTATGATGTATGATTGGGGTAAGCAAGATCGTACTTATCAAATGCATTGTTGACGTCCCTCCAGCACTGACATTCGAACAAGAGGTAGGCTGTTAATGCCCTGACAGTCATCTCGCTGAAAACGGTTTTACAGATTGAACTAATATGGGTGAGCAAAATCCCCATCAGAGAGACAGTTGAATTATAAAGTTCATTCGGGGCAGTGGAAACGCTGGTCCCTGATGACCATGTTGTATCTGAGTGTAAGTTCATATGAGCGTTAGCTGGCAAATTTCTCACTTCAAATAGCTGCGTTGTGCTGGAATAATATTCCTTGTGTATGTATGAGGTTGATAAGTTGACCCGGAACTAATCAGCCATCTTTCGTGA